>CM059440.1:39043862-39536362 GCA_030390025.1 Squalus acanthias | reverse complement strand
CCACAATGGGCGGTTCCACAATGGGTGCGTTCTACACTGGACTGTTCCACAATGGGCGGTTCCACAATGGACTGTTCCACAATGGGCGGTTCCACAATGGACTGTTCCACAATGGGCGGTTCCACAATGGACTGTTCCACAATGGGCGGTTCCACAATGGCCGGTTCCACAATGGACGGTTACACAATGGACTGTTCCACAATGGGCTGTTCCACAATGGGCGGTTCCACAATGGACTGTTCCACAATGGACTGTTCCACAATGGACTGTTCCACAATGGGCGGTTCCACAATGGTCGGTTCCACAATGGACTGTTCCACAATGGGCGGTTCCACAATGGGCGGTTCCACAATGGCCGGTTCCACAATGGACTGTTCCACAATGGACGGTTCCACAATGGGCGGTTCCACAATGGGCGGTTCCACAATGGGTGCTTCCTACAATGGGCGGTTCCACAATGGACTGTTCCACAATGGACTGTTCCACAATGGACTGTTCCACAATGGGCGGTTCCACAATGGACTGTTCCACAATGGGCGGTTCCACAATGGGCGGTTCCACAATGGACTGTTCCACAATGGGCGGTTCCACAATGGACTGTTCCACAATGGGCAGTTCCACGATGGCCGGTTCCACAATGGACTGTTCCAAAATGGACTGTTCCACAATGGGCGGTTCCACAATGGGCAGTTCCACAATGGACTGTTCCACAATGGACTGTTCCACAATGGACTGTTCCACAATGGGCGGTTCCACAATGGGCGGTTCCACAATGGCCGGTTCCACAATGGACTGTTCCACAATGGGCGGTTCCACAATGGGAGTTTCCACAATGGACTGTTCCACAATGTGCGGTTCCACAATGGACTGTTCCACAATGGGCGGTTCCACAATGGGCGGTTCCACAATGGGCGGTTCCACAATGGCCGGTTCTACAATGGACTGTTCCACAATGGACGGTTCCACAATGGGCGGTTCCACAATGGATGCTTCCTACAATGGGCGGTTCCACAATGGACTGTTCCACAATGGACTGTTCCACAATGGACTGTTCCACAATGGGCGGTTCCACAATGGACTGTTCCACAATGGACTGTTCCACAATGGGCGGTACCACAATGGGTGCGTTCTACAATGGACTGTTCCACAATGGACTGTTCCACAATGGGCGGTTCCACAATGGGCGGTTCCACAATGGACTGTTCCACAATGGGCGGTTCCACAATGGGCGGTTCCACAATGGCCGGTTCCACAATGGACTGTTCCACAATGGGCGGTTCCACAATGGACGGTTCCACAATGGACTGTTCCACAATGGGCGGTTCCACAATGGGCGGTTCCACAATGGGCGGTTCCACAATGGCCGGTTCTACAATGGACTGTTCCACAATGGACTGTTCCACAATGGGCGGTTCCACAATGGACTGTTCCACAATGGGCGGTTCCACAATGGGCGGTTCCACAATGGCCGGTTCCACAATGGAATGTTCCACAATGGGCGGTTCCACAATGGGCGGTTCCACAATGGACTGTTCCGCAATGGGCGGTTCCGCAATGGACTGTTCCGCAATGGGCGGTTCCGCAATGGGCGGTTCCGCAATGGCCGGTTCCGCAATGGACTGTTCCGCAATGGACTGTTCCGCAATGGACTGTTCCGCAATGGGCGGTTCCGCAATGGGCGGTTCCGCAATGGCGGTTCCGCAATGGACTGTTCCGCAATGGACTGTTCCGCAATGGACTGTTCCGCAATGGACTGTTCCGCAATGGGCGGTTCCGCAATGGCCGGTTCCGCAATGGACTGTTCCACAATGGACTGTTCCACAATGGGCGGCTCCACAATGGGCGGTTCCACAATGGCCGGTTCCACAATGGGCGGTTCCACAATGGGCGGTTCCACAATGGCCGGTTCCACAATGGCCTGTTCCACAATGCACTGTTCCACAATGGGCGGTTCCACAATGGGCGGTTCCACAATGGGCGGTTCCACAATGGGCGGTTCCACAATGGGCGGTTCCACAATGGGCGGTTCCACAATGGACTGTTCCACAATGGGCGGTTCCACAATGGACTGTTCCACAATGGGCGGTTCCACAATGGGCGGTTCCACAATGGCCGGTTCCACAATGGCCGGTTCTACAATGGACTGTTCCACAATGGGCGGTTCCACAATGGGCGGTTCCACAATGGACTGTTCTACAATGGACTGTTCCACAATGGGCGGTTCCACAATGGCGGTTCCACAATAGGCGGTTCCACAATGGGCGGTTCCACAATGGACTGTTCCACAATGCGCGGATTTTACAATGGGTGCGTTCTACAATGGGTGGGAAATTCGCTCCGCCAGATTACTGCCCAGGCACTGAATATGAAAATATACCTTGTTTATCGTTAATTGTTTAAGTTCACTTATGCCTTTTCTTTAAATTAAATAATTGCCCCTCTACCCCTGAAGACACTGGCTCACACTAGGGTAAAGTTCCATTGGTGCTGGCCATCCTCCAGTACCGTGCCCAGGTGGGCAATCTTCCTGCGAGTGCCAGTAGGCTATTGCACTGTGGGAGGCAGCACAGCCAGACCTCTCCTGTCCTCATCCACCATCCAAGCTGCACTTTTACAGCAGGAATCCTTGGACAGAAAGCAGGCATTGGAACCGTGGCTCGTGTTAGCTTTCTGTAGCTCAGGGATGCTGAGGCCAATTGCAGAGCTGAATTATGGAGATTAATAGACTGATATTATTGATAATTTACCTTACATGTCATTTAATAGTCTGGGAGTTATCTTTGCAGTAATGTCGATCGTGGTTAAAATAAAGCCTTCTGATTTCATTCTATTAATAAATGTAAGTGCTGCAATAATGGTGGGAACAGCATGGTTGGATTAATCCAGTACTTTACGTTGGTGATCGATGTGTAAGATTGGCAGCTCGTACTCGCGCAATAGTGAATTGGAACCACTAAAGTTGCTTGGAAGGAGTGGCACTCCAAAAGCTGAGGGAGAAAGATTACTGGATGAGAGTACGAGAGAATAACGAGGAGTACGAATGGCGTGAACACAGATGGGCCTCACTGCAAACTGTATAATTGTGCCTTGTTTATATTTCTGCTTATGCTGTTTCCTTTTGCTGTCGATTCATTATTCTATGGCCAGAAGATCTGGACACAGACCTCATCAGGATGTCCATTAGCCCTGATCAATGATCAGCAGTCTGAAGAAGTCCTGCTGTCAGGTACAATTGGTCCTATCAGGTTTTCCCTTATGGCCAGAGGTTCTATTACACAGGCTTCATCAAACATAGAGTCATAGGGGGAGAAATTCATTATAGCCCAGGAATGGGCGCTAACTTTAGAAAAGTTTGAGGTTTATCTCCAGGCGCGAATGATTCAGACTGCACACAAAATTCAGTCTCATTACTGAAAGAAAGGATTGGAGCACTAAAGGCCTAGCTCAGTGGCAATAAACTCAAAGCGCTGACCAATATCGGGTGCAGTCTAATCGCAAGTCATCATCACCGCAGTCTACTCCCAGTACTTAAAGGGGAGGTTCATTGATACTGCAGCACCTCATTCTCAGCATTGCTGGCTGTGCAGCTGCCTCAGCAAGGAGAAGCACAACAAGGAGAAGGAGCCGGAGGACTGAAGCAGGTGTGCTCATGGCAGATCCACCTCAGTCGGGTGGTCAGGGTGATTGAATGCTTGAACAAATGCTACATACCACCATCTGTACCACAAGCTTCACACACTGCCCAAAGCACCACACCCCCAGCACTCACCCACCAACAATCTCTACCTACCAACCCAGACACCCACATCTCATGCCTTGCACAAAATGACAACTATGGCAGGCACAAGGGTCATTAGTTGTTGGAATGATTGTGATATGTGTGATATGTTTATGCACAAATTTATTCATGGAGTTTGCAATATTTTGTGGTCTCTCTCATTTCAACTTTGCGCCCAGGAGGACGCTGTGATATGGCATGACAGAGGGATGGCATAATGGGCATGTGGTGAGCAAAAGGGATCTGGGGTTTAAGTCATCCTGGTGTGAGGCTGGAGGTCTGTTTGGAGGAGGTGGCAGAGTTCTGTGACCACCACCTTGGTGATGTGGAGCTGTCTAATACACTGCTCCTCACTTCATTGAAGGTAGGAGAAGTGCTGTCGGAATACCCTCGGAGAGTAAGGCCTCCTGTTGAGAGCCCTGTTGGCCCTCCTCCTCCCTCTGGCCACATGTTCCAATCTTTCTCACTGCCTCCGCTCCCTCCGCAGTAGATCCTGAAGGGCGAGGTCGACTGCCAGTATAGCCCCCATTAATGTAACCAAGTGTAGCACTTTGATTTGTTGTCAGAATAAATGTAATTAATTCTCAGTAGCCACAACACTCCTGAAACTAAAGAACCTTTAAATGACTGAATTAAACTGTTGCACAATGTCAAACTGACAAGGAAGCAGTGAAACAGCACTAACCTGACAGCTGCAACTCATTACTCATGATCCCTTTAAGTAGCGCCCCTGGAGCCAGCATCCGCCTGCTTAACGCCTCCTCTCCCTGTCACTGTCGGGGCGAGGTGCTAAGGCAAGAGGCGAAAATGAATTTGGCGGTCCGGGCGCCCAGTGAGCGTTGCACGCTCACTGACGTCACAATCTGCCTGACGTTGAAGTCCCCGGCGGTAACTATTAGCGGCAGCGCTATGGCGGGGCTGGATTTGGCATGTGGTGCTAGATTCGCCTCGCCCTGGTGCTACTGCATCAGCGCCCCGTTACCGCCCCTGCCAGGTGCTAATGGGAGGCGCTAACCAACTGAATTTCTCCCCCACAGAATCTTACAGCATAGAAGGAGGCCATTCAGCCTATCCTGCCTGTGCCGGCTCTTTGAAAGAGTGATCCATTTAGTCCCACTCCCCTGCTCTTTCCCCATAGCCCTGCAAATTTTTCCCCTTCAAGTATTTATCCAATTCCCTTTTGAAAATTACAATTGAATCTGCTTCCATCACCCTTTCAGGCAGTACATTCCAGATCATAACAACTCGCTGTGTAAAAAAATGTTTCCTCATCTTGCCCCTGGTTCTTTTGCCAATTACCTTAAATCTGTGTCCCCTGGTTACCGACCCTCCTGCCACTGGAAACAGTTTCTCCTTATTTACTCTATCAAAACCCTTCATGATATTGAACACCTCTATCAAATCTCCCCTTAACCTTCTCTGCTCTAAAGAGAACAACCCCAGCTTCTCCAGTCTCTCCACATAACAGCATTTTTTCATCCCTGGTACCATTCTAGTAAATCTGTTCTGCACCCTCTCCAAGGCCTTGACATCCTCCCTAAAGTTTGGTGCCCAGAATTGGCCACAGTACTCCAGCTGGGGCCTAACCGGTTCAGCATAACTTCCTTGCTTTTGTACTCTATGCCTCTATTTATAAAAATGAGAAGTCGCACAACACCAGGTTATAGTCCAACAGATTTATTTAATTTTACAAGCTTTCGGAGCTATCGCTCCTTCGTCAGGTAAGTTAGCAATGAGAGAATCTCCCAGAATTCACAATTTAAACCCAGACAAAATCTATTCACATTATTCGCTACAACAAAGAGCACAGCCAAGACAATGAGATGTGTCCCAGGGGGTCCAACGTGTCAAACCACCTGCTGGCTGCATATCCTGTCAATTTGTGTTCTTGTGTTTTTAAAAAAAAAAAAAAAAACACCTGGGAAGACCGGCCATGATGTCAAGTCACGTTCTGTATCGTGACATGAACCCGATATCGCGATTGAGGCCATCCTCATGAGTGCGGAACTTGGCTATCAGTTTCTGCTCTATGATTTTGCGCTGTCGTGTATCTCGAAGGCCGCCTTGGAGAACGCTTACCCGCAGATCCGAGGCTGAATGCCCCTGGCTGCTGAAGTGTTCCCCGACTGGGAGGCAACCCTCCTGCCTGGCGATTGTTGCGCGGTGTCCGTTCATACGTTGTCTCAGTGTCTGCATGGTCTCGCCGATGCACCATGCTCTGGAGCATCCTTTACTGCAACGTATCAGGTAGACAACGTTGGCCGAGTCACATGAGTATGTACCGTGTACCTGGTGGGTAGTGTCCTCACGTGTAATGATGGTATCTGTGTCCATGATTTGGCATGTCTTGCAGAGGTTGCCGTGGCAGGGTTGTGTGGTGTCTTGGTTGCTGTTCTCCTGAAAGATGGGTAATCTGCTGCGAACGATGGTACTTTTGAGGTTAGGCGGCTGCTTGAAGGCGAGTAGTGGAGGCATGGGGATGGCCTTAGCAAGGTGTTCGTCGTCATCGATGACATGTTGAAGGCTGCGAAGAACATGGCGTAGTTTTTCCGCTCCGGAAAAACTACGCCATGTTCTTCGCAGCCTTCAACATGTCATCGATGACGACGAACACCTTGCTAAGGCCATCCCCACGCCTCCACTACTCGCCTTCAAGCAGCCGCCTAACCTCAAAAGTACCATCGTTCGCAGCAGATTACCCATCTTTCAGGAGAACAGCAACCAAGACACCACACAACCCTGCCACGGCAACCTCTGCAAGACATGCCAAATCATGGACACAGATACCATCATTACACGTGAGGACACTACCCACCAGGTACACGGTACATACTCATGCGACTCGGCCAACGTTGTCTACCTGATACGTTGCAGTAAAGGATGCTCCAGAGCATGGTACATCGGCGAGACCATGCAGACACTGAGACAACGTATGAACGGACACCGCGCAACAATCGCCAGGCAGGAGGGTTGCCTCCCAGTCGGGGAACACTTCAGCAGCCAGGGGCATTCAGCCTCGGATCTGCGGGTAAGCGTTCTCCAAGGCGGCCTTCGAGATACACGACAGCGCAAAATCATAGAGCAGAAACTGATAGCCAAGTTCCGCACTCATGAGGATGGCCTCAATCGCGATATCGGGTTCATGTCACGATACAGAACGTGACTTGACATCATGGCCGGTCTTCCCAGGTGTTTTTTTTTTTTTTAAAAACACAAGAACACAAATTGACAGGATATGCAGCCAGCAGGTGGTTTGACACGTTGGACCCCCTGGGACACATCTCATTGTCTTGGCTGTGCTCTTTGTTGTAGCGAATAATGTGAATAGATTTTGTCTGGGTTTAAATTGTGAATTCTGGGAGATTCTCTCATTGCTAACTTACCTGACGAAGGAGCGATAGCTCCGAAAGCTTGTAAAATTAAATAAATCTGTTGGACTATAACCTGGTGTTGTGCGACTTCTCATTTTTGTCCACCCCAGTCCAACGCCGGCATCTCCACATCATGACCTCTATTTATAAAGCCAAGGATCTCGTATGCCATTTTAACAGCCTTCTCAACTTGTCCTGCTACCTTCAAGGATTTGTTTACATACACCTCCAGGTCTC
The DNA here is from genome assembly GCA_030390025.1 of Squalus acanthias. Lineage (NCBI taxonomy): Eukaryota > Metazoa > Chordata > Chondrichthyes > Squaliformes > Squalidae > Squalus > Squalus acanthias. Next base: position 39,528,976 of record CM059440.1, on the reverse strand, counting down.
TGTTCCTACACCCCCTTTAAAGAAATGAAAGAAAGACTTGCATTTATATAGCGCCTTTTACAACCACTGGACGTCCTAAATCGCTTTACAGCCAATGAAGTACTTTTTGAAGTGGAGTCACTGTTGTAATGTAGGAAACACAGCAGCCAATTTGCTCACAGCAAGCTCCCACAAACTGCAATGTGATAATGACCAGATAATCTGTTTTAGTGATGTTGATTGAGGGATAAATATTGGCCCAGGACACCGGGGAGAACTCCCATGCTCTTCTTCGGAATAGTGCCATGTGATCTTTTATGTTCACCTGAGAGAACAGACGGGGCCTCGGTTTAACGTCTCATCCGAAAGACGCCACCTCCGACAGTGCAGCACTCCCTCAGCACTGCACTGGAGTGTCAGCCTAGTTTTTTGTGCTCAACTCTCTGGAGTGGGACTTGAACCCACAACCTTCATGACTCAGAAGAGCGAGAGTGGTACCACTGAGCCACAGCTGACATCGTACCATTTAGTTTATATTGCCTCTCCTCATTCTTCCTACCAAAATGAATCACTTCACACTTCTCTGCGTTAAATTTCATCTGCCCTGTGTCTGTCCCTTTCACCAGTCTGTCTATGTCCTCCTGAAGTGGGTTACTGTCCTCCCCACTGTTTACTACATTTCCAACCTAAGAACTGGGTGAACTCAATGAGAGCAGACATGTCTGAGTGCCAAGATAGGGATTCCCATTCATAATCTGTGGACAATACTGCAGTTTAATGCTCCTGGACCAGCATTCTGCTCCAAGCATAGTTACATTGTAAATCTATTACCCAGTTAGTTTTAAACAATCAGTCTCCTTCTTCTTAGGCAGTCCCTCGGAACCGAGGATGACTTGCTTCCACATTAAAAATGAGTTCTCAGGTGACTAATGAGTCCAATGCAGGACCTACAGTCTCTGTCACAGGTGGGGCAGACGGTGGTTGAAGGAGCAGGTGGGTGGGGTGCTTGGGTTGACATGCGCTCCTTGCGCTGCCTGCGCTTGGCTTCCGCTTGCTCCCGGCGAAGAGACTCGAGGTGTTCGGCGCCTTCCCGGATGCTTCTCCTCCACTTTGTGCGGTCTTGGGCCAGGGATTCCCAGGTGTCGGTGGGGATGTTACACTTTTTCAAGGAGGCTTTGAGGGTGTCCTTGAAGCGTTTCCTCTGCCCACCTGGGACTCTCTTGCCGTGCTGGAGCTCCGAGTAGAGCGCTTGTTTTGGGAGTCTCGTATCGGGCATGCAGACAATGTGACCCGTCCATCGGAGCTGATCGAGCGTGGTCAAAGCTTCGATGCTGGGGATGTTGGCCTGAGCGAGAACACTGACGTTGGTGCGCCTATCCTGCCAATGGATTTGCAGGATCTTGCGGAGGCAGCGTTGGTGGTACCTCTCCAGTGCTTTGAGGTGCCTGCTGTACATGGTCCATGTCTCTGAGGCATACAGCAGGGCGGGTATCACTGCTGCTCTGTAGACCATGAGCTTAGTGCCGGGTTTGAGGTCCTGGTCTTCAAACACTCTCTTCCTCAGGCGATCGAAGGCTGCACTGGCACACTGAAGGCGGTGTTGGACTTCGTCATCGACAGTCTGCTCTTGTTGACAGTAGGCTCCCGAGGTATGAAAAGTGGTCCACGTTGTCCAAGGCCTTGTCGTGGATTTTGATAATCGGGGGGCAGTACTATGTGGCGGGGGCAGGTTGGTAGAAGACCTTTGTCTTACGGATGTTTAGTGTAAGGCCCATGCTCTCGTACGCTTCGGTGAAGGTGTTAACGATGGTTTGGAGTTCGACCTCCGAGTGAGCGCAGACGCAAGCGTCGTCTGCATACTGTAATTCGACGGCAGAGTATGGGACGACCCTGGATCTGGACTGGAGGCGATGGAGGTTGAACAGTTTCCCGTTTGTTCTGTAAATTAGCTCCACTCCAGCGGGTAGCTTACTGAGGGTGAGATGGAGCATTGCAGCAAGGAAGATCGAGAAGAGCGTTGGTGCGATGACACAGCCTTGCTTGACCCCGGTCGTACGTGAATTGGGTCTGTGGTGGAACAGTTGGTCAGGATCACGGCTTGCATGTCGTCGTGAAGCTGGCGGAGGATGGTGACAAACTTTTGAGGGCAGCCGAATTTGAGGAGGACACTCCATGATCCCTCACGGTTGACAGTAATGGGGAGTTTGTTTGTTAGATTGAACTTATGGTCACTCCTGTAACAGCAAGTGTCTGGTAACCTGGTGATTAAATACTACAGGAGGTGCACACAGAGGTAAGAGTTGTTATTATATTATGAGTTGATCTTCTGTGGAGTTGCACACAGAGAATGAATACCAAGTGTAGTCTTCAGGTGAAGCAAGGAGAGAGGCTGAGGAATAATTGTACAGATATAATTCAGACCCCATTTTAAAGTAATAAATTCTGTCCTTATTTCAATATTTACATTACAAATTCCTATATCCACACTTATAATAGAAACTGGCTATGTAAACCTGCCACTTTAATTACACTGCTTCTCTCATTCAATCCCACCTTCTCTCTCTCAACCCTTTCTCTCTCATCCCTCTTTCTCTCAACCCTCTCTCTTCCAACCCCTTTCTTTCTCTTAACCCTGTTCCCTCTCACTAAACCCCCTCCCTCCATCCTAACCCCACAACCCTCTTGCTCACCATTCCCACTCTCTCTCAACCCTCCTTTCCTGGAGCATCTCTCTCTCTTACCCCCTTCTCTCTCTCTCTGTTCGCTCTCTCACTCTCTCAACCCTCCCCTGTCTCAAGCCACCTCTCTCTCAATTCCCACTCCCTTCGACCCCCTCTCTCTTTCTTTCTTTGGATCACTTAATTTGCATAATTTAACGATGCTCCCTGAGTATTTCCAATGTGTGCAGGGAGCACGATGCCAGGTCTTGAGTAGGGAATTGGGCTTGCAGCAGCCCTTAAAGGGCTGATGCACCGATAGAGAGGATGCCTAATTTTACCGTCATGTCTTACTGGTCTGCCCAAGTAGTTGTTTGCAGGAGCTGTGAAAACTCCCCCTTCATAGGAAACACATAGGAACAGGAGGAGGCCATTCAGCCCCTCGAGCCTCTCCCGTCATTCAATGAGACGATGGCTGGTCTGTGCCCTGCGATTCCAGGGCATCTCGCCTATCCCACCAAAAAATAAATTGAACGTTTCCTGAGTCATTTTGTGAGCAGCCTCCAGGGGTCCCTTTAAGAACAAAAGCGAAATACAGCAGATGCTGGAAAACTGAAATAAAAACAGAAAATGCTGGAAATGCTCAGCAGGTCAGGCAGCATCTGTGGAGAGAGAGAAACAGAGTTAATGTTTCAGGTCGGTGACCTTTCAACCTCTGTTTGTCCGCTCAATGTCTGGTACAAATGGGCAGAGCATGGTAGCTGCTCTACCCATTGTAACTGGAAATAGCAATTAGCATAGGACCCTTATTTTCATATTTAAGCAGCTTGCTGCCCAAAACAGGCGGATGGGCTGCTCGCCCATTTACAGGCCTGCCTGGGCTGTGAGCGTCAATGGGCAGCTGAGGTCCCCCCCACCCCCCACCCCCAAGCTTCAACTTCTGGCTGCTGGTGGCTGTTAAGGGGAAAGGCTTTGTCACACACAACTGGTGCATGTTTTGTCACCCAGTCACTATGATCACTCAAATGACTTGCACCATCGGCAGTTATTCTCCACGACCAAGTGGAATATAATCTGGTCATTGAGGGGCTCCCTCATGTTACACACTAACGCTGAAAGGCTCTGATTTTTCTGTCTCTACAGGAGAAGGCAGCTCGCGTCTATTAGGAGAACCTTTACAGGTGGTGAAGCAGCCAATCTGTGCCACCTTACATGCCAAGTGGAGCTGACCTTCCAGATTATTGGCTTGGAGGGGAGTGAATGACGAACTGTTGGTAGCTACTTGGCAGTCCAAGAAGATAAATACTCTCGAACTTGTGCATGAAGATGTTAGCGTATTGGGGTGCGAATTTGGTCCCCATGGCTGTTCCATGTGTTTGGGTAAAAAACTGGTTGTCGAAGGTGAAGACATTGTGGTCAAGGATGAAGCGGATGAGTTGTAGGATGGCGTCTGGAGATTGGCTGTTGTTGGTGTTGAGTACTAAGGCTGTCGCAGCGATGCCGTCATCGTGGGGGATACTGGTGTAAAGTGCCGAGACGTCCATCGTGGCGAGGAGTGTTCCTGGTTCAACTGGTCCGTCGTTGGCTTGTTCTCTCTACACAGATGCAGGCCGGACCTGCTGTGATTTCCAGCAAAAATAGTTTTTTGTTTTCCATACAGACCCCAGCATCTGCCACATTGTCTTTGATGTAATGTTTTCCTGACTGACCTGTTTGGACACAATCCACACCTTGATTGCCGTGATTATCTCTCTGCCAAGGTGTGATAAAGGGCAGTTGGAAAGATTAACTGTAATCATCTGGCAGTGTTCTCTGACTATATATGCTGTGCCTATATGCATCTCTTCACTTCACCTGACGAAGGAGCAGCGCTCCGAAAGCTTGTGATTTCAAATAAAGCTGTTGGACTATAACCTGGTGTTGTGCGACTTCTCACTTTCATCATGGTTCTTTATTGGCCTTGCTACTGTGTGCACAGCCGTTTGCTGCATACCTCATGCTAACACATGCTCCCTTTCTCTTTAAGTGATAGCTTCCAAGAAAGAACACCTTGCACCAGTGACGAGCAGGATGCTGACCGCCCGCCAAGCACAGGGAATCAGATGGAGAGTCAGGGGAGAGCACCTGGGGAAGTATCCAGTGAGGAGGAACAAGCAGAAGTGGCAACAGACGAGCAGAAATGGGAAGGAGAACTATGGACATCCAGTCTGTCTGCGGCTTCAAATAGCGCTGGGCCCATGAGCCAGTGCAAGATGAGGGCACTGTGGCTACCGACGGGGTGTCACACATTCACCTTCAATACTCTGGTCCAACACCCGGTCTGTTGATGGAATGGAAGCCTTTCCTATTCATAGATGCCATGGAGTTGTTAGTTGGGGATTTGATGGTGACAAGTCAACGAGGCTCTGCAATTTAGGAACCTGATCAAAGTGCTGTGCCCTCTCGTGCTGCTCCTGTGAACTGCTCAATGAATCAGTGGATCAAAAGCTGGCCGAAGTGGCAAATATCATCAGTGGCGGCTGGAAAGCCTCTGGCGGTGTAAGTGTTAAAAGCTGTCGTGGCTTTCACGGCATCGGGCAGGCCGTGCCTGTGGGAGATCTACCCTGGTGAAGTGGTGAAGGAAGGTCTCCACAGACATGGCCAAGTAGGCGTGCCTGGGTTTCAGCTTACTGGCCGATGGCAAGCTGACGCCACACACCTGAGATGAAAGCACACCTGCCTTCCCTCGCTCTGCCTGAACTCCTCCTTCCGCACCCCCCAGGACAGCCCACTGGAATGGCTTTGCTGGACAGTCGGCTGGGCCTCATCCTGGCAGCTGCTGGCAGCAAAAGGAATCCTGTACGGCGAGAAATCAGCAGCCAACGTCAGGAAAAAAACACGACTGTACAAGCAGCAATTGAGAAACTGCGGTGTGCCTGGTCCAATACCACCGCCGGAAGCAGTCCTCCAAACCTGGGCCGCCCCCAGCGTTACCGACTGACATTCTGCAGCGAACAGCTTCGACCCATTTTATACGGGTGCGCAGAGCACAAGGAGCTGGCAAGCAGTGCAGCCCAGGGAATTCCTCACCGCATCAATTTAAATAAATTTACCGAATTTTCGGGGTTATAATGAAGCCCTCAGACACTTGTAGTGCAGCCTCAGAAATAGCAGAGCAGAATGATTAGCTCACAGTGTCCAAATGCTCTCCATTCTCATTTTAAATAATTCAGTCTTCGGCTTGTGAAGGGCTGCTGCTCCAATTTTCGACCAGGCAGTTCTTTCCCAACCTGACTAATAAAAGTGAGAAGTCGCACAACACCAGGTTATAGTCCAACAGCTTTATTTGAAATCACAAGCTTTCGGAGCGGCTGCTCCTTCGTCAGGTGAAGTCAGGTGAAGGAGCAGCGCTCCGAAAGCTTGTGATTTCAAATAAAGCTGTTGGACTATAACCTGGTGTTGTGCGACTTCTCACTTTTGTCCACCCCAGTCCAACACCGGCATCTCCACATCATGACTAATAAATGACTTTGCCCCGTGAATTGGGACGGGGTCTACGTCCTTTGCAGCGGCCGACTGAGAGCTCCGCACATCTGCCAGCAGACCAGGGTCCCGGAGCCTCCGGCCTCCCTGTGCATCGTGTAGCCCTGGTGGGGAGGATTGCGGCAGTGAGTGTGGGGACAGTAACAGTAAGTGGGTGGGGGGGCGATGGCTGCACACCAGCAATATAGCCCTGGACCATCCCTTCCACAGGCACTCAGTCGAAAAGGGCGATGACCACCTCGTCATGTTGGATGAGGAGTTTCAGAATGCACGGTTTCCTCCCCCCCCCCGCCCCCTTCCTGCTCCCCTCTCTGAGGTTGTGTGCAGTCCTGGCCTATAAGCGAGGAACACAGTTAGGAAGATGAGACCTGAGTCACCCAAACATCACCCTGCACCCCAGTCATCACCAGGACTTTGCAAATTAATTTGTTTTTTCTATTCATTCTTTTGATAGGATGAGTGGTTTTCTAGGCCACTTGAGAGGGCGGTTAAGAGTCAACCATGTTGGTGTGGGATGGGAGTCACATATAGGCCAGACCAGATAAGGACGGAGATTTCCTTCCCTAAAGGACATTTTTCTTTACAACAATCCAACAGCTTCATGGGCAGTTTTACTGATACTAGCTTTTTATCTTCATATTGATTTCAAACTGAAGTGAAATTGTCAGACTGCCATGGAGGGATTTGAACTCATGTTCTCTGGATTATTAGTCCAGGCCTCTGGAGTTCTAGACCAGAAACATAACCACTACACCTCTGTACCCCGAGTGTGGCGTTTCTGCCAGCAGTCCTCTTTCCGAGCTGAACTTCGTGCAGGATTTTACTGTCCCCTTCACCTGCTGTTGTATGAACGAGTGTTGGGAGAGGGTTAAATGGTCTCTGTGGCCCCTCCCTCAGAGAACAGGCTCGAAACCTGGTGTGACACTAACCTTGGCACATCTTATACCAGCAAACCTATTCTTCATTTGCTCCCAGGTAGAATGGAGCTGGCAGACCGCATTGACTCATTCTGCAACATCCAGCCCCACAGTTTCGGTACGTGGCCGTCGGGTGCAAAGTCATCCACTTCCTTCACTGCCACTGCCGCCGCTGGACCTCCAAGGAATCGGGGCTAAATGTTGACATCTCCACCATTACCAACACGGCGAATGCTTTGCCAAAAATGCAGTAAGTGACCTCCACCCAACCACCATATTCCTTCATGATACTGAACTTTCCTAAAATGGGTGGCAGCAGCCCTTGAAGAACTCCTGGTTCACCCAATTTTACACCTCCCAACCGAATGGCATGCAGGACTGCCTCCTGCTCACCTTTTCCAAACACAGTTAGCATTTGGAAATGAAGAGAAGGGAGCTTGGCTCACAGAATCTGGCAAAGTCAGCGCTCCCTGCTGCCTCACCGGCCGGTCCCGGGCGAGCACAGCCCTGATTTTACCAGACCTACAAAAACAGGGGGGCAATTTTAACTCTGGGTGGGTTTCTGCCATGCGGGCAGGGTTAAAATCATACCCCAAATCTTTGGAGTCAGGTAGAAATATTCCAGACTGTTCTGGTGGAAGTTTCAAGTGCCCCTTAAGGGCTAAGTATTCGAGGAAGAGTCTATGCGTGCCGGGATTTCATACAAGCTGCTGGAAGACTTTGTTTGGCGGCTGAATGGCCTTCTTTGGTTCAGCACTTTCCTTATGTCCCTAATGAGCATTTTTATTAGGTGTAAAATGGGTTTTGTCTTTTCACACGCTTGCTGTAAATGGATCTGCACAATCTGCTGACAACCTTTAACCTGTGCAGGATATGAGGCTGTGTGTGGCAGCCTGGGATTTACTGCTTATTCATCACTAACACTCAACGTAAATACAAATTCTAGTGGGTAGTCTGGGATCATATTACAGTCAAGATAAATGGGAGGCAATAACATTCTAACAAGAACAATTAAGACAATAAATTATGTATTAAATAATTAAACATTCACAACAGGATACTAATAAAAATTACTTAACCTTAACATTATAATAAATATCAATGTATAATAGCCAGTGGAAAAATCAGAGTGTCTGTATAAAATAAAGACATGTGCTTTACGCATATAAAGTGGATTTAAACAGGAATCTCCCAGTCTGCTAGATTAACCTGCACAAGGTATACATTGTTTGACTCCACCGGTTAGGATTCGCTTTGTTTTTTATCATGAGGGCTCTATTGTCTATAATTCGGTCACTGATGTCATTATCTGTGCTCATCGTGTGATTTGCAAAGGGAAGAGCAGGCTGGTCTTTGGCCCAGAATCAGCTTAAGCTTCTCCGCAGAGTTGCTGGCACAAAGTGAGCCAACACTGCAGTGAGATGACTGCTCATTCGAATAATTATTCATAGTCTTGGCCTTGTGCAAGGAGCTAGCTTAATCAGGGATGTGCAAATACAAGCCTTCAGCTCGAAATTAAAAGGATGTATGAGCTTAAAGGTAAATGGCTGTATACGGGGGAAATATTCCTTCAACTTCAACCTGAATTTTAAATGCTTGTCAATCTTTGGAAGGCTGGGGGAGGGGTGAGAAGTGCCAGGCAAAGCTGGAATGAGAGGAAAACCAGTGCTGTGTCATGTCACAGAGGCCGTGGGCAAATGCTGGACAGCATTGGTGTTTCTGTCAGCCCTCCTGCCTCACTTCCCTTCCAGAACAAGCAAGGGGCACCACCTCCAGTGGCACCCCAGGAGGCTGGTACTGGGCCTTGCACGGGACTCCCTCAGACCATAGCAAAGCGATGAGGATCCTAATAGCAAGTTATATTTCACCTTTTCAGGCACCCAGTGGAACTTCCTGCTTTGGGGTCTTCTGGCTGCTGGTCTTAAACAGGACCCAGGGCTTTCTCCCCTCGCTCCAGGAGGTGCTGTAGCTGTGAGAAGCCTGCTGTAGATGTGGATAGTGGACATCCTCCACTTCTTCATCATCTCAACCATATGCGTGGAGACTGCCTGCACATTAGATTGGTGCTCCCTCTTTTGAAGACTGGGCCTCTGAAATCTGCGTTCCTTGCATCCAGTGGTCAGGCCTGCAGGTGTGCCCTTGATCTACCTCTGATTTCGGCACAGCACCCTGCTGGGGGCGGGGTGGGTGGGGGGGCGGGGGGGGGGGGTGGTTCTGAAAACGACCCCGGACACCAAATTAAGTGCATGACAGGCTGGATAAGTGGAGGAATATCAGAGCCAGAGAGCTTAACTCCCCACAATGGCAGGAGGTGAGAAGATGTGATCTAACCAGAGCTTTATATAACTGTAATGTAACTTCCACCCTTTTGTATCCAGCCCTCTTCAGATGAAGGTTAACGTTCCATTAGCCTGTTTAATTATTTTGTGTACCTGTCCACCAGTTGTCAGTGATTTCTGTACATGGACCCCTAAATCTCTCGGCTCCTCCACAGCTCTTAGCGTCTCACCATTTAGAAAATACTCTGATCTATCTTTCTTGGGTCCAAAGTGGGACCTCGCACTTTCCCATGTTGAATTCCATCTGCTACAGTTTTGCCCACTCATTAATCTATCACTGTCTCTTTACCACTTTCTGCTCCCATCTACACCATTTACTGTGCCGCCTAACTCGTTGTCAGCAAACTTAGATATACGGCTCTCTATTTATAAATATTTATAGTCATTTAAAGTCATTTATAAATATAGTGAAAAGCTGAGGCCCCAGTACAGATCCCTGGGGGCCACCATGAGTCACATCCTGCCAATTGGAGTACATACCCATTATCCCTACTCTCTGTCTCCTACCTCCTAACCAATTCCCTATCCAGTCAACAGGTTGCCTCCAATTCCATTGAACTTTCATTTTTGCTAACAGTCTCTTATGTGGAACCTTATTGAATGCCTTCTGAAAGTCCATATAAGTAATATCCATGGACACCCCCTTATCTACCATGTTAGTGACCCCCACCCTGTAGTGGGGGGAGCGGTGGCGATCAGTTCCTGTAATGTGGGAGTGGCACTCCTGCTCCTCCCAGCTCCAAATTCAGGTAAGTTACTCACCATCTTGATTTTTCCTAGCAGGCAATCCCATGGCAAACTAATATTGGAGTGGGGACCTCAAACAGGCATTAGGCTTCTTATTTGTATGGGCAAAGAGCCAAATGCCTGCTTCAGGCGTGGGTAGGGGACGGAGATTTTGGTCTTTTCCCAACATGGAGGGCAACGCACTTCTGGCTGGAAATGTACATACACTTCCTGTCCGCGAGGGTATACCTATCAGGAAAGGATGAACAGGCTGGGTCTCTTTTCTCTTGAAAAAAGAAGGCGAAGGGGTGATTTAACAGAGGTCTTTAAAATTATGAAAATTTTTGATAGAGTGGATGCAGAGAGAATGTTTCCACTTGTGGGGAAGAGCATAACTAGCGGCCATCAATATAAGATAGTCACCAAGAAATCCAATAGGGAATTCAGAAGAAAATTCTTTACCCAAAGAGTGGTGAGAATGTGGAACTCGCTACCACAGGAGTGGTTGAAGTGAATAGTCATAGCGTCAGAAGGAGGCCATTTGGCCCATCGAGTCCATGCCGGCTCTCTGTAGAGCAATCCAGTCAGTCCCATTCCCCCGCTTTATCCCCGTAGCCCTGCAAGTTTATTTCCCTCAAGTGCCTATCCAGTCTCCCCTTGAAAACATTGACTGTCTCCGTTTCCACCACTTCCGTCAGCAGCGAGTTCCAGGTCCTCACCAATCGCCGCGTAAAAAAGTTTTTCCTCACATCCCCCCTGTATCTCTTGCCCAAAACCTTAAATCAATGAGGGAGAAGGAAATAGAGGGTTATGCTGATAGATTTAGATGAGGAAAGATGGGAGGAGGCTCGAGTGGAGCATAAATGCCGGCATGGACTGGTTGGGCCGAATGGCCTGTTTCTGTGCCGTATATCCTATGTAATCCTATACTATATTGGGGCCTTAGTAGTCCAAATCGCACCCGAAAAGCAGGAGCTGCAGGGACCAATTTCTCGGTCCAGCTCTCTGATAGTCAAACAAAATATATGTAGCATGCAGTAAAACCTAAACAGGGATGGAAAATAGCAATCCATGATTCTAAATGCTTTAAAAGAAAACACTCGTACCCAATACCAAAGCTCAGTGGAACAACCAGGCTGTGTGCTGTTGGTTCTTGCTGCTGTGTCTGTAATGGGATGTTTAATGATTTATGGCTTCAGTATCCCCTTAGTGGAGCAGTACAGAACACAGTGACTGATTCCTGAGATGTCCCATGTTGGTGCTTGGAATGCTGATGCACATTGAGAGTGGTGGTGACTTCCACTGATGATACAGCGCAATGCTAGAATTTTAATGAAAGTCTTTGTGCACCAGATGGCATAGGGACAGCATTCCTGGTGAGCTTCCTCATCCCCTGCTCCTCAGTTACGTTCAGGTAGCAGACTCTGTTGAATAAACCTGCTTCCTGGGCTGATGCTATCTCTGAGTCTCTCCTCCCTTTGTGCACCCAGGCCCTCTCCTCCTACTCACCTCAGTTTAATGGTGAATGGTGGCTGCACCCATGATCTTACACCGTATTACAAAGTATTTGCAGCACAGAATAGGCCATTTGGCCCAACAGGTCCATGCCTCCTGATGAGCCTCCTCCCACCCTTCTTCATCTAACCCCATCAACATATTCTTTTATTCCTTTCTCCCTCATGTGTTTATCTAGCTTCCCATTAAATATTAATATTTAATTGGACAGAAGAGGTAGGTATAGGGGATAAGGGAAGGGAGTTCCTACAATGTCTATGGACTCCTTTCTAACCCAATACATAAAAAGCCCAACAAGGGAGGATTCGCTCTTGGATCTAGTTATGGGGAATGAACCAGAGCAGATAAGAGAATTAAAAGTAGGGGAACATATAGGCAATAGTGACCAATAATATAATACGCTTTAAGATGACAATAGAGAAGGACATAAGAATGACAAAAACCAAGTTAATAGATTGGAGAAAAGTTGATTTTGAGGAGCTGAGAATAGAACTTTTGAAGATAAAATGGGCAACAATATTGTCAAACAACGATGTAGAACAGCAATGGGAAATATTTAAAACGGTGTTCAACAGAGTGCAGGAACAATATATTCCACTAAAAGGAAAGAACAAACTAAACACTAATGAGACTCCATGGATGAATAAAGACATAAGGAAACAATTGAGGGTAAGGAAAGAGGCATACATTAAGTACATAGACAGCAGAGGAGTGCATGATAAGAGAGAATACAAAGGGATTAGGAGAAAAGACAAAAAATCAATTAGGAAGGCAAAGAGGAACTATGAAATTAAATTATCAAGGAACATAAAACAAAATAATAAAATATTTTACAGGCACATCAATAAAAAAAGGAAGGTTAGGATGGGAATAGGGCCATTAAGGGATGGACAGGACAATACCACAGGTAACGATAGAGAGGTGGCAGAAATATGAAATCATTATTTCGCTTCGGTATTTACCAGGGAGATAGAACAGCTGGACATGACATTGTATGATGAGATTAGTAATGAGATAAGTGCATTTAAAATAAAAAGAGGTGATATTTTAAATAAACTATCAAACTCAAAGAGGATAAAACCGCTGGTCCGGATGGATTGCATCCACACATTTTAAAATAATCTAGGGAAGAGATAGCAGAGGCATTACTACACATATTTAATAATTCGTTAGAAAAAGGTGTAGTGCCAGAGGACTGGTGGATAGCTACTGTAATACCGATATTTAAGAAGGGGGATAGAATATGTCCAGGGAATTATAGACCAGTCAGCTAAATATTGAGGTAGGAAAAATAATGGAATCCCTACTAAAGGAGAGAATAGAAGAACATCTAGAAACAAAAAGTATAATAATGAATAGTCAGCATGGATTTCAAAAGGGAAAATCTTGCTTGAACAAACTTATTGAATTTTTTGAAGAGGTAACAGAGAGAGTAGACAATGGTAATGCAGTAGATGCAATTTATCTAGATTTTCAAAAGGCCTTCGATAAGGTACCCCATAATAGATGAATGAATAAAGTCAGAGAATGCGGAGTCAGGGGACAAGTAGCAGAATGGATTGCTAGCTGGCTTCAAGACAGAAAGCAGAGAGTGGGAGTAAAGTGTAGCCAATCACAGTGGCAGAATTGCTGTTCACAATTTACATTAACGATTTAGACTTTGGAATCAAAAACACAATTTCTAAATTTGCGGATGACACCAAATTGGGGGGGATAGTCAATACTGAGGAGGACTGCAACAAATTACAGGAGGACATTAATAAACTTTCAGAATGGGCAAATAATTGGCAAATGAAGTTCAACACAGATAAATGTGATAGCAAAATACTGCGGATGCTGGAAATCCGAAATAACAACAGAAAACGCTGGAAAAACTCAGCAGGCCAGGCAGCATCCGTGGAGAGAGAAAGAGAGTTAACGTTTCAGGTCGATGACCTTTCATCAGAACTGGGAAGAGCCGGAAATCAAATAGATTTAAGGCCAGGGTAAAGCTGGGAAAAGGGGGAGGGGATAAAGGAACAAAGGGGGAGATGAAGAGACATTAAGAGACATAAGAGATATGCAAGGCTAGAGGTGGTGTTAATGTGACAGATTAAGGCTGAATGAAGTGTGAAATCCACTGGCAGAATGAAGGACAGCTGCCAGCTTCTAGGAGGAAAAAAAAGGTGGGGGGGGACAAATAAAAGGGTGGATAAAATAAAATATAAATGTGATTGGAGCTGAGGTTATGATCTAAAATTGTTGAACTCGATATTGAGTCCAGAGGGCTGTAGCGTGCCTAAACGAAAGATGAGGTGCTGTTCCTCGAGCTTACGCTGAGCTTCCGTGGAACAGTGTAATAGGCCGAGGACGGTGAGGTCAGAGTGGGAGTGAAGCGGTGAATTAAAGTGACAGGCCACCTGGATAAATGTGAGGTATTACATTTTGGTAGGAAGAATAGGAGGTCACTTATCACTTGGAGGGTGCGAGTCTAGGTGGGGTAGAGGAACAAAGGGATCTCGGAGTACAAATACACAAATCACTAAACGTTGCGACACAGGTTAGCAAGGCCATTAAAAATGCAAACCAAGCACTAGGGTTTATTTCTAGAGGGATAGAATTGAAAAGTAGGGAAGTTATGCTAAACCTGTATCGAACCTTGGTTAGATCACACTTAAGAGTACTGCGTACAGTTCTGGTTGCCATATTATAAAAAGGATATAGAGGCACTGGAGAGGGTGCACAGCAGATTTACTAGGGAATGGTTGAAGCGAATAGTATAGATGCATTTAAGTGGAGGCTAGATAAACATATGAGGAAGAAGGGGTTACGGGGAGCGGGCTGGAAATTGGACATGAGTTTGAGTTCGGATCGGTCAAGGCCCTGTGGGTGGCGGAGCGGGCCCAGGGGCCGAGTGGCCTGGTCCTGCTCCTACTTCTTGTGTTCTTTAGAGTTGAGGTTGGATCAGATCAGCCATGATCTCATTGAATGGCGGAGCAGGCTCGAGGGGCCGATTGGTCTACTCCTGCTCCTATTTCTTATGTTCTTATGTTCTTAAGGGAATAGAGGGTTATGCTGATAGATTTAGATGAGGAAAGATGGGAGGAGGCTCGAGTGGAGCATAAACGCCAGCATGGACTGGTTGGGCCGAATGGCCTGTTTCTGTGCTGTATATCCTATGTAATCCTATGTAAATGCACCTATGTTAGTCACCTCAACCACTTCTTGTGGTAGCGAGTTCCGCATTCTCACCACTCTCTGGTTAAAGAAGTTTCTCCTGAATTCCCTATTGGATTTATTAGTGACTATCTTATATTTATGGCCCCTAGTTCTGGTCTCCCACGCAAGTGAAAACATCTTCTCTACATCTACCCTATCAAACACTCTCATAATCTTAAATCCCTCTATCAGGTCACCCCTCAGTCTTCTCTTTTCTAGAGAAAAGAGCCCCAGACTGTTCAATCTTTTCCTGACAGGAATAACCTCTCAGTTCTGGTATCATCCTTGTAAATCTTTTTTGCACCTTCTCTACTGCTTCTATAAGCTTTTTTATAATATGGTGACCAGAACTGTGCACAGTACTCCAAGTGTGGTTGAATCAAGGTTCTGTACAAGTTTAACATAACCTCCCTGCTTTTCAATTCTATCCCTCTAGAAATGAAGCCCAGTGTTTTGTTTGCTTTTTTATGGCCTTATTAACCTGTGTAGCTACTTTCAATGATTTGTGTATCTGTACCCCCGATCCCTCTGCTCCTCAATGATTTTCCATTCAGTATGTAGCCTCCTTACTTGTCATACCAAAATGTGCACGCCCATTCTGAAAGTTTATTAATGCCTCCCTGTATTGTGTTGCGGTCATCCTCGACATTAACTACACCCCCCAATCTGGTAGCTTGAGCAAGAAATCTTCCTCGTTATTAAGGTTAATAATTCCAGGTCTAACCAGGAGCAAAATCTTCCTTTTTCGATGTAATTCTGCAGCTATGAACCTTTATCAGGAGGGTAACCAATTTTTTCTCAATCTCGCAAACCTTTTTCCTGCTATTTAGTGAGGGCTGATAATGATCAGATCATGGCCCACAGATGAATTGGTCACCGGAATTCAAGCACAATTGATGTGGTTTGTCTCCAGACCTAGGGAATCGAAAAATGGAGATGAATAATCATTCTGGAGTTTTGATTGATTACCTTTGGAGTTCAGTGAATATTTATATGGGACATTCCCTCAAGTGATTGAATAGGTGGGATCAACATTCTCTTTAAGCTGCGTGGCCACACAGCCTCTGCAGGCCCACCGCAGCTGGTCAGCCAGCTTTTAAATAGAAAAAAACATGCATATGCTGAATTTTGAATGGCCTGTGCAGCCCCTTAAAGGGGCCACGGGGACCAAAAAACAATTAGAGGGAATATTGGGTTGGACACCGTTCATCATTTGGGAAGTTTTTTCTCGTCCTGTGTTTTTTTCTCCAACTTTAAGATTACTTAACTTAGCTATCTGCACTCCTCATTTGTCTCTCAGTCATCTCTGTCCATCCTTTCAAATTTCTTGTCAGAAAATTTGTGCAGAATTCTTACATGTTGTTCTTTATAAACGGGTTTATGATTCATTCCACAGAGCACCGTGAGTAAATCTTTCCCCCGTCCTCAATCATCACGTCACCTTACAGGGAAATACATGCAGGGCATCTGTCTGCAGGCGGCCTTTCACTGGGATACCTCCTTCCCCAACATTTAAGATCAAGTGATGGAGACAGTGTGGAGGCACAGGCCACCCACACACACCGGCAATGGGAGCTAAAGGGTGGCAACGTAAACACCATTTCAACCTGTACTTCACCAGGGGACAAAGTCTCAGGATAAGTGATCGGCCATTTAAGACTGAGATGAGGAGGAATTTCTTCATTCAGAGGGTTGTGAATGTTTGGAATTCTCTGCCCCAGAGGGCTGTGGATGCTGAGTCTTTGAATATATTCAAGGCTGAGATAGATAGATTTTTGGACTCTAGGGGAATCAAGGGATATGGAGATCGGGTGGGAAAGGGGAGTTGAGGTCGATGATCAGCCATGATCTTATTGAATGGCGGAGCAGGCTCGAGGGGCCTACTCCTGCTCTTACTTCTTATGTTCTTATGTTCAATGAAAAATGACAAGGAACAACATTTAATCAGAAGGGAAATAAAAATCCAGCATTGGTTTACACCCACTTCACCTAAAATTAGTTGATATTTGCCTCACAGGTAGTCTAAAGACTTCAGAAAAGATGCAGTGAATGGGTGGGAGGCAAATGGAGAAAGGAAATGATTGGAATAGAAAAGCTATCAGAAGTACTTACCTAAATGGCTACTGCTGCAGCCAAAATGCCAACAACTATTGTTTGGGAACTTTACTGCCCACGGCGCTCTAATAGGCACTAGCGCGGCCTAACCTACTAACGAAAACCCACTACCGCCCCTGCCCCAGCCTAGAGCCTATTGGCTTGCACACACACCCGTCAAAGCTCTGCCTCCTCTTAATGCTGCATTGGTGCTGCCTGTCAACTCTGCTTCCCTATTTTCTCTCCGGTTGCTCGCAGTAGCGCCCGGGAGATTAATCTGTCATTCTGGGAGACTGCCGGACAATCCAGGAGAGTTGGCATCCCTAGCACCCAGTGCCCAGTGCCCAGTGCCCAGTGCCATGAGCAGGGATGGGCTGATGGTCAAGTCCCACTGTGCTCTGCTCCTGATTCGAACCACATTGAACAGGAAGGTTGCAATGTCTTCCAGCAGAGAGGGGGCTAAATCAGAGAGACGAGTCACACTTGTTTGTATTTTGGTGGCTACCTGAAAGCAGGCTGTGTTCCTGGCCTCTTTGTTTCCAGGTGCCAGGCCAGGTGGATGGGGAATAGGTAAATAAAATGCAAGAAAAGGGGGAATGAATCCTTCCAATAAGAACAAAGAATAATTTGGTCTTAATTCTGAGCTCCTTCTGTAGTTTGTGGCTTATTCTTTTGTAAATAAGTTCTGAATTCGTAACTGGTTGTTCTGAATTGAGGAAAAAGACATGTAGAATTGATCAAAATAAGTCTTCGTATTTTACCAGTAATGCTCCCCAATATCGTTCATGCAGATGATGGTTGTGCATCCTGAAGGTTGAACTACTCCACACTAACAGATAACCTTCCACTGTTGGACGCAAGGAAGCGACTGATTCCTCAACACACTGTTAATGACCAACTTCTGTTTCAAAACTGCCCAACGAAGGTCACTATCCTTTGCAACTCAGAACTCTCAGAATGTTGGGGCTCATCAATCATTTATGCTTGTTTCTCCTTCTCATCTGTATTCAGGGCCTTACCCAGTGCACCTTCAACAGCACAACCACTTATTATTCCCATACTGCATGTATCTGTGCCGTGCCTGCTTCCAATGGGGGTGGTGATGGTTAGTGTTCAGGTGAGTGGTGTTCTTTGCTTTTGACTGCTGATCCATTGGGGTTTTCATACTCTAGGAAGAAAGCAAATGGCATTGTGTATATCTTAGCACATTTGGGTACGATATTTTATTAACACTTTTTATTAATCACTTATGGACAATCAGTGTGAATTTAATGGCCCAGAAATTGATCCGGCTGCGCGAGAGTACGCACAGTGTACACTCGCGCAGCCAGACTTCAATTGCTGGTTTTCAGCATGCACTGCGCATGCACTGAAAACCGGCAATTGATGGAAGTGAAAGGGGGCGGGTCCTCAGTGCACCGCGTGCGCGCTACAGGCTGCGCGCACGCAGTGCACTTCATCGCTTGCGCACGCAGGTAAGTATTGAAGATTCTGGAAAAGTAAAAAGCAGGCGCAGGAGCCTCTTTTAACCAGGTAAGTACATAATTAAGTAGTATTTAGAATTTTTTTTTACAGGTAAATCTTTAGTAGCGACTTTAAAGACAGGTAAGTTTATTTTTATAACATTTTAAAAGATTTAAAATTTTTTCAAAAATTTATTTTTTTGTTTAAAAAGGTTAATTTATTTAATTACACTTATTTTAATAATGTGATGGGTTTTTTTTTTAATTTAATGGAGGTTTAGCTCTTCTTTTGGGGGCTTGTTGTATTCCTAGTTTTCACAGCAGTTCAATGGCCGCTGTGAATTCTATGAATGAGAGCTTGGTGTGCTGCCATTGGCTGTAGCTCAGTCACGTGATCCCACAGTGCACTCGAACTAACTCCGCACTGTGGAATCACGATGCACTCGCAGCTGATGGCTGGGACATGAAGTTCCAGCGAGCTGGGACTGAAAAAGCCAAGGCGCAGTGAGACATCGCGGGAAGGGCTTACCCTCGCACGAACCCTCACACTGCAATTTCTGGGCCAATATATAGTCCAAATTATAGAATAGATGACTAACATGGTGCACACCAATGGTTCTATCCTTTTATTTATCTCAACTATCTCAGTGCCTTTGAAACTCTCCCTTTCAATGAAATCAATTATTCTTTGCTCATATGTAATGAATTCTTTAAGGTCTGCGTGTCCACCACTAGTTTTTTTTAAATTTATTCTAGGATGTGGGCGGCGCTGGCAAGGCCAGCATTTCTGGCCCGTCCCTAGATGCTCTTGAGAAGGTTGTGGTGGGCCTTCTTCTTGAACCGCTGCAGTCCATGTGGCGAAGGTACTCCCACAATGTTGTCAGGCAAGGAGTTCCAGGATTGGAATGCTGGGCCTTCCTTTTACAAGCCAACTGAGACATAGAGGGTGAAATTCAACTTTGGCAGTGCGGAAAATGGGCTGTAGTTGATTTTCTGCCTGTTACACACCCTGCCCAATTTTCCTTTCCATGCAGCTGGTTGAGTTGATGGACAAGTGGGAAGAGTCCACCACCTGCACCTGCAACATATTGCAGGAAGCATGTCGTGCAATGCAGAGCAGAGGGTGTGGCAGTTCAGGAGACATCTCCAGCAACAAGTCGCACAGGAGGAGGAACTGAGGATATTGATGGCTTCTGGAGTTCAAGCTGTCAGTTTCAATAGAGTCCTTGAGACACTACCTTAGCACAACATTTTCACAGGGCTTCCAATTGGGGCTATGTGATCTGTTCTAACACTGACTTGTAGTCTGAGCCTGTGCCCAGCACTAGTGGGTAGCAAGGAATGGACACAGATGTTGCTGTCTCTCATGAGTGTGACAATGCGCCTACTTCCTTAATATCCCCTCCGATGCCAGCAGGTGTGGGAGCTTCTGACCGGGGCCTGCCTCCCTTGATATAGCATGAGAAAGGCTACCGGAAGTGGAACTCTCAGCAACAGCAGCTTCACTCAGACCTCCAACGCTTCATTGAAGTCAACGGAAATACTAATCGGGAGAGATGTAAAAACTGGCTGCTGACTCATCACCACCCATTTGACACTATCCCAAAAAATCAAGATCGACCCCATGGGAGCTGTTCTGCTTACAAACGCTAATGGGGGGGGGGAATTGTGGGGATTGGTTGGCGGGGGATGGCCACTGATTGGCACTGGGGATTTTGGAGAGAAGACTTTTGGTGGCCATTTCTTGGGGCAGGATTGCGATGGTTAGCCATAACATCGTATTTTACTTATTATAGTAGCTCTAAGTGGGCAAAATTCAAAGGAAAATCCAGGCCTTAGATTTAAATGACTGTTGGTGAGATTACCTCATATAAATTCAAATGTTTTAATCATGTTTAATTCATTGGTGAGGCCATTCTTCTAATATATTGTATAAGTTTGAGTATTTTTGAAAGAATATTGATGCAGAGAGAGTTCGGAGAAATACAACAGGGGTGAACCTGGGGTTTTAAACTCTATGGAGTTAAAATGCTATTTTAATATTTTGCTGCCTGCTTTGTTTAGCACAATGGAAATACACAATTGTAATATTCAATATACCTTATTATAACAAAACTGCTAACTCTTTAATTCATGGCTTAAATGTCTGATTTTCCTCATTTCGGAGCATCTCAGACTTGGACTGGTTTCACCTTTAAAATATATTTTCTAACTCTGAGACTCATTTGGGACAATAAAATCTAAGTGTGTTTCACCAATTAATGGAATATGCTCTATTTTGCTCATTAAGGGAGGGAGGTTGAATGTGGAACTGGTCTCAAAATAGCCTCATTATTATGATGTTTAACACTGTGTGAAAATTAATATGGTTGTAAAAATTCTAGCAGTAATGAAGCACTGAAGAAGGAAATTAAACAGTGAAAAATTATTAAAAGTAGTGTTTGGGAAACTGCATTTGGCATTGCTTTGTAATTATAGGGGTAGATTTTCTGTGATGTGAAAGGAAAAGGTCAGAACACTGCAGTGAATGATTCGCACCTACTCGCTTAGTGTAGGGCCAGCCCCATAAATCTTCCCCGGTCCATCCTAATTACCTAGTCATCGTGAACTTATGGTGTGCAACCCAGCAGCTGCTGTGAGATAACAGGGATATCCCACCCTGTTGCAGCCATTTAAAGACTGCAGCAATCTTTTAAGGGGAAGGGATTTTTTTGTCGACCACATCATTTAGCAAATTGACTTACTTTGTCTATTGATATTAAGGAGTAGTGCCAAGGGGAACACGCAGGTTTATGGAAACATCGATTGAGGAACTGCTGTAAGAAGCAGGGAAAAGGACTGTTTGGAATTCTCGGACACCTTCTATACAGGACGCCGACCCAGAACATCTGGCAAGAGGTAGAATTCCCTGAGCTTTCTCACCTATGACCTCTGTGCACTGCTTGCTCACTTCAAATGGATACTTGGCAGCTTCTATTCTGTTCTCTGGAGACTCTCCTGAAGGCTGTGGCTGACTGGCTTTGGGAAGGTTGGTTCTTGCTGGTTTTTTTGACTCACCATCCAGCCAGTTCTGCTTTTTTTCCCTTTATGATAGATTCTTGCTGTGTTTGCCGAGGACATTTTTCTGATCAAGGTCTCCTTTTATGCAGATCTCCAGTCACAGCTTTATCGCTGCCATCAGCTGAAAACTGGAGCTCTAACCCCACTGCTCAGCATGGACATTCCACTGGGACACGGATTGAGAGGAGGAGATGCTGGAGAGAGAAGATCTTGGCAGGTGTGCCGGCACTTCAGACACCTGGCAAAGTCAACCCAGTAACTATGCTTTCCGACCAAGGCACATCTGCTTGACCACGTCTGAGGAGATTTGTGCTTGTTGTGTCCACTTCATGAGGGAGGCTATGATGAGTTATGCCATCAGCTGCAGCCTGATGTGCAGATGCGATCTAGTACTTTGACAACCTGCCTGTTACTGTGACAGTCACCACAGCATTGAACCTTTATGTGACCAGATCCTTTCAAACCACCATTGAGGATATTTACCACATTAGTCAGTCCTCGGCCCACCAATGCGTCAAGCACGTGACAGAAGCCATGTTTGATCAGGGGGCACTTTTGGCACTTTGCCTATGGAAAGGAGGGAGCAGCAGGAGAGGGTGCCTCACTTTAAATGGAGGCAGGCATCATCAATGGCACAGATGTAGCCACCAAGGAATCTAACAACTTTGTGAATAGGAAAGGCTTTCATTCCATCAACGTGCAGGTGGCACATACTGGAGGAGCAGAGTGATGCAGGTGAATATACGAGATCTCAGCAGCCACGATGCCTTCATTTAGTGCCAACACTATTTCAGGAAAACTGGATGGATAGTTGCTAGGTGACCAGGTTACTCTATTAACACCAACAACCAGCTAGGGTTTTCAGGGAGCACGTCTCCTACCTGCACCTTACCAAGGAGCAGTATGTTTGCCGGCTCCGCTTCACCAAGGAGCTGGTCACAGAACTCTGCCACCTTTTAGAACCAGAACTGCAGCATCAGAGCAGGGCGACGACAGCGCTGCCAGTGGCCCTCAAGGTGACCATGACCCTGAATTATTCATCAGCGGATCATTGCAGGCTGGAACAGACAACATAGCAAACATCTCACAGTTCGCCTTCCATCGCTGCATCCGGGAGGTCATGTAGTCTGGGAGATGGGGACTTCATTGTCTTCTCTCTAAATAGAGAGAAGCAGGAGGAGTGCACATATAGCTTTGCCAGGATATCGGACTTCCCCATGGTGCCGGGTGACATCGACTGTACACACATGACTTTGTGGGCGCCACATATCAATGGTGAGATGTTCTGTAACCGCAAAGGGTGCCATTCATTTAATATGCTGTTTGTGTATGACCACGCCCAGCATATCATGATGGTGAATGTCCGGTATCCTGACAGCAGTTATGATGCCTTCATCCTGTGCCAGTCCGCTGTGCCAGCAATCTTCCAGCCACCACGTCGAACCCGAGGGTGGCTGCTAGGCAACAAGCGCTATCCGCTCTACGTCTGGCTGATGATTCCCCTCCACAACCCCACCACTCGTGGCCAGCACTCATATAATGACAGCCATGCTGCCACAAGCAACGTCATCGAGCAGACCATCGGGGTGCTCAAGCAACGGTTCCGCTGCCTTGACCGCTCGGGAGGAGCCCCCCCAGTACTCGCCGAAGCGGGTGTCCCAATTCATGGTGGTCTGCTGCATCCTCCACAACTTGGCCATCATGAGGGCGCGCAGCCCTTGCCACCACGGGTTCCACGACCACCTCAGGAGGAGGGGGAGGAGGAGGAAGGGAGGAGGCAGCCTGCAAATCCATGTTCCGGACGGGCTGTCCGTGAATGCATCATCAGATCCAGATCCCCGTTGCCCAACACTTCCCCACTTTACCATCCATCCGTCACAGAACATCACAGCGTCCTCTTGGCCACAATGCTGAAATGGAAGCCACCACAAAACAAACATTCCAAACATAATTTATAAATTAATCATTCCAAAACTATGTAACAAAGTCAACTAATCACCCTTGTTCATTCCCCTAGTGTCTGTCTTTCGTGTGCCTTCGACTATCCTAGTGCTCCTACAAAGTGCTACTCCAGTGGCTTTTGTTTGGCTGGTGAAAGGCTGCTGACTTTCAGTGGGGAGACTGTAGATGGCCTTGCACGATAACCTCGAGCTGCTCTGGGCCTAGAAGGCCCGGCTGTAGACTGCACCACCTCAGCACGGGCGGCAGCAGTCTGGGCTGGCTGGCTGACAGGCAACAGCAAGGGCACTAGTGGAGTGGCAGTGGTGGAACTACGAACGCTGTCATCCTGAGAGAGGACAGCAGGTTTGTGCCCCACACAGCCACTGGCCTCACCAGTCCTAGTAATTTGTTGGCAGACAAACTGCTGGACTGCTGTGACACCCTGCAAGCCCCTTTCCACACTGGTAAATGCAGCCACGATGGCAGCAGTCTGAGCTTCTGTGGCAGCAAGCTGAGCTTGATTGACAGAAGTCTGAGCTTCCACTACAGTACCCAGAAATTGGGTGGCTTCCGCTTGTGCTGCAATGGAAGCTGAGACATCGCCCATCACACCCAGCATCATGGTTGGGTCCACAAGTGCTCTCATGGAGTTGCCCATCACTTCCATCCTGGAAATCATGGGCTCCAAGCTCCGCGTAAAGCCCCGTGCAAGGTTGGAGCCGGACTCCTCCGTGCTCCTTGACAGTGACAACAGGCTCTCGGCAGGCCTGCCATTACACCAAGTATTTCTATGTGCATGCCCATCACCCTTCTTCTGAAGGCCGCCCCATCGAAGTCCTCATCCGACTCCTCTGCAGCAGAGCTCGTGTGCGACCTCGCCCTCTGGGGAGCTGGCACTTGTGCTACCCTTTCTTCCTGCCCTGGCTGTAGGCCACACCTGCCTGGTGACTCACCACATGCAGATCCCGCCTCTGTACTAGGCTCGAAAGTACGCGCAGTGCCAATATCTGAGCTGGTGGCTGCGGGTGTCAGATCACGTGATGGTATCTCTTTTTCTCCATCACTCTCCTCCTCTGCTTCCTGCACCGGCTGAGCTGGTTGGAGTTCTTGGGTATCTGAAAGGAGAAAGGCACAAGGGTAGGGTTGTGGTGAGGGGAGAGTGGGGAAAGCAAGCCGTGCACGCTTACACCATCAGCAGCTGTAAGTGAGAAGAAATTGTGGGATGAGGGGGAAGTGGGATGTGAGAAGGAGGATTAGGTAAGAGCATACCGTCATCATCAATGCCTTCAGCCTCACCGCTCGCCACGGCCTCAGTGACGGCCGCTCCAATAATGTCAAGCACTGTCTCCTCCAGCTGGGTCAGGAGATGCAGCCGTGCCTGTCCTGCGCCAGTTAGCTCCTGCTGGCACCGGTTGTGCGCCACCTTGGCCGGCAAGAGAAAGGGAAGTGTGTCAGTGAGTGCAGTGCAATGTGTCTGGGTGATGTGGCCATCATGGTTGAATAGCTGGCAGTGTGTGCAAGGTGTGAGATATGGGTGTGAGGCTTGCAGCAGTGGTAAGTGTGTGAGAGTGAGGTGATGCAATGATTGCGAGGTGAAGCAATGACTGTGAGGTATGAGTCGTGATTGATAGAGATTGTTGGTAGGTGAGTGATGGGGGTGTGGTGCATTGAGCAGTGTGTGAGGGTAGTGGTGCAGTGGGTGGGATATGGCGTTTGAAGATGGATTCACTGACCTTGACCCCTCATGTGAGGTCATTAAACTTCTTTCGGCACTGGAGCCAGGTCCTGGGGGAAAGACTGCTGGCAGCGACCGCTTCAGCAATCTGTTCCCACTGCCTTCTTACAGTCAGTCTGGAGGGCTTCCTGGCCCCCTGCGGGTAGAGGACCTGTCCCGTCCTCTCGACCCCCTGCACTCAGGCTTCCAGTGCTGCGTCGGAGAACCTCGGTGCCCTTTCTCTGCCCCGTTGAGCCACAGCTACCTACCCCTTTCCTTAGCTCCACTAACAATGAGGTGCTTCTTTCAGAAAGCACTTCCCTTTTAACAAGCGCAGGCTGGGTTTCACACTGCAGGCTGCCTTTAAATAGAGATCACACTTCCCATGAAACTGGGCCCCCTGCTGAGCGCTGAGCCAACCAGCATCGTGCTCAGCGCTTCAATTATGTTAACGAGCAGGCAGCATGAATTTCACACTTTCAACAGCAGTGGGCAGATCGCGCCTCGCAATGCCCGCGCCCGCTTTCGGGCCTCATCGAATTAAACTCCCAATATAAGCTAAATGGTGCAATTTTAAAGGGGGGTGCAAGAACAGAGAGACCTGGGGGTGCCTGTGCACAAATCTCTGAAGGCGGTGGGATAGTTCAACAAAGCAGTTAGAATCATCGAAGACCTGCAGCACAGAAGGAGGCCATTCGATCTGTCGTGCCTGTGCCGGCTCTTAGAAAGAGTAACCGAGCTTACTCCCACATCCCCGCTTTTTGTCAGTAACCCGGTAAGTTCCTCATCCTCAAGCACCTGTCCAACTACCTTTTAAAAGAAGAGGAGGAGAGTGATGTAGAAAAAGAGATACCAGTTAATAAAACATATGGGCTCCTAGACTTTATAAATAGAGGCATAGGCCTAGAAATTGGATATGGCTTGAAAACAGGGCGGTGTCATGGGCCAACGCTTTTTGGCAGCTCCCGTTCAAAGTGGTGCAGGCAGCACGCAAAATTCGTGCTGCCTGTTCATTTACATGATTGGAGTGCTGATCACAGCGCTAAACGTGCTGCTGATTGGCTTAGTGCTCAACAAGTGGGCCAATATCGGGCGCAGTCTAATGGCCAGTAATGTTTGGCCGAGTCTCTCTCCACTTCTTAAAGGGGAGGTGCTTTGATGCAGCAGCACCTCATTGTCATTGCAGTCTGAAGCCATGGCACAGCAACAACAACAGCAACACAGAAAAAGAGCCAGAAGGTTCTCAGATGCGGCTCTCGAGGCCTTGGTCATGGCAGTGGAGAGAGGGCGGGGTGTCCTGTGCCCGCAGGGTGGCAGGGAGCCTTCAAAGCCCACTTGCAGAAGGCTCCGGCAAGAGATAGCTGCCTATGTCACGGCCAACAGTGTCGTGGCCAGGACCTGGATACAGTGCCAAAAGAAGTTTAATGACCTCACACGGCAAGTCAAGGTGAGTGAAGGCTTCAGCAAATGTTACATACCACCATCTGTACCACAAATCCTCACACACTGCTCAATGCGCCAGACCCCCAACACTCACCTACCAACAATCTCTACCGATCACCACTCACACCTGACAATCATAGCTTCACTACACCCTCACAACCTTACCACTGCTGCAACACTCACACCCACATCTCACACCTTGCACACACTGACAGCTATTCAACTATGGCAGGCACATCACCCAAACACATTGCACCACACTCACTGACATACTTCCCTCTCTCTCGCCCGCCAAGGTGGCTCACAAGCACTGGGAGCAGCGGCAGAAGGGAGGTGGCCAAACCGCTTTAGACACCTTGAGCCAACTGGGGGAGACAGTGCTCGACATCATTGAAGGGGAAGTCACTGAGGCCGGGGCAACGGGCGAAGTTGAATCCCTTGGGGACAATAACGGTAAGGTCATTGCTAATCCTTCTTCTCACATCCCACTTCCCCCTCATCCCACAGTCTCTTCTCCCTTCCAAGCTGCTGATGCTGTATGCATGGATATCTTGCTTTCCACCCCCCCACCTCCCCTCCCCTCACCACAACCCGATTCTTGTGCCTCTCTCCTTTCAGATAACCAAGAACTGCCCAGCAGGCCAGCCTGTCCCCAGAGTAATGGGGGAGAATGGAAAACAAGAAGAAGAAGACACACTGTCACTGCATCTGACACTCGCAGATACCAGCTCAGAAACTGGCACTGTGTGGAATGTATACATGCGGGATCTGCACATGGTGAGGCATCGGGCATGAGTGGCCTGCAGCAAGGCCGGGGGAAAGGGTAGCTCGGGGGCCAGCTCCCCGGAGGGCGAGTTCGCCTGCACATGACTCAGATGATGACCTCAATGGGGCAGCCTTCAGAAGAAGGGTGATGGCCATGCACACCGGAATGCTAGGTACAATGGCAGAGAGCCTCTTGGCAATGTCAAGGAGTTTGGAGGAGTCCGGCTCCAACATTGGATGAGGCTTTGCGCAGAACTTGGAGAGCATGATTTCCAGGCTGGAAATGATCGATACCTCCAGGAGAGACCTAGTGGACCCAGCCATGATGCAACGTGTGATGGGCAATTTCGCAGCCTCCACTGCAGCACAGGCGGAAGCAACCCAAGCTCTCAGTGCTGCAGTGGAAGCGCAGACTGCTCTCCTGCAGGCTCAGCTTGCTGCCACCCAAGCTCAGACTGCTGCCATCGTGGCTGTTTTTTACGAGTGTCGAAAGGGGCTCGCATGGTGTCGCAGCAGGCCAGCAATCTGTCCTCCAACAGATTGCTAGGAATGCTGAGGCACTGGCCATTGCCCTTGCCGCTGCCTATCAGCCAGCCAGCCCAGACTGCTGCCACCCACGGCGAATTCGTGCAGTATATAGCCGGGCCTTCCAGGTCCACAGCTGGTCGAGGTCATCCTGCAAGGCCATCTGTAGTCTCCCCAATGGAAACGCAGCAGCCTTCCACCAGCCATGCTGCAGCCACGGGGGGGAGCACTGCGTAGGAGCACTAGCGTAGGAAAGAACACTCGAAGGACATGCACTAAGGGATTGCACAAGAGTGATTAGTTCATATTGATATGTTAACTGAATGCTTATAAATTTATTAATTTTGTTTGGAATTTTTGCTTTGTGGTGGCTCTCATTTCAGCTTAATGCCCAGGAGGTCGCAGTGATGTTTCATGACAGAGGGATGGTGACATGAATCTGTCATTCATGAAAGAAAGACTTAAGAAATAATACTGAGTGGCCTGCGGGTGGCGCTGTCCAGGGAGAGTATAAATACTCGGGCACGGGCCCAGCTTGTGCAGGACATTCTTAACAGGAACTAGTGAAGGACACAACTAGACCTCCATGTGCCTAGTAGTTTTCTTATGTCAGATGGTATGATGGGGATGTGGTAAGCAACGGGGATCTGGGGTTTCATTCACTTGAATCGGAGTCTGATGAGGCGCTAACGGACAGCCCATCCAGAAGAGGGATTTGCAGGCTGCCTCCTCCCTTCCTCCTCGTACTCCTCTTCCTCTTCCACAAGCTCCTCTTCCTCTTCCTCCTCCTCCTCGCCCTCGTCCTCTTCCTGAGGTGGTCCCGCAATCCCTGCTGGCTCGGGTTGCGTCCACATGATGGCCAAGTTGTGAAGCATGCAGCAGACCACCTCGAAGTGGGACACCCGCTCCGCCAAGTACTGGAGGGCTCCTCCTGAGCGGTCAAGGCAGTGGAACCATTGCTTGAGCACCCCGATGGTCTGCTCGATGATGTTCTTGGTGGCAGCACGGCTGTTATTATATGAGTGCTGGACAGGAGTGGTGGGGTTGCGGAGTGGAGTCATCAGCCAGGTGCAGAACGGCTAACCCTTGTGTCCGAGCAGCCACCCTTGTGTTTGACATGCTGGCTAGAAGATTGCTGGCACATTGGACTGACGCAGGATGAAGGCATCATGACTGCTGCCAGGATAGCGGGCATTGACCATCAGGATGTGCTGGGTGTAGTCGCACAACAACTGCGCATTAAGTGAGTGGTAGCCTTTGCGGTTATGGAAGATCTCAAGATTTGTATATGGCACCCGCAAAGCCACGTGGGTGCAGTCAATAGCACCCTGCACCATGGGGAAGCCCGCCATCCTGGCAAAGCCACATGTCTGCTCCTCCTGCTTTTCTCTGTTCAGAGAGAAGACAATGTAATCCTTCTCCTGGTGTAGAGAGGCTCAGTGACCTCCCGAATGCAGCAATTGACAGCGAACTGTGAGATGTTAGCTATGTATCCTGCTGCAGACTGGAAGGATCCGCTGGTGAAGAAATTGAGGGACACGGTGACTTTGAGGGCCACTGGGAGAGCCCTGTTCGCCCTGCTCTCAGGCTGCAGGTCTGGTTGCAGGAGGTGGCAGAGTTCTGCGGCCACTTTCTTGCTGAAGCGGAGCCTCCTAATACACTGCTCCGTGCTTAAGTGGATATAAGAGAAGTGCTCTCGGAAGACCCTCGGTGGGTAAGGTATCCTGTTGGGAGCCTCCTGGCCCTCCTCCTCCTCCCTCTGCGAGCATCTTCTCCTCTTCTTCACTGCCTCCGTGCCATGACTGTGAGCAAGCGTTGTGAGCAGAAGCCTTTAAATAAGAATGAAGGTGTTCTCCACTTGCACCAACACTCCCTGTCACTTGACACAAGTTTAGAAAGCGGCAAGAGTTGCAGAAGGTTACACAGAGCCAGTCAAACTCAAAAAGCATGTCAGCTGCAAGTTGTTGCTGATGATCCCTTTAAGTCGCACTGCTGGAGGCTCCGTCCTGCTTGTGAACGCTTGGTCAACTGCTCATAATTAACACAGGCCGGTAAGTGGAGCGGCGAATGCGAAAATGGCAGATTGGGCGTCGGGTGAGCACACTCACTGTCGTCATGATCTGCATAATCTACATATCTCCAGCGAACGAGGACATCGGCAGCGCTGCCGACCTGCCAAAAATGGTGGCCACTGCTGGACCCGCTGGAAGTGGGCGGAAGTGAAGTGGCCGCCATTTTTTTCACCAAAACAGGCCTTAATGGCCAGCGCTAACACCGCCAGTTTCGAGGCCATAGAGTACAAAAGCCAGGGAGTTTTGATAAACTTTATAAAACACTAGTTCAGCCCCAGCTGGAGTATTGTATCCAATATTGGGCTCCACACTTTAGGAAGGAAGTGAAGGCTTTGGGGAGGGTACAGAAGAGATTTACTAGAATTTTTTGTTTTATTAATTCACTGGATGTGAGCGTCGCTGGCAAGGCCAGCATTTATTGCCCATCCCTAGTTGCCCTTGAGAAGGTGGTGGTGTGCCGCCTTCTTGAACCGCTGCAGTCCGTGTGGTGAAGCTCTCACAGTGCTGGAGTTCCAAGATTTTGACCCAGCAACGATGAAGGAACGGCGATATATTTCCAAGTCGGGATGGTGTGTGACTTGGAGGGGAACTTGGAGGTGATGGTGTTCCCATGCATCTGCTGCCCTTGTCCTTCGAGGTGGTAGAGGTCTCGGGTTAGGGAGCTACAGTCGATGAAACCTTGACAAGTTGCTGCCAGGTTCCAAGGATGAGGGATTACAGTTACGTGGATAGATTGGAGAAGCTCCTTAGAGAAGAGAAGGCTAAGAGGAGATTTGGTAGAGGTGTTTGGGGGGAATTTTCCCAGCTCTGGGGAGGCGGGTATGGAGGCGGGACTGCTGGGAAAATGGCAGAAACTGGGACCGGGTACCAACCCCGTTCCCAACCCGCCTCCATGGCATCTTCTCGGGAGGCAGGTCCCCGACTCACGCAGGGACCCGTCTCCTCGAGGCGGGAAGGGGATTAGAGCCAATTAACTGCCTGTTAACCGGTAGTTAACAGGCAGTTTTGAGGCTTATTCCCATTTAACCCCTGCAAGTGCGGGCTTCCCGACGGCTGCGAACCTCGCCAGGGTCAGCGAGGCGAGCAGTGGGTCTGCGGGGGTGAAAGGGATCGAAAAGTGCGCTGTGGAGGTGAGTGATGGGTGCAAGTGTGGAGAGGTAAGTATGAGAGGTGAGTGTAAAGTGTTGGAAAAAGTTTCCTTACCTTTGCTTCTTTCTGCAGGCTTCAACCTTTGAGGATCCGGAGGTGCCTCATCTCAACGGCAGAGATGACAGAATGGCTGCTGCATTCTCAGATGCTGCAGCCATCTGCTTTCTGCTGAGGAGAAAGGTTTTGGTGAGCCTTCTGTGCAAGGGCTCACCTTAGGACAAAGATTGTCAGTGTTTGACAGCTTCTCAAAGCTGTCAAACACTGACAATTCATCTGTCAAAAAATTTTCGACAGATGAAACATCATACGCTGACATCCCCTGTCACCGGCTTTCCCTGAATTGGCCGGTGGGCGGGCTTAACAAGGTCAATCAAGGGAAAATAGCATGGGTTGGCCAGACATTGTTGGGGGCGGGACTGAAACCCGAAAACCAGCAATCCTGCCCCCAACGCGCCGCCATTGAGAAAATCCAGCCCAAAGGGTTCAGAGAGAGTAAATGAAGAGAAACTGTTTCCAATGGCTGAAGGGCCAAAAACCAGAGGGCACAGATTTAAGGTGATTGGCAAAAGAACCAGAGGCGACATGAGGAATAACTTTTTCACGCAACGAGTGGTTAGGATTTGGAATGCACTGCCTTATAGACTGGTGGATACAGATACAAAAGTAGCTTTCAAAAGGGAATTGGATAAATACTTGAAGGAGAAATGGGGATTGAGCGGGGGAGTGGGACTGACTGGATTGCTCTCCGAAAGAGCCGGCACAGACTCAATGGACCGAATGGCCTCCTTCTGTGCTTTACTATTTTATGATTCTATAATTCTATCTTAATCTACATTTTAATACAAAAATCAAAATTACAAAATAGTTCCAGTTTTTCCCTAAAATAACCTTTTAAAAAGTAATGAAATGTGTCACTATTACAGCCTGTTCTCTCAGTAATCCTGGAATTTCTGGTTACCAAAGGAACACCTCAGGATATTTTTGATATTTAACATCTCCATTTGCATCACTGCACTTTTAGCTGAATAAATGAATGAGCTCTCAGAGTTGGAACAGTCATTCTGAAATTAAGTTTAATGCCCCAGGCTGCTCTTGGATGTGAAGCATTTTTGGAAGAAATGGATTTCTTTGCTTGTGAACATTGTTTTGAAAATCATTAAATACAAAGTTGTTTTTAAAAAATGTTGAAAAAGCAAAAGTGCAAGTAATGCACTTGGGAGGAAAAATATTCATTTCATTTAATTGCATACCAGTCTTCTTTTGAATAAAATTATACAAGCAACCTGGATCATTTTTTTATGTTTCAAGTTAACAACAAGGTTTACACAACCAGGCTTTGGGAGACAAGCTTTCACTGCACTGTCAAGGTTTGTTTAGAAATTCTTTCACACTCAACCTGCCCCTCGATAATTTTGCTTTCTAAAATTTTCACTTCCCTTTCCCAGCTGTCTTTGTTACCTTAAACTAAAAGCAAACCTTGCCTTGAAATTACACAGAATACAATGAAATAAAAGATTTCATTCGGCAGTATTAGCTGGGCCCTGGTATTGTATGACTTACGCCAGTATAGCAGACTGTAATATAAAGCACACATCACACGGCACACATCACACGTCACATGGCTCACAGCACACACCACACGGCTCAGCACATGTCACATGTCACACGGCACACGGCACACGGCTCAGCACATGTCACACGGCACACAGCACACGTCACACGTCACATGACACACAGCACACGGCACATGCCACATGTCACACGGCACATGACACACAGCACATGGCATGTGGCACACGCCACACGGAACAGGGCACATGCCACACGACACACGTCACATAGTATGTGGCACATGGCATGCGTCCACTCGTGGCCCCATGCTATTGCACGGCCCTAACTCCGCCCCGTGCACCGAACATGATTTGCAACTTGACCCTTACATGTAGGAGGTCTCACAGTGCCCCTCATACCCCCTTCCTTCTCCTGCAACTGTTCCTTTACTCACAGCTCAAATTGTAGAAAGCAGTGGAAGACTCCCATGATCAGCATTTCATTGCCAACACCTGCTCCGTCCCCATTAAAGAGCAGCTTCTGAAGCCTGGGCTCCGCTGCCTGTGCTGTCACACACAGTGCCCTCACTCTCTTCACCTTCTTAGAGGGAAACAGCCTACACTCAAAGACAAGGAAGTGAACCTCAATGCCCCAAGGGTCCGGCTCCAAATCCTCAGCCAAACAACACAGAAGCTCCTGCACTGTAGGAGTAGGAGGCACAGATTGAAAGGACACACAAGTGCGGGCACAAAGGAGCGGCATGGTGGTCTTAAACAGTACAAAGGTTTTCAGATATCTTTTCAGTGAGATGTTTTGTCACTGACGTGATATGTGGTGGATGATTTGGGACTGGTAGTAGAGTGGCTATGTGTAGGAGTAACAGAATGATGTCCAAATGGGAGCCTTGGTAATTGTGAAGGAGAGCTGCTTGTCAGCCAGTGACTGAACTCAGATAGTTTCCAAAGGATGATAGTGACCACAGGATTCAGTTGGCAGTGGGATTGGATCTCAGTCAGCTGTAGCCCTCATGAGCTGCCTGCCAGCTGGCACAGCCCAACTATTGTCTTGTGAGGGAGGTGCTGCCTTCTCGAGCATTGTTGAGGGGTCACAGCAAAGCAGCCCTGCCTGGGAGGTGTGGGTGCCAGCGAGTAGGTGCCAGAGGCCGCCTACAATGCCTGTTCAGCTGGACATCTCGACTGTGCTCCTCTTGATCCGCCAGAGGAGCAGGAGGAGGCCTAAGAGAGATGCCCATTGGCTCCTGGGGCCGAGGCTGCACTTCTCACAATTAGTTCTGGAGTGCAGTGACTGTTAAGATGTAAGCAAATGTGGCAGCCGTTCTGTATCAGCAAGACCCCACGAAGGGTGATCAGATGAATGACTAGCTATCTGACTTTAGATGATGAAGGAATGTTGGCCGGGACATTGTGAAAGCCCTTTTTCTTTTAATTGTACCTTGGGAACCTAACATGCACCTGACATGCAGACTGGGCCTCTGTTTAACATTTATCAGACACATGGGTTTCTTCACTATTGAAAACTTGATCCAATGGTAATTTGGATGAAATCATGCAAATTTATCACTTCATGTCCCGAAATATACCCTGTAACCCGTTTTCTGATTCTTGTTTACAGTGTTGTGGGGATGAAACATAAATACAATGCTTCAGGGAAACAAACTGGAACATTGGGTAAAAGAAAAAGATGGTGGGGGCATCATAAGTTCTCCAGCCAAAGTTCTCACAATGTCAGGTGTCAAAAGCCCAGAATAAACCAGGAAAACTGACTAGACTGATGATATATAGACCATTGTCAGAAATTCCACTCTCCCCACTCACTCGTGTACTGTGACCCTGATTTAAACATCTTTACAGATCATAAAGTGACCCAGCAGTGCTGCTAAATCATTAGCCTTATACAACAGACAGAAAAACTTTGAGAACAGGCTTTAAAAATGGAACACTTTACTCCGGCTGACCCTGTCTCCCCCATTCCCTCTTTCTTCTATTTTATCGCCCAACCTTTAAAGCACTGAGTACAGATCTACCACTGCAGGGTGGGCGATCTTGCTCGACAGTGAGATTGCACTCAGAAGGGATAACTCATGAGCAATACACAGAGGTTTCCGATAATACCAGGGTACAGAGAAGTATAAAAAGAGGCCAACTCAATATAACCCCACCACGGAACAACCAGTCCCGCTCACCAGTCTTAAGGGGTAGTTTTTAATTAACCCGCTCAGCGGTTGACTGATCGGATCGGACCAGCCGGACTATTGTACTCTCCATTGAAGCCACTGAGAACCGTGTGGCTCCATTTATATAGTTGCAAACGTACATTGTTTACAAAGGGAGTGGCAGGTATTAAACTTCAGTTTGAATCTTTAATTGTATTAATTGGTATTTTAATCAACTTACGTTGTCCTATGTTTGGCTATGGTTAGTATTCAGTGAACAATGGGTAGTGGTGGCAGGCACTGTGAGTTTTGGATCACTGCCGGGGTAACATATTGCAATCAGTGGTAAAGGGGCAGTAAAATTAACCCACACAGGACGCTATAAACACGTGAGACAAAAGCTTTGACATCTAACCCGTTCTGCATTGGATGCCCTTGTAAGTTGAAGATTAACCCCAGTGCACTGTCTCCTTTGGCAGCTTGTCATTCCAGGAAAGTTTGGGCAATTTGCCCTACCTGCTGAAGGCCAAGTGATCTGTTAATTGATGGAACATGAAGTGAGAGGAAACTATACAAACTATTCATGTCATTCTACTTTAGACTCTTGGCATCAGAAAGGTACAACAATTAACAGATGTTAACAGAGGAAGTGCTGTAAAGGAGATAAAGCTTACAAGGTCCTTCTGCTGAAGATCATGGCCCCCTTCACTGATCCATTGGGCTAGATTCTTCTCTGAATTACCAAACGTTTGGGTGGATTTGGGGCATTGAATGAAGTAAAACCAGTTCTCAGAGGCAACCGCTGCTAAAAATGTTGACCTTAATTATCGGCCTCAGTCCCATGTACCCCAAAATTAACTCCAGTTTCTACGCCGATCTTGCCAATAGGAACTTAAGTCCAAATTTGCATGAATGCACAGCATGC
Organism: Squalus acanthias; assembly: GCA_030390025.1. Taxonomy (NCBI): domain Eukaryota; kingdom Metazoa; phylum Chordata; class Chondrichthyes; order Squaliformes; family Squalidae; genus Squalus; species Squalus acanthias. The sequence goes on along the minus strand of CM059440.1, from coordinate 39,493,248 downwards.
GGGAAGCAGCTATGACACCTTCATCCTGCGCCACTCAGCTATCACATGGTTACTCAGCGAATAGATGGATGGATCCTGGGGGGGGTGAAGTCTAAACCCTGATACCATGGCTGCTGACACCGCTCCACGTAATGCTTGGTGCAGCAGAGGGGAGTGCAATTGTGCCCGTGCAGCAACTAGTTGGGGAGACAGAGGAGTTTAGGGTGGACATTCCAGAGTATGGGGCCATGGTAGTTAAAGCTACAGCTGCAATGGTGGGGTGAAGGGAGGGAGGATGCACAAGAGGCCAGATCCAAGGGAATGGAATGTTTGGGGAGGGTTGTAGGGCTGGAGGATGTTACCGAGATAGGGAGGGGTGAGGCGATGGAGGGATTTGAACAAGAGCATGAGAATTTGAGGCATTGAGGTGTGGAAGCCAATGTAGGTTGGCGAGAACATGGGTGATATGCAAGTGGAACTTGGTGCAGGATAGGATTAAGGCACCGGAATTTTGGATGAGCTGAAGTTTATGGAGGGCAGAGGATAGGAGTCAGCCAGGGGAGCATTGGCATAGTTGAGTCTAGAGGTGACAAAGGCATGGATGAGGGTTTCAGCAGCAGATGAGCTGAGATAGGGTGGAGGCAGGTGATGTTATGGAGGTCAAGTAGGAAGTTTGGGGTTGACTTTAACTCCACCTGCCCAGCTGGAAACTGATGGTAGCGGGTCGTTCACCCATTTTTCACCCCGCCCGATCTTCCTTAGTGTAAAACATGCGGCCCATTGCCGTCAGTTTCCCAGGTTTGGTTAAAATCGACCACTTTTTGATGCAGGGGATATGAGGTCAGAAGCTGAGCTGGGGGTCAAGTAGGATGCTGAGGTTGCGAACAGTCTGGTTCAACCTAAGACAGTGACCGGGGAGGGGTTGAAATCGGTTGAAAGAGTACAGAGCTTGTGGCTTCAGTCTTCCCAATGTTTAGCTGAGGGTAATTTCAGTTTATCCAATACTGGATGTCAGCTAAGCAGTGGAGGGGTCAAGAAAGGTAGTGGAGAGGTAGAACTGGGTGTCATGTATGTAGAAGCTTGTCCCATATCTGCAGATGATGTTGCCAAGGGGTAGTATGTCGATGAGGAAGAGGAGGGGGCCAAGGACAGATCCTTGGGTACTCTGAAGGTAGTGGTGCGAGGAGAGGAAAGAGAAGTAATTGCTGGAGGTATTCTGGTTATGATCAAATCGGTAAGAGGGGAACCAAGTGAGGGCAGTCCTACTGAGCTGTACAGTTGAGGAGGGGTATTGGAGGAGGATGGTGCGCTCAACTGTGTCAAAGGCTGCAAAGAGGCCCGGAAGGATAAGGAGGAATAATGCACCATGGTCACAGTCACAGAGAAATTTGTTCGTGACTTTTATTAGGGCCATTTCAGTGTTGGAAATCTGATTGGAGAGGTTTAAGCAAACAGTTGCAGGAGAGATGGGCAGGGATTTCGGAGGCAATAACATGTTCTGGGACTTTGGAGAGGAAAGGGAGATTGGAGATGGGGCGGTAGTTTGCAAGGACTAGTGGAGTAGAGAATTTTTTTTTGAGGTGGGGGTAATAACTACAGTTTTGAAAGGGAGGGGGACAGTTCCTGAAAAGAAGGAATCATTTACCATGTCACTTAGTACTGGAACCAGCAAGAGATTTGGGTGATCAGCAGTGCAGTGGGAATGGGGTCAAGAGAGCAGGAGGTGGGTCTCACGTCATGATGAGTTCGGAGAGGGTAATGGAGGAGATGGGAGTAAAGCTAGCAGGAGATTAGGGTTCAGGGGTCGGGCAGGGGGAAGCTTGGGAGGAGGTTTGGCTTGGTGGGCAAGGGTAAGGGTGAGATAGCAGCAGTGGCAGCAGAAAAAATGGTCTCAATCTTGGCGTTCCCTGTAATTGTTGTTGGAGGGGATTTAAAGAAATTGTTGGCAGTAGAGAAAAGAAACCGGGGATTGCCTTTGCTGCCCTGGATGATCCTGGAGAAGTGGACAGTTTTGGCAGATGCGCATGCAGCCCGATAGCGCTTGATATCATTCAACCATATCTGGTGACGAGACCAATTGTGCACCATATATGTGCACGTCTGTGGTCCTTGGACTTGAGCGAGTGAAGATGTGGCCGTACCAGGGGGAAAAACCTAGACAGGAGGCAGCAAAGGTTTTGCTCAGAATGAAAGCATCAAGGTTGGCGGTGATGGGGTGGTTGAGCAAAGCAACAGCTGCAGCAGTGTCACGGTAAACGGAGGGCCAAAGACTAGATAGTTGGGAGCTTGAAAGTGCAATATTAGTGACTTAGAGGAATGTTTTTTTTTTCCAGAGGCGGATGCAGAAGGAAGTGGTGTTACAAGGGAACAGATGATGTGGGTGGTGAGAGATTCAAGGAAGTGGTCAGATATGGCCTTGTCAGTGATCGAGGCCATGGGATTGTAGAGAGGCCACGGGAAATTGTAAGGGTGAGGGGGTGGAGTGTGATGTGGTGATGGGTAGAGAAAAAAGGGAAAAGTAGTAAATCCAGCAACTACAGGCCATCAGCCTAACAGCGGTGGAGGGAAAACTTTTAGAGTCAATAATATAGAACAAAATTAATTGGCACTTAGAAAAATCTGGGTTAATAAATGAAAGCCTATATGGATTTGTTAATGGCAAATTGTGTTTGACTAACTTGATTGAGTTCTTTGATGAAGTAACGGAGAGGGTTGATGAAGGTAGTGCGGTTGATGTTGTGTACAGGAACTTTCAGCATGGATACAACATTGGCTAAGGGACAGAAAGCAGAGAGTGGCGGTGAACGGTTGTTTTTCAGACTGGAGGGAAGTATACAGTGGAGTTCCCCAGGGGTCGGGATTAGGACCAACGTTCTCACCAAGCTGCGCGGCCGCTCACCGGTTTTACAATGGAAATAACCGCACACGCACGAAAACTTGAACCAAAAAATAAAATTACAGGGATCATTGATTAGGACCATTGCTCTGTTTGATATATATTAATGACCTGGATTTGGGTACACAGAGCATAATTTCATCATTTGCAGATGACACGAAACTCGGCAATGTAATAAACAATGAGGAGGGTAGAAACAGACTTCAGGAGGACATCGACAGACTGGTGAAATGGGCAGACACATGGCAAATGAAATTTAATGCAAAGAAGTGTGAAGTGATTCATTTTAGTAGGAAGAATGAAGAAAGGCAATATAAACTAAATGGTACAATTTTAAAAATGGCTCAGGAACAAAGATCTGGGGATTACATACAGAAATATTTGAAAGTGGCAGGAAAAAATGAGAAGGCTGTTAAAAAGGCATAAGGGATCCTTGGCTTTATAAGTAGAGGCAAGGAAGTTATGCTAAACCTTTATAAATCACTGGTTAGGCCAATTCTGGGTAAAACACTTTAGGCATGAAGTCAAGGCATTGGAGAGGGTGCAGAGGAGATTTACTGGAATGGTACCAGGAACGAGGGATTTCAGTTATGTGGAGAGATTGGAGAAGCCGGGATTGCTCTCCTTAGAGCAGAGAAGGTTAAGGGGGGAATTAATAGAGGAATTCAAATCATGAATGGTTTTGATAGACTAAATAAGGAGAAACTGTTTCCAGTGGTAGGATGGTCAATAACCAGAGGACACTGATTGGCAAAAGAATCAAAGACGACATGAGAAAAAAAAATGTTATGCAGCGAGTTGTTGCGATCTGGAATGCACTGATTGAAAGGGCGGTGGAAGCAGATTCAATAGTAACTTTCAAAAGGGAATTGGATAAATATTTGAAAGGGAAAAATTTGCAGGGCTGTGGGGAAAGAGCAGGGAAGTGGGACTAATTGGAGAGCTCTTTCAAAGAGCCAGCGCAGGCACGATGGGCCGAATGGCCTCCTTCTGCGCTGTATCATTCTATTATGAGTTTATAGAAAAGGAGAGGTTTTGTGATGACAGGAGGGCTGTGAACTCAGTGGAGACAGGCCATGGGGAGCTGAGATGGAGATTGAAATCACCGAGGCTCAGTAAAAGAGGTCCAGGAAGTAAAGGAAGGAGGATATTCAGGGAGCAGCTCAGGGTGGAGTTTGGGAGGCCAGTAGTCAATGAAGATTTTAGAGATGAAAGAGGGTGGAACAAGGTGAGGTACTTGTAAGAGGAGTAGGGAGAGAGACTAAGTGGTGAATTGGTGATAAGACCACAGCACCATCACACCAGTTTAGGTGAGGCGGGTGATAGAAAGTATAGCCAGCCAGTTAAGGGACAAGGTGAAAGCCAGGATGTCAATGCAACCACCCACAGTGAGGGTGTGGATGGCCGGGGCCTTGTTCACAATTGAACTGACATTCGGGAGGGAAATGCAGAGGTGGTTGTTGATCCGCTGGCAGGGTTCAAGGAGGCAGTGGTGGGTGGGGTAAGCGGAACAGGAAGAAGGTTGGCAAGATTAGCCCCCAATGGGCACATTGGGCAGGAAAGTTGGTGGGAGAGGAAGATGTTGGATGGGTGTCTTAAGGAGCTCTTTGGAGAATCCCGAGAGAGAAACAAAGGGTAACTGTGGGCTGATCCGAAAGGGATTCAAGCCTGGGATAGCGGGAGGAGATTAAAAAGGCAAAGGAGCGGTAATGGTAGGGATGGGGAGGAGGGCGGGGGGTGGGGTGGGGGGGGAGGTAGCAAAGTATCCGAGAAGGGAGAAATGAAAGGTAATATTACTGGGTGACAGGAAGGGGTGGAGACGGGAGAGAAGATGCCTGAGAGGGGCCAAGAGAAATAAACTGGGTGACAGTGTAAAGGGCGCATGTGGGTATACGGCTGCCTTTCTAAGTGCTAATTCTAATTGAACGCTGACTGACAGGAGACTGGGAGAGGGCTACAAGCTGTGTCTCTGGAGCATGTTGCTGGAAATGAAGTTGCATTCGATCTCTTTGAGCAGATGGTACTGCAACAGGCTGTGAACTCTCTGTAGATGCCAGGGACAGCTTAGTTCGTTCTGCCTTCTGGCTCTTGAACAGCCCTGGGTAGTAAGGAACTGCTGCTATCCTGAGAGAGAGCCTCCCCTTCCATCCCAACCTTACTTGGAGTCCGCACGCCGCCGTGCCTTTTGATCTGCGGATAAGCAGAGCTGATGGCTTCAATAACAGCACATGTTATAACAGCCCATCTCATGCCTGATCTGGACAAGCTCATCAGCTACCATACGCAGTGATGTGGATCAGCGATAGCCCAAGGCCTGGATGGCAGGTGTTGGAGCGCTCATGGTGTCCTCTCTGGTGGGAGCTGCACTACAGATGGACACGGAATTGCAGCTCTATTATTGACGCTGTCAAACATTGAGGGGATATGGCAGGGCACCTCACTTGCATTCAGATGTATCTTTAGTGCTCACCTGCTCCATGCTCCAGAAACTTGGGGGAGGGGGTTGCCCAAGACCGACCCCCTCCCCCCCACCCCCGCCACCAGCCACATTGCTCCAATCAGCCCTTGAGCAACAAAGCCGAACCAGGATTTCTTTTAGCAAAAAATGTTCCTCTACGCGGGAGCATTGATGCTCAAGATCCGCCTGATGCAATTATGAGACAGGCTGGTAAATCGGGGAGCAGTCCTGAAACAGGCATAAAGCTGCTTACATAAGGAATATGGAGTCCTGCGCTGGTTGTGGGACCCCGATTGCAAATGTCAGGTGGAAATGGGTGGATTCTTCCAGCACTGTCTAGATACAACCCGGCATCGACTCCTGCCCCATCCAGTTACACTGGGCATCGACTCCTGCCCCATCCAGTTACACTGAGCATCAACTCCTGCCCCATCCAGTTACACTGAGCATCAACTCCTGCCCCATCCAGTTACACTGAGCATCGACTCCTGCCCCATCCAGTTACACTGGGCATCGACTCCTGCCCTGTCCAGTTACACTGGGCATCGACTCCTGCTCCACCCAGTTACACTGGGCATCGACTCCTGCCCCACCCAGTTACACTGGGCATCGACTCCTGCCCCATCCAGTTACACTGGGCATCGACTCCTGCCCCATCCAGTTACACTGGGCATCGACTCCTGCCCCACCCAGTTACACTGGGCATCGACTCCTGCCCTATCCAGTTACACTGGGCATCGACTCCTGCCCCATCCAGTTACACTGGGCATCGATTCCTGTCCTGTCCAGTTACATTGAGCATCGACTCCTTCCTCGTCCAGTTACACTGAGCGTCGACTCCTGCCCCATCCAGTTACACCGAGCATCGACTCCTGCCCCGTCCAGTTATATTGGGCATCGACTCCTGCCTCGTCCAGTTACACTGAGCATCGACTCCTGCCCCATCCAGTTACACCGAGCATCGACTCCTGCCCTGTCCAGTTACACTGGGCATCGACTCCTGCCCCGTCCAGTTATATTGGGCATCGACTCCTGCCTCGTCCAGTTACACTGAGCATCGACTCCTGCCTCGTCCAGTTACACTGAGCATCGACTCCTGCCCCATCCAGTTACACTGGGCATCGACTCCTGCCCCGTCCAGTTATATTGGGCATCGACTCCTGCCTCGTCCAGTTACACTGAGCATCGACTCCTGCCCCATTCAGTTACACTGAGCTTCGACTCCTGCCCCACCCAGTTACACTGAGCATCGACTCCTGCCCCACCCAGTTACACTGAGCATCGACTCCAGCCCCATCCAGTTACACTGAGCATTGACTCCTGCCCCACCCAGTTACACTGAGCATTGACTCCTGCCCTGTCCAGTTACACTGAGCATTGACTCCTGTCCTGTCCAGTTACACTGAGCATCAACTCCTGCCCTGTCCAGTTACACTGAGCATTGACTCCTGCCCCATCCAGTTACACTGAGCATCAACTCCTGCCCTGTCCAGTTACACTGAGCATCAACTCCTGCCCCACCCAGTTACATTGAGCATCAACTCCTGCCCTGTCCAGTTACATTGAGCATCAACTCCTGCCCTGTCCAGTTACATTGAGCATCAACTCCTGCCCTGTCCAGTTACATTGGGCATCGACTCCTGCCCCATCCAGTTACACTGAGCATTGACTCCTGCCCCACCCAGTTACACTGAGCATCGACTCCTGCCCCATCCAGTTACACTGAGCATTGACTCCTGCCCCACCCAGTTACACTGAGCATCGACTCCTGCCCCATCCAGTTACACTGGGCATCGACTCCTGCCCCATCCAGTTACACTGAGCATTGAATCCTGCCCCACCCAGTTACACTGAGCATCGACTCCTGCCCTGTCCAGTTACACTGGGCATCGACTCCTGCCCCGTCCAGTTACACTGGGCATCAACTCCTGCCCCGTCCAGTTACACTGAGCTGTCAAACTTTCACACTCACACATCCTGTGCGGTTATCCGTTAGCTGCCTTTATCAAAGCCCAAAATTGTTCCTTCACTCATAAAAGTTTACAAAAGTGGCAGAAAACCACTTGGTCACATTTCACGTGTTACGTTGCATCCTGTATTTCAGAACTTCAAAGGTTTGACTCCTCCCCTTTAGCCACCGAAAGTCGTTCTACAACCTTGTGGCCTGTTTCGTTGCAGACACGAAGGACTGGATTTTCATCGGGCCATTGAGGCGGGATTGGAGGCGTGTAGGTGGTTAAAATTGCAAAAACTGGCGGATTGCAAAAACTGGCGGGTGGGCCCAACCCCACCTCCATCCTGCCTCCACGTAATTTTCATTAAATCGTGTCTACTAGTCCCGTCTCCGTCCCGCCTCCAAGAGGCGGGATAGGCCATTAAGGCCCTTAACAAGCACTAAATTGCCTCTATAATGCCATTTTGATAGGCCTTTGTGATTTTAACCCTTTTCCCACGTGAAGCACGCCTGTTCTGAAACACGACGGTGAAACCTGGCGGTAGCACAATTGGATTTCTGACTATCAGCTGCAGCTCAACCATTAATTAGATTTGATCAGCCATCATTTGCAGGTGGCAGGACTTTGCTGTCTCAGGTCTGGGGGAACTTTTATAAGGCATAACCACAGCTGTGGAAGTTTGGAGCCTGACACCCATCTCCAGTGTGACCTCCTGGGAAACCCCTCTCGCCACCTTGACTGAGCGCTTCCTCAACTGAGGCATATACCAGAAGCATGGGAGCCATTTATTTCCTTCCCTTCTGGACATCAGATGAGGTCGAAGACCAGCCGCGGCACCAGCAGAACCATGAACAACAGCAGCACCAACAGCAGCAGCACCAACAGCAGCAGCAACAGCAGGAGCGCCAAGCTGCTGCTCACCCACCTGAAGCTGCAAAGGCCAGAAGGGGCCAGCGCATGGAAGCCCGTCGGTGCAGGAGATACCCCCCAAACAGGGTCTACAGACACAGGGTCAGCTACCTCAACATGTCTGAGCAGCAGTGCCAAAGGCGGCTCTGACTTTCGCGAGAGGTAGTGGGTGACATCTGCGCAATGCTGCAACAAGACCTGGAGCCCAGAGGACCAGGTGGACAACCCTTGCCAATGGCTGTCAAAGTCACCACCACACTCAACTTTTTTGCCTCAGGGTCATTCCAGGGATCAGCAGCAGACATCAGCGGCATCTCCCAGGCGACCGCACACACTTGCATCACGCAGGTAACCGATGCCCTCTTTGCCATCGCACACACTCACATCCATTTCACCAGGGATCAAGCAAGTGACACGGCGCGTGCGGTTGGATTTGCTAATCTGGCAGGCTTTCCAAGGGTGCAGGGTGTCGTTGACTGCACACATGTGGCCCTTAAGGCACCCCATCGCAATCCAGGTATTTTTGTCAACCGCAAGGGCTTCCACTCCCTTAATGTTCAGCTGGTGTGTGACCACAAGAAGGAAATTTTGCATGTTTGTGCCAAGTACCCTGGCAGCTGCCATGACTCCTTCATACTGCGCCAGTCTAGTGTGCCTCCGCTATTCAGTCCACCAGACCAACTTAACGGATGGCTACTTGGAGACAAGGGCTATCCCCTGAAGACGTGGCTAATGACGCCGTTGAGGAGGCCATCAACGAAGCTGAGGAGAGCTACAACTCCAGCCACATGTCCACCAGAGCCATAATCGAGCAAACCATCAGTTTGCTGAAGATGCGCTTCAGATGCCTGGATAGATCAGGTGGAGCCCTGCAATACTCAGCAGCCAGGATCTCCAGAATCGTCGTGGTTTGCTGTGCACTGCACAACATGGCACAGCGTCGTGGCTTGCAGATTCCTGAGGACTAAGTGGCTCCTCACATAGCCTCCTCAGATGAGGAGGGGGGGGCGGAGGAGGAGGAGGAGAGCGAAAACTAACATCTTGCAGAGGCCCATCAACCAGCGGCAGCAGTACGCGAGAACATTGCTGCCCGGGATGCAAGGAACGCACTCATCTTGGCCAGATTTGCTTAGCCTAGCCAATCAAGCACTTTTGCCTCACAGCTTCTTACCTGAGCATCGATAATGGCCAAGAACCAGCGGATTCCTAGCAATTTGAACACCATACTGACAATTGCAAGTAATCCGAAGCCCTCAATGTGGAAGTCCCATTCACGAAATGACACACGCCACAACTGCAGCAGTAGCCATCAGATTTTTTATTTACAGTAATCATCTGATGGCTTTTTAACATAAAACATCAAAATTCACCCAAGTGACTACCCTTGTGACTATTTGTGCACTATCTTTCTCTTACGCATGCTCCTACGTGGTGCTTCCCCTGTGGTTTCAGCAGATGTGGAGGCCCCTTGCTCACTTTCTTGCTGCTCCTGTCTCGACACCTTTGGCGGGCGTCCTCTGGGGTTGCGAACCTGTGAGGGCTCGCCAATATTCTGCTGCTCCTGCGGCTGTGCAGGGGATGAGACGCCCATCTCAGTTGGGTGAGGACTCTGGTGGGGCTCTGACCGAGGGCTTTGCAGTGGCATGGTTGTTTGAGCGCTTGGAGAGGAACCCCCACTTCCTTGTTGTCTGCCACCAACATCCCTCTCATGGGTCAACCCCACTTCAGAGCTAGCAAGTGGCTTGACAGCACCTTGCTGCACTTCAGGGGAGCCATGAGGACCCGTTTCTGCACTGGAAGTCCTACTCCAGAGGACTTCCATGAAGGTCTGGTTTCTATGCTCAGTAGCTTACCATCGCTCCTCAAGAGATGCCAGTCTATTCTGAACAATGACCATGTTTTCTACACTCTGGCGATTTAGCTCCTCCATGGCCGTAGCCATCCTCTCCTCTACTGTAGCCATCCTTTCCACGGAGGTTGCCATCCTTTCCGTGGTGATGCGTTCATGCGCCAATGACTCCACAAAGGCACTGCTCATGTTCGCAATGGACTCCTCCATTTGCTCCACACTCGCAGCGACCCTGGAGACAAAACCTGCCAGAGACTCCTGCATCTGTTCCTGGAGTTCCAGCACCGCTGATCTTATGGATGGACCCAGAGGCAGAGGGTCGACATGCAGCTGAGCTGAGCTGGGAGAGTCCTGCGCCCTCCGACTAGGACTCTCCACTGCTGTCCCTGTCTCCACTATCTGCTGATGCTCACTTGTGAGCTGTGATACACCAGGTGACAACACTACTCTATCTCGCGATGTTCCCTCCGAGGTGTGAGTGTCTGCGCTGGTGCTGGGTGCGCTGATTCCTGCTGACGCTGCGCCCTCAGAGGTTGCAGCTTCCTCTGAGGAGTCTTGAGGCTCATGCTCTTCCTCCTGGATAGTGGGGACGGGTGCTTGCGATGATCCTGGGGGGGAGTAAAGGAAAGAGTCAGAGATGTGAGGCCAAGGTTACATGCACATTGCATATTGCAGATGATCATAAGTCCATCTGTTAGAGCTTCAGAATCATTATCAGCGACTCATGCAATGTCATTGAGAAAGATGGAAAACTATTCTGTCACCAGCTTGCTGTGATGCGCCCGTCTGTCCGTCTCCCACTTGCGCATCGTCCTCGACTCCCACGATCTCCAGGGCCGCCTCCTCCAAGGGGTGAGGTGGGCTACTGAGGGTGGCCCTCCTCTTGTCCTCGCTCTTTCCCTCTTATTGTGAGCTCTCTTTTCTTGCAATGAGGGAGACAAGTGGAGTTTGAGTGAGAATGAAGGAGTGAGTGTAGAGAATCCATAGCATAGATGCTTAGAAGGAGACAAAGATGGAGTGAGGTGGCAAGACCAAGGGCACCCCCTGTGTGTTGTAAGTTGTAATTGCATCACAGTGATAGGGAGTGTGAGGGCTGCATAGTCGAATAGTTAGGTGAATGTGACCATAGAGAGAGAGGGAATGGGTAAGGGTGCATGGATGTCAGTGCCAAGTGGGATGTGGAGGAAGAGATTGCTAAAGCTGAGTGCTGGTGAGGAGAGGCAATGGGGATCAGATTGAGGGTGATGGGAAACTCATACTCACTTTTCCAGTGCGCAGAAGGTCATGAAGCCTCTTCCTGCACTGAAGCCATGTTCTGCGGGTTATTGACAAAGAGTTGACCTCCTCTGCCACCTGGATCCACACAGCCTTGGTTTGCTGGGGAGGCTTCTTCCTCCCTGAAGAAGGGAAGAGCACCTCTTTGTTTGCTCTTGCTCCATCCACTAAATCCTGCAGGGCAACATCATCAAAGCGGGGTGCAGACCTAGGTCTCTGGCTGGCCATTCTTCCTGCAGGTGCCTCTAACATGCAAGGGCAAAAGCTTGGCAGTCTGCAGAAGAAGCAGGGCATGTTGCAGACCTTAAATGCAGCAGCAATGATGATGTCATCGGAGGCGACTTTCAGACTGGAAAAACTCACTGGCCATGGGTTCCCACACGTTGGAACTCAATTGGCCAATGAGGTTAAAATGGCATCATTCTCCCACATCGATTTAGAAACGGGTGGCTAACACGAAATGCGGATTACACGACCCCAACCCGCCCCAGTATCAAAATCCAGCCCGAAGTCTGCAAACCTAGGGGGTTTGTTTATCTCTGTTGTCTATGACTACCCCCTGCAGTCACAACCATTTGTTCTGTCAGCATCTACTAGCTGACACCCAGCTCTCGAAATATCTCCATCACAAAGCAACTTCCAAATCCAACAGTCTCTTTTGAAAGCTCACCAAACGTTTGCTGCCTTTTAGTAAAGCACATCAAACCACATTCCATGTCCACTTATCAGTGAAAGACCACCTGTTACAACTTTATTTCACTTTGAAAAAAACTTTTTGGCCAGGCAAAGCATTTTACTAGATACCAAAATTAAACATTAAGGGTGTGTGTGTGCCTACATGGGGTTCGAAGCTAAGTTCAGGGTCAAACTGAATACTAAGGCGCTTGCTGTCAGAGTCAGTCTGAGTGAATAGCTGGGGAGAGGGATGGAATCAGGGACTGGAGTTTCTGACAGGAGCTGAACATGACAGTTTCAGTTTTGAAGTGGATGAAGTTCTCAATAATCCATGGTGTGAAACCAGACAGACAGTTGGATAGCAGAGTGACAGTCACCCAGGGTGGTAGTGCTAGATAAAGCTGGATGTTGTTAGCATACATAGAGAAACTGATCCTGACTGTTCCAGAGGGGAACGAGTAGTGTTTGAAAGAAATGAAAGAAAAACTTGCATTTATAAAGGAAATTGCGGTTGAGTTTCCGGAGACTTCTCTTGATCTCCTGTCGAAACCGCCACTGAAGATCAGCAGAAACAACATCAACAGCCATTTGCAACATATCTCCAGGATTTCTATTACCGTCTGCCAAAGTTACAACAGGAGAACAGGAGAAACTTACAGAATTTCCTTCCCTCCATCATAAGGGTCAGAAATGGGGATGTTTGCTGATGATTGCACAGTGTTCAGTTCCATTCGCAACTCTTCAGCTAATGAAGCAGTCTGTGCCCGCATGCAGCAAGACCTGGATGACATCCAGGCTTGGGCTGATAAGTGGCAAGTAACATTTGTGCCACACAAGTGCAAGGCAATGACCATCTCCAACAAGAGAGAGTCTAACCACCTCCCTTTGACAGTCAATGGCATTACCATCGCCAAATCCCCCACTATCAACATCCTGGAGCTCACCATTGACCAGAAACTTAACTGGACCAGCCACACAAATACTGTGGCTACAAGAGCAGGTCAGAGGCTGGGTATTCTGCAGCAAGTGACTCATCTCCTGACTCCCCAAAGCCTTTCCACCATCTACAAGGCATCAGGAGTGTGATGGAATATTCTCCACTTGCCACCTTCCATCTCTAAGCTATCTTCTAAATTACGTGCAGTGTCAGTATCTGAGCTGATGGCTGGGAGTGTGATCAAGTGATGGGATTTCTTCTTCATCACTCTCTTCCTGATCTTCCACCTCTTCCTCTTCCACCACTGCCTGGCCAGGTGACAGTTCTTGGGCATCTGAAAGGAGAAAGGCACAAGGGTAGGGTTGTGGTGAGGGGAGGGGGGGGGGGGGGAAAGCAAGAGGTGCATGCTTACATCATCTGCCGCTTGTAAATCAGACTAGATTGTGGGATGAGGGGGAAGTGAAATGTGAGAAAGAGGATTAGGTATGAGGATACCGTCAACTTCAATACTTTCAGCCCTGCCGCTGGCCACGGCCTCAGCGATGGCGGGTCCAATGATGGCAACCACCATCTCCTCCACTGGGGTAAGGATATGCAGGTGTGCCTGTCCCCTGCCGATTAGCTCCTGCTGCCTCCAGTTATGCGCCAAATTGTCCTGCAATAGAGAGCGAAAATGTGTCAGTGAGTGTGGTACAATGTGTTAGGGTGATGTGCCTGTCATGGTTGAATAGCTGGCAGTGTATGCATGCCTCACATGTGGGTGTGAGGCTTGCAGCAGTGCTAAGTGTGTGAGGGTGAGGTATGAGTCGTGAATGATAGAGATTGTTGGTAGGTGAGTGATGGGGGTGTGGTGCATTGAGCAGTGTGTGAAGGCTAGTAGTGCAGTTGGTGGGATATGGCATTTGATGATGAATTCACTGATCTTGACCACTCATGTGAGGTCATTGAACTTCTTGAGGCACTATCTGCTATCTGCTCTCGCTGCCTTCGCAAAGTTTGCCTGGAGGGCCTCCTGGCCCCCTGTGGATAGAGGACCTCTCTCCTCCTCTCCACCTCCTTCACCAAGGCCTCCAGTGCAGCATCAGAGAACCTTGGAATACACTCTCTCCCCTGTTGCACCATAATTTAAACTTCGTCCTGCTCAGACTCTCTTCCACAAACAGCTCCAGCACCTGTTCCAGCCAGAATTCACCTCCCCTTTAAGAGGTGCAGGCTGGCTTTAAGTGGTGCTAGCCTGGCACAAACTTGTGTCCATCCCCCTGCTGAAGCATGCAGCCACTCAACAGCGCTTTTAGCGCTGGCTGCACGCAGCATCATGCAAATTAGCAGGCAGCATGAAGTTGGCGTGCTGGCTGCATTGGAAGCAACGGGCACGGGTTAATCGTGCATCGCGATTCCCCATGCCTGTTTTTGGGGGCTATCAAGCTTAGCCTCCATATATCTCAGCACACAAAAGCGGATCAGGCCCAACCGCAGTGGTGATCCATGAGCTCCAAACTCGGCACGTACCTAATAGGATCAAGGGGGTCAGAAATCCCATTCCACCTTCAGTCCTTGTTTATGTACAATGGAGAAACTAGCACAGCTGCACAGTCCAAAATCACTTCTGCAATCTGTAGATAATTCAGGTTTGCTTTGACTCGGTTGTGATATAGTCATAAATGTGTCAGTGCGTGCCAGGACTGACAGTGCTGGAGAATGGAATATTTTTTCACTTGTCACCAAGTGATAGCATAAGGTCAGTTTTAAGACACAGCTCGATATAATTGAGAAATCCACTCCCAAAACTGTTCTAAAAAGGTTTGAATTCCGAGATTAATAGCTAAAATTCATTACAAACACCAATACTCCAATTACTGCAGTACTGGCACTTGCTATCAGTACTTTCTCATTTTTCTGCTCAACACATTGGACATATCTTTATCGATTATATAAAAGCTGCTTCCCATATCTCCATATTACAGCAAACAAGCTAAACCCCCTCACTGGGATTTTAACTTCAAATCATGTGAAGCAAAAGAAACTGAATATCAAATATTCCCTGGCCTTACGGGAATCCCAGGAGACATTCCATTTCGAGATCTTTCTACCTGAATGGATTAAGGAAACCATTTCAGGATGTGTCAGGGTAGAATCTGGGTTTACAGAAACAACGTGCAGCCCATTTGTAAAGACATTGCATTCCTTTCAGTCCAAGGCTGCCTGTCGAAAGCGAAGGAGAAAGGCAGCTCAACCTTTGAATTCAGCAGTGTATAATTCCTTTCAAAGTACACATGCTTTACATATCACATCTACGTGCGAATCATTGAAAACCTCCAGGGCTAAATACTGTAAGGCAGAATGGAGAAGTCCACAGAATCAAAGGAATATTCTCATTCACAGAGATTCCCGAATTCATATTTGTAAGCTTATATATTTTCGTTAAAGACTTCTTCCTCAAAAGATTAAGGGCTCGATTTTAATGGAGGAGGTGGGATGGAGTCGGGTTGCTTGCAGGGCGGGTTCCAGTCCCGCTGCCGGTTTAATCCGCTCCAGCTTTGCAATTTAAATTCAATTGGCCTCTTAAGCTCCGACGGGCGCGCTGGCTGCTGCAGTGAGTGGGAGCCGGTCTGTTGCTTAATGGCACAGTTTATAGAGTGTGCAGGGACAGAGGGACCTGGGAGTTAATGTGTATAGGTCCCTGAAGGTGGCAGGACATATTGAGAGAGTGGTTAACAAAGCATATGGGATCTTGTGCTTCAGAAATAGAGGTATTGAGTACAAAAGTAGAGAAGTTATGCTGAACCTTTATAAAGCGCTGGTTAGGCCACAACTGGAGTATTGCGTCCAGTTCTGGTCACCACGCTTTAGGAAGGATGTGAAGGCCCTTGACAGTTTGCTGAGGAGATTTACCAGAATGGTTCCGGGGATGGGGGATCTTAGCTACAAGGACAGGTTGGAGAAGCTGGATTTGTTTTCATTAGAGCAAAGGAGGTTGAGGGGAGATTTGATAGAGGTGTACAAGATTATGACGGGTTTGGATAGGCTAGATGGGGAAAGGCTGTTCCCACTAGTTGATGGTACAAGGACTCGGGGACACAGATTTAAGGTTTTGGGCAAGAGATACAGGGTGGGATGCGAGGATAAACTTTTTTACGCAGCGAGTGGTGAGGACCTGGAATTCGCTGCCGACGGAAGTGGTGGAAGCGGAGACACTCAATGTTTTCAAGGGGAGACTGGATAGGCACTTGAGGGAAATAAACTTGCAGGGCTATGGGGATAGAGCAGGGGAATGGGACTGACTGGATTGCTCTACAGAGAGCTGGCATGGACTCGATGGGCCGAATAGCCTCCTTCTGTGCCACTTTGACTGTATGACTAAGACTCTATGACTGCTCTCCACTAATGAGGTCATTGCTGCAGTGGTTCTTAAGGGGCCCAGCTTGCCCCATCCTCTTATTTCTCCTTTTGGCTGCAGTTTGGATGGTCCCTGGCTACAAGGAGTGCTGGCAAATCAAAGGCTGCTCCCAGCTTCGATGAGGACTCCCTCCAAGCCCTTGTGGAGGGAGTAAGAGGCCGCAGGGACATCCTGTTCCATCGGGATGGCCGGAGGAAGCCTCCTCAGCAAACAAAGACAGCCTGGCTGCACATTGCTGAGGAGGTCAGTGCTAGGTCCATATGTTCACACACCTGGCTCCAGTGCCGGAAACGATTTAATGATCTTCTGCGATCATCAAAAGTGAGTATCACATCACACTTACCTTCACTCTGCTTCCCTCCTCTTCTCATCACCAGCACTCTGCTTTGTAAGCCTGCTCCTCCACATCCCACCTTTCCCATACTTCCCTTGCACCCTTACCTATCCATCTCTCTCTCTGTACTGAATCACTTCACCATCTCACTATGCAGCCCTCACACTCGCTCTCACTGTTATGCCATCACAACAACTAACAATGCACAAGGAGGCTCCTTCCTCTTGCCACCTCGCTCCATCTTTTTTCTCCCTCTAAGCTTCTATCTTCTGGATTTATCGCACTCACTCCATCACTCTCGCTGAAACTCCATTTGTGTCCCTCCTTGCAGGAAAAGATAGCCCACAATAAGAGGGAGAGATCCAAGCCAGGAGGAGGCCCTCCATCCCTCGCTACACTTACATTGGCTGAGGAGTCTGCTCACGAAATTGTGGGAGGTGGCGAGGACCTGGAAGTGGGGGACGGAGAGACGGGCACAGTTGAGGAACCTGGTGACAGAATGCATTCTCAATCCCTCCCATTAAGATTTCATGATTGACTGCAATGGCATATGATCTTCATAGAGATTAACTTCTGAGCATCTTCACAATAGGAAGTGTCTGCTACCTAAAAATCAGATGTCTAACTCATGCCTTTACTCTCCCACAGGACCATCAAGAGCTCCCCTCCCCACTGTCCAGGAGGAAGAGCTGGACGACTCCTCAGAATAACCTGCAACCTCTGAGGGAGTCCACCAAGACTCAGTGCACCCAGCACCAGCGCAGATATGCACACCTCGGTGGGTCCTTCGCGACATAGAGTAGTGTTATCACCTGTGGAGGCAATGACACATGAATGTGCCGCCTTGGAGAGGGTGGCAACCTCTTTGGAGGACATAAGTCACCAGACACAACAGAGCATGGTGACTCTTCTAAATAGATGGTCAGCTATGGAGGATAGATGAGCATCTATTGAGGAGAGACACCAGAAGTACATGGATGTCCCCTTATGAGGACTGTCAGTACTGAGATGTGTCGTCCTGGCCCCACTGATGTGCAGCAAGGTGCTCTCCAGCCACTTGCTAGCAGTGAAATGCGGGTGACTCATGAGAGGGATGTTGGTGGCAGACAACAAGGAAGTGTGGGCTCCTCTCCAAGCGCTCACACGACCATGCCACTGCGAAGCCCTCGGTCAGAGCCCCAGGAGGCTCACCCAACTGAGATGGCCGTCTCAGCCCCTGCACAGCCGCAGGAAGAGCAGACTGTGGAGGAGCCCTCCCAGGCTCCCAAACCCAGAGGACGCCCGCCAAAGGCGTCTAAGCAGGCGCAGCATCAAATTGAGCAAGGTGCCTCTACATCTGCTGAAGCCACAGGGGAACCACTACGTAGAAGCACACGTAAGAGGAAGTTGAAACACAAATAGTCACAAGGTTAGTCACTTGGTTGTTTTTTAATGTTGTTATCTTTACAAAGTCATCCTTTTGTGATGTTATTAAACTAAAGTGGTGGCTAAGAGTTGAAGTTCTGGCTGATGTGTTGTGGGAATTGGAGGTTGTTTGTGCTCAGACAAAGTGGCCAGAGGGTATTCCAAGGAGGTCACACTGCAAATGGTTTCCAGCTAGAACACACAAGATTAGTAGAGCTGAAAAAGGCTTGGGCAAACCTCACACCACTAAGTTGTGGCATCTGAAATGCAGAGATGTTGCAGGAACGCTGTTAGCAATGGCAAACGGCTGGACAGGCAGTTAAGGCAGTTAGCAGCTTGTTAACTGCCTGGATAATCCTGTTTTCACTGCCTGTTCCGATTTTGGTGGTTTTTCAGCATGTTGCCCGCCTTCACAAAAACACGCCAGCTGAATCGAGCCGGGTTCAGCAAGGGCTTGAACTGTTGTCAGCTGCTCGAGCAGCTTCACAGCGTTCCTGCAACATCCCTGGGGCTCTGACTGAGGGCTCCGCAGTGGCATGGTTGTGTGAGCGCTTGGAGAGGAGCCCCTACTTCCTTGTTGTCTGCCACCAAGACGGCAGCGGGACCGGAACCCGCCCACCAAGCAACCCGACTCCATCCCACCTCCTCCATTAAAATCGCGCCCAGTCTGTGTGGGCACCTGCCTGTTTCAGGTGGGAACTTTATTCCAATAGCTTAATCAGGGCTCTGACGTACACAGGAACTCAATGCAATTCGTAGCTACCAATGGGGTGAGCACACTCCGCCCATTGGCACCAGGTGTTGAGTGGCCTCGGTTCTTAAAGGGATCACTGCAGGCCACCCAGATAAAGGCAAGTTTTGGGGTTGATCTTTCAAGATTTGTGTGTGGCCCAAAGATTTAATCGTGCTCCTGGTCTGCTGCCAGCCTATCCCCACCCTGCCCTGAGGAGAACATTCTGGGTCGGCTCTGAAGTGGTGTCGCCGGAATTGCTGGCTCTTGTGAGAGCCTGAACCACACTCGCTGCTCACCGTGGTTGTGGATATCAAGCCCGGCCCTCAAAATGGCTCCGGCCTCTCCGCAGGGTCATTGGCCAGTTAGCCTGAAGCCTTCACCCACTGCCCACCCAAAGTCTGTCCCTAGTTCATACCCAGCCCTGAAATATGTACTCCTCGGTGAAGCGCTTTGGGACATGTTTCTACGTTAGGGCATTATATAAATGTGAGTTGTTGTTGGACATGTTTTGACAAATTGATACACTCTTGCATGTTCTTGCTCATCCAGACTCTGTGCTGCGTTGCTGCCCTTCGAATCTCTCTAATCAAAATGAGAAAGGGAAGGTTGGCTGCTAAAGTGGATGATTACGTTATGTCTGTCCAGTTATTTCTGAGTTCACATAGTGACAGGATCATGGCACACAAATTGACAAAGTACCGTACATTCACAATAGAACTTTATAAAGCCCTGACAGTCTTTAATTGATGTCGGCATTATAATGCTTGATCTTGGTAGTTTTCCAAGTTGCATTAACAAGCAAGATAAAGCACATAAATTGAGTTAGCAATTTAGAAATAAAACGAAATCAGATAAAAAGTGAATCTCAGGCTAATTCGTATTCTAATTTGTTTTCCAATTATCCCTTCTAAGGGAACATGCTGGCATGCACCATCTATATGTATTACACATAGAAAGTGCTGTGGATCTTATGTACTACCTTTATATCACCTAATAATATCTACCCTGTGTTCTTTAATCAGGGGAGGAGGCCTGCAATGACATTGCGCTACGAGCTGCCGTGCGTGGCGCTGTTGCACGTAACGCCGCGATCTTCAGTAGTAGCGCCCCAAGCAGGAGGTGGAGCGCTTTCCAGTAGTGCCCCGCCTCCTGCTTGGGGAGCTTCTACTGAATTTACGGCAGAGGGGCACAAACCTTTTCAGGGCGCTAATATTAGCGCCCCGGCGACGTTAGCGCCCCAAAAAGGGTGCCACCTAATTTTTCCCCCTTGGAATTTTGGCCAGCCTAGCTTCAAAAGGACATTGTTATATTGGAGAGGCTTCAGGTCCGTTAACTCCACACAGGTGAGCTACTGAATCTGGACTCTTCCTGGTCTCTATGACTCAATGCAACCAGGGGAGCCACCAATAAGTATCGTTCTGTATGCAATGTCCCCACGGTTGAGGCATTGAATATGATTCCTGTGTTGGTAGCACCTCACCTGTCTGAAGGGGCATGATAGCATAGTGGTTATGTTACTGGACTAGTAATCCAGAGGCCTGGACTAATAATCCGTGAGACATGAGCTCACAATCCCACCATGGCAGCTGGGGAATTTAAATTCAGTTAATTAAATAAATCTGGAATAAAAACCTAGTATCAATAATGAAACTACCGGATTGTCGTAAAAACCCATCTGGTTCGCTAATGTCTTTCAGGGAAGGAAATCTGCCATCCTTACTTGGTCTGGCCTATATGTGACTCCAGACAGCAATGTGGTTGACTCTTAACTGCCCTCTGAAATGGCCCAGCAAGACACTCTGTATCAAACTGCTACAGAAAACAATAAAAAGAATAAAACTGGATGGACCACCCGGCATCAATCTCGGCACCAGCTTTGGACACAACAAAGGCACACCCAGCCCAGTCGACCCTGCAAAATCCTCCTCACTTACATCTGGGGACCTGTGCCAAAATTGGGACAGCTGTCCCACAGACTAGTCAAGCAACAGTCTGACATAGTCACACTCACAGAATCATAACTTTCAGCCAATGTCCCAAACTCCTCCATCACCATCCCAGGGTATGTCCTGTCCCACCGGCAGGACAGACCCACCAGAGGTGGCGGCACAGTGGTATACAGTCGGGTGGGAGTGGCCTGGGGAGTTCTCAACATTGACTCCGGACCCCATGAAGTCTCATGGCTTTAGGTCAAGCATGGGCAAGGAAACCTCCTGCTGATTACCACCTACCGCCCTCCCTCAGCTGATGAATCATTACTCCTCCATGTTGAACACCACTTGGAAGAAGCACTGAGAGTAGCAAGGGCACAGAAAGTACTCTGGGTGGGGGACTTCAATGTCCGTCACCAAGAGTGGCTCGGTAGCAACACTACTGACCGAGCTGGCCGAGTCCTGAAGGACATAGCTGACAGTCTGGGCCTGCATCAGGTGGTGAGAGAACCAACACGAGGGGAAAACCTACTTGACATCGTCCTCACCAATCTACCTGTCGCAGATGCATCTGTCCATGACTGTATTGGTAGGAGTGACCACCACACAGTCCTTGTGGCGACAAAGTCCCATCTTCACACTGAGTACACCCTCATCGTGTTATGTGGCACTACCACCATGCTAAATGGGATAGATTCAGAACAGATCTAGCAGCTCAAAACAGGGCATCCATGAGGCGCTGTGGACAATCAGCAGCAGCAGAATTGTATTCCACCACAATCTGTAACTTCATGGCCCGGCATATCCCTCATTCTACCATTACCACCAAGCCAGGGGACCAATCCTGGTTAAATGAGGAGTGTAGAAGAGCATGCCAGGAGCAGCACCAGGCATACCTAAAAATGAAGTGCCAACCTAGGGAAGCTGCAACACAGGACTACAGGCATGCTAAACAGCAGAAGCAGCATGCTATAGACAGAGCTAAGTGATCCCACAATCAACGGATCAGATCAAAGCTCTGCAGTCCTGCCTCATCCAGTCGTGAATGGTGGTGGACAATTAAACAACCAACGGGAGGAGAAGGCTCCATGAACATCCCCATCCTCAATGATGGAGGAGCCCAGCACATGAGTGCAACCATCTTCAGCCAGAAGTGCTGAGTGGATGATCCATCTCGGCCTCCTCTTGACGTCTCCACCATCACAGAAGCTAGTCTTCAGCCAATTCGATTCACTCCACATGATATCAAGAAACGGCTGATCGCACTGGATACAGCAAAGGCTATGGGCCCCGACAACATCCTGGCTGTCGTGCTGAAGGCTTGTGCTCCAAAACTAGCCGCGCCTCTAGCCAAGCTATTCCAGTACAGCTACAACACTGGAATCTACCCGACAATGTGGAAAACTGCCCAGGTATGTCCTGCCCACAGAAAACAGGACAAATCCAATCCGGCCAATTACCGCCCCATCAGTCTACTCTCAATCATCAGCAAAGTGATGGAAGGTGTCATCGACAGTGCTATCAAGCTGCACTTACTCACCTATAACCTGCTCACTGATGCCCAATTTGGGTTCCACCAAGACCACTTGGCTCCCGACTTCATTACAGCCTTGGTCCAAACATGGACAAAGGAGCTGAATTCCAGAGGTGAGGTGAGAGTGACTGCCCTTGACATCAAGGTAGCATTTGACCGAGTGTGGCATCAAGGGGCCCTAGTAAAATTGAAGTCAATGGGAATCAGGGGGGAAACTCTCCACTGGCTGGAGTCATAACTAGCACAAAGGAAGATGGTTGTGGGTGTTGGAAGTCAATCATCACAGCCCCAGGACATTGCTGCAGGATTTCCTCAGGGCAGTGTCCCAGGCCCAACCATCTTCAGCTGCTTCATCAATGACCTTCCCTCCATCACAAGGTCAGACATGGGGATGTTCGCTGATGATTGCACAGTGTTCAGTTCCATTCGCAACTCCTCAGATGATGAAGCAGTCCATGCCCACATGCAGCAAGACCTGGACAACATTCAGGCTTGGGCTGATAAGTTGCAAACCCTGTGAAAGTGTCCTGGTCAAAGTATCTATGTCAGCATTGTTTGCTACGACTTTAGAAGTCATCAATGTTCTTAGAAGCTTTTCCTGGCATCTTGATACCTGAGCAATCTCCCGGGCTATTACAATCTCCAAGCGTGTTCTGAGGTCATGTGATACTTCCTACAGTGCAGTGCAGATGCAAGTAGTGGATTCGTCCCACTCTCCATCATCTCAGTCACATGCATGAAAGCTGTCCCCACGGCCTGCGCACGAGCTCCCTGCTCCCGAATCATTGTTAATTAAAGACTGGACCCATGAGATCCGGTCCCTAAGCTCCTCAGCTGATATATTCTATATTCAATCTTATTACTTCTTCTACTGGCAACCACTTCCATCCCAGCCTATGTTTATTCCACTCTTCTTACTTCAACAACCCTTGCCTGGTCTTTTTCCTCTTGGATTCCATTTCAACAACTGTCCAGCGACACAGGCTCCAGCAAATCCGGCATTGACATGGAGAATTATTTGCATCTGGTCTCATGATCTGTACATTCAGCCAAATGGAAGCCCTCTCTATTCGGAAAGTCCAGGCGATTTACTCTTGGATGTTGTCATTCCATCCGGCACTTTGGGCATCTAAATGGGGTCAAGTGGATCCAACTGCTCTATCATGCTACCTGACGCGTATTCCAAATTAAATGAATTCCCCAGCTTTCCTAAAAATGGTGTCATTGACCTGACAAACGTCAAACTTCAAAGTTTGCAGATGACACAAAGCTGGGAAATGTAATAATCAGTGAGGACCATAGTAGAAGACTTCAGGAGGACATAGTCAGACTGGTGAAATGGGCAGACACATAGCAGATGGAATTTAATGTAGCTAAGTGGAAAATGATATATTTTGCAAGAAAAAATGAGGAGAGGCAATGTAAACTAAACATAGAAACATAGAAGATAGGAGCAGGAGTAGGCCATTCGGCCCCTCGAGCCTGTTCCGCCATTTAATGAGATCATGGCTGATCATCCAAATTCAGTACCCTGTCCCTGCTTTCTCCCCATATCCCTTGATCCCTTTAGCCTTAAGAAATATATCTAACTCCTTCCTGAATATATTTAATGAATTGGCCTCAACTGCCTTGTGTGGTAGAGAATTCCACAGGTTCACCACTCTCTGGGTGAAGAAATTCCTCCTCATCTCAGTAAATGGTGCAATTTTAAAGGGGGTGCAGGAACAGCGAGACCTGAGGGTGTGAGTACACAAATCTTTGAAGGTGCCAGGACAAGTTGAGAAGGCTGTTAACAAGGCATACGAGATCCTTGGCTTTATTAATAGAGGAGTACAAAAGCAAGGAAGTTATTATAAACCTTTATAAATCACTGGTTAGGCCTCAGCTGGAATATTGTGTTCAATTCTGGTCACCACATTTCAGGAAGGATGTCAAAGTCTCAGAGAGGGTACAGAAGAGATTTACCAGGGATACAGGACTTCAGTTATGTGGAGAGAAGCTGGGATTGTTCTCCTCAGAGCAAGGGATGTTAATGGGAGATATAATAGAGGAGTTAAAAATTATGAGGGGTTTTGAGCTGGAGAAACTGTTTCCACTGGCAGGTGGGTCGGTAACCGGAGGGCACAGAAATAAGGTAACCGGCAAGAAAGCCAGGGGGGAAATTAGGAGAATTGTGTTTTGCATCGCGAGTTGTTGTGATCGGGAATGCACTGCCTGAAAGGGCGGTGGAAGCAGATTCAATAATAACTTTCAAAAGGAAATTGGATAACTACTAGAAAGGGAGAAATGTGCAGGGTTATGGGGAAAGAGCAGGGGAGTGGGACTAATTGGATAGCTCTTTCAAAGAGCCAGCATAGGCAATTCTGTACTATATGATTCTATGTCTGCAGGACACTCTGGTGATATTACGCAGGCCCCAGTAGCTCCTTGAAATGAGCTGCAATGGTAACTTGCTGCCACAGTTAGTTGATCTCAGTTGGGTGGCAGATGGGCAGGTGCTACAATTGGCTTTACTGCTTCGGAGGGGAAAATTGTCAGCAGTCAATTGCCAATCATTACCAGTGACCCTGCTGGGAGTGCTTGTGTGTGATGTGGTCGTCAAATGCGGGCAGGATCAGATTTGCCTTTCATACCCCGAATGGATGAAGAGCTTGCCAACTGTCAGTGTCAAGGCGCACAATGAATACTGGCCCCTTGAACAAGGTGTTAGAGATTAATCAGTGCTCAAGGGATCATCACCCAGCAACGAGTCAACACCTTCCATAAAGGAAGGGAGGGGAGAAAATTTTGCAGAGAAATTGGTGACAAACAAAAAGAGGGGGGAAAAAGCACAAATACTGTTTGATTGTCAGTGTCTGTACACCTGACTGAGCATCAACTCACTCCGATTCTGAAGAATTTCACTTGGAAGGGGACTAAAACATGTTAGACACTGCAAAAAATGACAACACAAATTTGCATGTTACATTTGTATGTGACATTATCAGTACGACCCTGACTGTGATATGCTGGCCAGCAAGCAGTGATGCACTGAAGCATCGCTCTCACCCTAATCCTCAACGCATTAACCCAGGTCAGTCACATTTGGGACTACTGATGTGGAAGTGTTTTTTTGCAGAGCTGACATGTGTCTGGGAGCTATTCTAGGAACACATCAGAGAGAAGCTACCTTTATAATTGATCTGTGGCCTGAATTTGAACCCAAGGTGGAAGAGTTCTGCTTTTCTATGAACTGATAATAATGCAGTTAATGATTTGCACGCATCATATGCAAGCTATAACGATTAGAGTTTAGTGAAACATGCTTCACGAACTCTGAAACATGATTATTACAACTAAATATCATTGTCACACACCAAAGCTAATTGTAAGATGCACTTCCTGTTCAGTGATCTGAAATAATTTTTTCATTTCAGAATGTCTTGGAGGTTAAATCGGCCAACCCCCGAAAACGCGTGTGGGGATCACGGTGCGCGATTAACCTGCGCCCGTTCATTGCGTTGCAGGCTGCATGGTAAATTCGTGCTGCCTGCTGCTTTACATGATTGCTGCATGCAGCCTGCGCTCCCCGCGTGGTTCGCTGGCTGCACGCATCAGCAGGGGGCCCGATATCACGAGTGGCTAACGCTACTTAAAGGCAGCCTGCACCTCTTAAAGGGAAGGTGCATTGCGGCTGCAAGAAGTGGTGGGAGTCATTTAAAAACTGAATCACTGCTGTGATACTTTGAGCAATAACGGAACGTGTGAGAGAGCGAGCACCAAGGTTTTCAGACAATGCACTGGAGGTCTTGGCGAAAGAGATGGAAAGAAGGACAGATGTCCTGTATCCGCAGGGGGGCAGGAGTCCCTCCAGACAGATGCTCAGGAGGCAGTGGGAAGAAGTAGTGGTGGAGGTCAATGCCAGGAATGTTGCTCCAAGAACATGGATGCAGTGCAGGAAGAAGTTTAATGATCTCACACGAGTGGTCAAGGTGAGTGAGTTCATCTTCAAATGCCACATCCTACCAACTGCACCACTAGCCTCATCCACTGCTCAATTCACTACAATTCCATCACCCACCAACCAACATTCTCTATCAATCAGTACTCAATCCTTCAATTCATCTGCTTTACCTCACCCTCACACTCTGGAAACCACTGTTCAAAGGGGCTTCCAGGGCATCACAGCAGTCCATCAACCTGTTCTCCAACAGATCAGCAGGATTGCTGAGGCGCCGTCCTGGGAGGGTGGCAGTGGCTCCATGGAGCATAAACCTGCTGTCCTCTCCCTGATGACAGCCTTCCTCCTCCCACCCTTGCCACTCCGCCAGTGCCCTTGCTATTGCCTGTCAGCCAGCCGAGACTGCTGCCACCCAGGCC
Organism: Squalus acanthias; assembly: GCA_030390025.1. NCBI lineage: Eukaryota > Metazoa > Chordata > Chondrichthyes > Squaliformes > Squalidae > Squalus > Squalus acanthias. The sequence continues at coordinate 39,466,623 of CM059440.1, read as the reverse complement.
GAGATGGTGCAGTCTGAAGCCTGGTCTGCTGGGCCCAGAACTGCTTGAGGTCGCCCTCCAAGGCCATTTGCAGTTTCCTCAATTGAAGGTCAGCAGCCTTCCACCGCCCATGCTGCAGCCACTGGGGAAGCACCTCGTAGGAGCAGTAGGAGAGGCAAAAGTGCATGGAAGACTAAGGGAATGCACAAGGGTGATTAGTTTTTTTTGTATGCAATGATTGAATTTATAAATTTGGTTTGGAATGTGCCTTTTCTGGTGGCTTTTATTTTTGTGTTGTCGGAAAGAGGACGATGTGATGGTCAGTGATAGAGGAACAGTGAGGAGTGTGGGACTGTTGGTGAATGGGGAGGTGTGGTTGAGGTTACTGCTATCGCTCATTAATTACTTGATCACGTAGAGCCTGGACAGAATGGGGCTGTCATCTTTATTGCCTCTTCCAAATGATGGATTAGAGTAGCATGTCCACAGGTCCTTTGTCATAGAATCATAGAATGATGAAGCACAGAATGAGGCCATTCGGCCCATCGTGCCTGTGCCGGATTGTGAAAAAGCTCTCCAATTAATCCCATTCCCTGCTCTTTCCCCATAGCCCTGCAATTTTTTCCACTTCAAGTATTTATGGAATTCATTTTTGAAAGTTACTATTGAATCTGCTTCCACCGCCCTTTCAGGCAGCGCATTCCAGATCACAACAACTCGCTGCGTTATTTTTTTTTTCTTCTTTTACCAATTACCTTAAGTCTGTGTCCTCTGGTTACTGACCCTTCTGCCCCTGGAAGCAGTTACACCTTATTTACTTTATCAAATCTTTCATGAATTTGAAAACCTCTATCAAATCTCCCCTTAAACTGTAAGGAGAACACCCCAGTTTCTCTAGTCTCTCCACGTAACGGAAGTCTTTCATCCGTGGTACCACTCTAGTAAATCTCCTCTACACCCTCTCTAAGGCCTTGACATCCATTCTAAAGTGTGGTGCCCAGAATTAGTCGCATTATTCCAGCTGAGGCCTAACCAGCGATTTCTAAAGATTTAGCATAACTTCCTTGCTTTTGTACACTATGGTCGTGAAATTTAGCACCTTTGTGCCTGCTGTTAACGCCTCCGGGGGGCGCTAACGAAGCGCAGAAGGCTTATCGCCCGGGCGGGGGCGCTAGTGCCCCCTGGGAAATTCGGCGGGGTGTTACTGAGGCACTAGCCGATAATGCCGCACCCCCACCGGTAGCGTCCCGGACCACTGCGCCGCCGGCACCGTGACCCCTTAGCGCCTCGCCGTGACCCCTTACTGCACCACGAGGCTGCAGTGGGCAGTGTCAGAGCCAGGCCGACCTCCGCTCGCGGCGTGCTAATTAAAGGGAGGTGTGGCCACGACCTGCGCTGCCAGTTTATTTTTTGGAGGTCGGCCCTCCGTGGTAGCCCTTGGTGCTGTCTCGGTGCCGGGCTGCAGCCACGGCTCCACGCCACCCTGGTGGGCTAGTGTGGGCCATCGGAGGCCTTGCAGAGCTTGCGGCGTCCCTCCCCTTTAACGGAAGGGGAGGGGCGCTGAAACGCGTCAGCTCTATGCGGAGCGGCCGCGTAGCGCTCCAGCACTACCGTGCTTTGCGCCCCCGACACCGCCCCGAGAGGAAGTAGAGCGCCCGAGATAGCGCTCTGCTTCCTCGCTGGGGCGGTAAGTCGAATTTAGCGACCGGGGCGGTACTTCCGTGCTGGGCGCTAAATCTCCGGCGATAATTCGGTGACCCGAATTTCACCCCCTATGTCTCTATTTATAAATCCATGTATCCCGTATGTCTTTTAACAGCCTTCTCAACCTGGCCTGCCACCTTCAAAGACTTGTGTACCCACACCCCCAGGTCTCCCTGTGCCTGTATCCCCTTTAAAATTGTACCAATTAGTTTATATTGCCTCACCTCATTTTTCCCACCAAAATGAATCACTTCACACTTCTCTGTGTTAAATTTCATCAACCATGTGTCTGCCCATTTCACCAGGCTGTCTAAGCCCTCCTGAAATCTGTTACTATCCTCCTCATTGTTTACTACATTTTCGAGTTTCGTGTCGTCTGTAAACTATGAAATTATCCCCAAGTCCGGGTCATTAATATATTAAAAAGACCAGTGGTCCTAATTCCGGCTCCTGGGGACACCACTGCACACTTCCCTCTAGTCTGAAAAACAACTGCTCACCGCTACTCTCTGCTCTCTGTCTCTTAGCCGATTTTGTATACTGCCCCTTTAATCCCATGGGCTTTAATTTCGCTAACAAGTCTATTATGTGGTACTTTATCAAGCGCCTTTGAAAGTCCAAATACACAACATCAACCGTACTACCCTCATCAACTCTCTCCGTTACTTTATGAAAGAACTCAATAAAGTTAGTCAAACAAACATTTGCCTATAACGAATCCGTGCTGGCTTTCATTTATTAACCCATATTTTTCCAAGTGCCAATTAATTTTGTTCCGGATTAATGTCTCTAAAAGTTTCCCCACCACCGATGTTAGGCTGACTGGCCTGTCATTGCCGGCTTTATCCCTCTCCCCTTTTTTGAACAGGGCTGTAACATTTGCAATCCTCCAGTCCTCTGTTATCTAAGAAGGATTGGAAGATTGTGACCAGAGTCTCCGCAATTTCTACCCTTACTTCCCTCAGCAACCTAGGATGCATCCCATCCGGACCGGGTGACATTTCTACTTTGATCGCTGCCAACCTTTTAAGTACCTCCTCTTTATTTTTATCTTATCCAATATCGCTACTACCTCCTCCTTTACTGTGGCATTGGCAGCATCTTCTTCTTTAGTGAAGACAGATGCTCATTTAGTACCTCAGCCATGCCCTCTGCCTCCATAAGAAGATCTCCTTTTTGTTCCTTAATCGGCTCCACTCTTCCTTTGACTACCTTTTAATATTTATATGTTCATAAAAGACTTTTGGGTTCCCTGTTATGTTACCTTTGCCCATCTTATTTCCTTTTTTAGCTCTCCTCTGTACTTTCTGTATTCTGCTTATTTCTCGACTGAATCATGAACATAACATTTATCATAAGCCTCCTTTGTCTGTTCATTTTAATCTCTATGGGGGAAAAATTCGTTTGGTTTGCGCCTCCCGTTAGCGCCTTAAGAGGGCGCTAATGGGGCGCAAAGCAACTAGTGCCAGTGCACGGCGATGTTTGCGCCGCTCACGAAATTGACCAGACATTTTGCGTCAGTGCTAAACACTACCACCACGACCTCCTGCGCCCACAGATCGTGACGTCAGTCGAGGGTGCAACGCCCCGGTAGCGCCCCAGACCGGATATTGAGTGGCGTCCCCTGTCTTACCACCTGCCGCTAGCAACGACAGGTTGAGGGGAGCATTTTGCAGTCGGGAAGGGACTGGGTGAGCACTATTTAAAGGCGGCCGCTTCCTGCCTTTATTTGTCGGTGAAATTTTTGCACTACGCATTCTGAGTGAGAGATAGAGACTGCAGCAGATATTCAAAGCTGTGTTGAGGAGTTTTGGGTCGTGAGCAGCACTTTGCAGGTTCTTTCTGATTTGATCTTCCTTGCATCGATTTAGAAGAGACTATGGGGGCTGCACTCTTAGCTCTTTCCCTGGGCCTCTCCATTGTTCTTTCCAACAGATTTGATGTACAGCTCTCTCCAGGCCGAGATTCAAGGCTGCAATGAGCAGGGTGTGGATGGAGAGCAAGATCGACCCTCCCCTTTAAGAATTGGCTGGTGCCAGTGTGTCTGTGTTCCATTGCTGACTGACATCACATGAGCTTTGCCAGCGCTCTGAGTTAGCGCCTCACTCCTCGGCCTTTGCGCCTTAAGACAGGTGTGTAGTGCTTGATTTACGCTCCAATCACCTCCAGGGGGCGATAAAAGCCAAGTTTGCAGTCGGAGACGATAATTAGCACCAGGCGCTAAACTTTGCGCCCGGCCGATAATCGTGCCCCAAACGGGGCAATAACGAATTTCTCCCCCTATATCTTTAGTCATCCAGGGAGCTCTAATTTTTTGATGCCCTTCCTTTCCCCCTCATGGGAATGTGTCTCGTCTTTACCCTAACTATCTCCTCTTTGAAGGCCTCCCATTGCTCATTTACTGTTTTGTCTGCCAATATTTGATTCCAATCCACCTGGGCCTGATCCCTTTTTAACTCACTGAAATGAGCCCTCCTCCAGTTGAGTATTTTGACATTTGATTTTTCCTTGTCCTTTTCCATAACTACACTAAACCTAATGACATTGTGATCACTATTTCCCAAATGCTTCCCCACTGAAACATGCTCCACTTGCCCCACTTCATTCTCCAGAACTAGATCCAGCACTGCTTCCCTCCTCATTGGGCTGGAAACACACTGATCAAGAAAGTTCTCTTCTACATATTTCAGGAATTAAGAAGAATGTTACAGAGCTGGAGAGGGAGATGACCTGGAGGGGTCAAGGACAGAATCTATATGGCTAGAGTTAAGAACTAATAGAGGTGCCATTACAATACTAGGTGTATTCTATAGACCACCAAATAGTGGGAAAGATATGGAGGAGCAAATTTGCAGAGAAATTACAGAGAGTTGCAAGAACTATAGCGTAGTAATAATGGGGGAATTCAACTATCCTAATATTGACTGGGATCGTAATAATGTTAAGGGCAGAGAAGGGGAAGAATTTCTGAAGTGTGTTCAAGAGAACTTTCTTGATCAGTATGTTTCCGGCCCGATGAGGGAGGAGGCATTGCTGGATCTGGTTCTGGGGAATGAGCTGGGTCAATGGAGCAAGTGTCAGTATGTGAACATTTAGGGAACAGTGATCATAGTATCATAAGGGTTAGATTAGTTATGGAAAAGGACAGGGAGCAATCTAGAGTAAAAATGTTTAAGTGGGGGATGGCCAATTTCAGTGGGATGAGAATGGATCTAGCCCGGGTAAACTGGAATCAAAGATTGGCAGAAAAAGCTGTAATGGAACAGTGGGCTGCCTTTAAAGAGGAAATAGTTCAGGTACAGTTGAGGTACATTCCCACTAGGGGGAAAGGCAGGGCAACTAAAGTCAGGGCTCCCTGGACGACGAAAGAGATAGAGAATATGATGAAGCAGAAAAAGAGCACGTATGACAGATGTCAGGTTGCAAATACATCTGAGAATCAGGCTATATATAGAAAGGTCAGAGGAGAAGTGAAAAAGAAAATAAGAGGGGCAAAGAGAGGGTATGAGAATAGAATGGCAGCCAACATAAAAGGTAACTCAAAAATCTTCTATAGGCATATAAATAGTAAAAGGGTAGTAAGAGGAGGGGTGGGGCCGATTAGGGACCAAAAAGGAGACCTATGCATGGAGGCAGAGGGTATGGCTGAGGCACTAAATGAGTACTTTGCATCTGTCTTCACCAAGGAAGAGGATGCTGCCATAGACATAGTGAAGGAGGAGGTAGTAGAGATACTTGCTAGGATACAAATTGATAAAGAGGAGATATTAGAAAGGCTGGCTGTACTTAAAGCAGATAAACCTCCAGGAGCAGATGGGATGCATCTTAGGATGCTGAGGGAATTGAGGGAGTAGATCGTGGAGATACTGGCCATAATATTCCAATCCTCCTTAGATATGGGGGTGGTGCCAGAGGACTGGAGAATTGCAAATGTTACACCATCGTTCAAAAAAGGGTATAACAATATACCCAGCAACTACAGGCCAGTCAGTTTAACCTTGGTAGTGGGGAAGCTTTTAGAAACAGTAACCAGCAACAAAATTAAGTCACTTGGATAAGTGTGGATTAATTAAGGAAAACCAGCATGGATTTGTTAAAGGCAAATCGTGTTTAACTAACTTGATTGAGGTAACAGAGAGGGTTGATGAGGGTAATGCGGTTGACGTAGTGTACATGGATTTCCAAAAGGTGTTTGACAAAGTGCCACATAATAGGCTTGCCAGCAAAGTTGAAGCCCATGGAATAAAAGGGACAGTGGCAGCATGGATACAAAATTGGCTAAGTGATAGGAAACAGAGAGTAGTGGTGAACAGTTGTTTATCGGACTGGAGGAAGGTATACAATGGTGCTCCCCAGGGATCGGTTCTAGGACCACTGCTTTTCTTGATATATATTAATGTCTTGGATGTGGGTGTACAGGGCACAATTTCAAAATTTCCAGATGAAACAAAACTTGGAATTATAGTGAATAGTAAGGAGGAGAGTGATAGACTTCAGGAAGACATAGACAGGCTAGTGGAATGGGCGGACACGTGGCAGATGAAATTTAACGCAGAAAAGTGTGAAATAATAGATTTTGGTAGAAAGAATGAGAAGAGGACATATAAACTAAATGGTATAATCCTGAAGTGGGTGCATGTACAGAGAGACCTGGGGGTATGTGTGCACAAATCGTTGAAGGTGGCAGGGCAGGTTAAGAAAGCAGTTAAAAAGCTCATAAATAGAGGTATAGAGTGCAGAAGTGTAGAAATTATGATGAACCTGTATAAAACATTGGTTCGGCCCCAGCTGGGGTACTGTGTTCAATTCTGGGCACCGCACTTTAGGAAGGATGTGAAGGCCTTAGAGAAGGTGCAGAAAAGATTGACGAGAATGATTCCAGGAATGACAGACTTCCGTTATGTTGATAGACTGGAGAAGCTGGGGTTGTTCTCCTTGGAGCAGAGAAGGTTGAGAGAGATTTGATAGAGGTGTTCAAAATCATGAGGGGTCTGGACAGAGTAGATAGAGAGAAACTGTTCCCATTGGCAGAAGGGTCGAGAACCAGAGGACACAGATTTCAGGTGATCGGCAAAAGAACCAAAGGCGATGTAAGAAAAAACTTTTTTACGCAGCGAGTGGTTAAGATCTGGAATGCATTGCCTGAAAGGATGGTGGAGGCAGACTCAATCACAGCTTTCAAAAGGGAGTTGGATAAGTATCTGATGGAAAGAAATTTGCAGGGCTACGGGGAAAGGGTGGGGGAGTGGGACTAGCTGAAGTGCTCTTGCAGAGAGCCGGCACGGGCTCGGCGGGCCGAATGGCCTCCTTTCGTGCTGTAATCATTCTGTGATTCTATGATACTATGAATTCCTCCTCCTCTTTGTACTTTACACTGCGATTTTCCCAGTCTATATTAGAATAATGGAATTCTCCATTGTCACTACTCTAAAGTTTGTGCATCTTTCTGCAATTTGTCTGCAAATTTCCTCCTCTATCTCCTTTGCACTATTTGGTGGCCTATAATATTCACCCAGTAGTGTAATAGCTTCTCTAGTGTTCCTTAGGTCAAACAAATAGATTCTGTCTTTGAATCCTCAACTACATCATCCCTCTCCAGTGGTATAATAGTTTCTTTGTTTAATGCTGCCACCTGCCCCCACCTTTTTTCTCCATCCCTATCTTTCCGAAATACATTGTAGCCAGGAATATTAAGTGCCTATTCCTCCCCCTGTTTCAGCCAGGTCTCCGTTATTGCCACTATATCAGAATCCCATGTGGCTACTTGCGCGTGCAGCTCTCCGACCTTATTTAACATGCTCCGTACATTTACGCACATGCACTCTAAACCCATCTTAGTCTTCCTCACAATTCCCCCCCGTCTGATCCCACCTATTTCTGAGCTACTCTTTATTCTAATGGTGTTTGTGTCTCCCAGTCCTCTGTGCACCTTGTATCTCCTCTCTAATGCTTCAGCCTGGTGCCCCAGCCAAATTAATTCATACCCTCCCCCACAGCACTAGCTAGCATCCCTGCAAGGAAATGCCTCAATTGGCTGAATGGCCTTCTCCTATTCCTTGGTTGATCTTGGAGGCTTGAAGACAGCAGTATGATCCAAGAGACACAGAACTAGCTGGAAGGTCTCAGGTGCATGTAGAGGGGTATGAGGATCTCACTATGGTTCCCTGTTTTAATTGTGTGTGTGTGAGTGTGTGTGTGTGCGTGTGTACTTGTGTAAAAAGAATGAGAGCGAGACAAATGTGGCGAAAGATACTGCATTCTGCACAGATTAGGTCGTGTTTTTTTTTAGCTTCATTTTAAGATTTTCAGCTTGAAGGATGTGCTTAATGGTAAAAGTAAGATACATGGTGGGTGAAGCACTTGAAGTACTTAGCCCCATATATCCCAGAGGAAAACTGACATCTAAGCAATCAGCAGTAAAAGTGCTCCTCCAGAAATCTGTCTTTTCTGAAATAAGTGAAGGGGGCAGTAGTTTTATTTAAAATGCTTTATCCTACTTTGACATTTTCCTTTTCACATTCTTTCCAGTTGCGTTGCTCACTGCTGACTGTTTCGAGGTGTAAGTAATCCACAGTGTTAATGTTCCCCAGTTTAGAGGTTTTGCAAATAATGGTGCATTGATTATCTCCAGGCAATGGGGGAGGGGTAGGTAGCGGGTTGGGAGAAGGCGAATACGGCTCATCTTGGCCTTCTGCCCGGATAGATTCTGTGGTCTGTCACTGTTTAAATGTGCAGGAGTTCTGACCCTATACCCAGGCTGAGCCAGACTGGAATTACTCCTTTGACAAGAGTAAACACAAAGTTACGATATTGGCAGAAAGGTTGCATCAAGCCTTAAGAAATTACACCCGTCAATTTCTTTAGTAAAGCTTGACATCGTGAAAACAGTAAAAGAGAAAAAAGGAAAAAGATGCTGAATTTCAATTACTTCTAAAATGACCTTTTTTCATATCTGTAGGCCACGCGAAAGATTAAACAAATGACATATAATGTACTAACTCAAATAGAATAGTCCAATTAGACAGGCATTTTAAAATGGAATTTGCAGGTCATAAAGTTTAAATCAGTCATTTCAATTGAATATTGCTTAGAGGCTCCCAATCTTTCCCTCTTTGCAGTCCATTACATTTCTCATTCTGTTAAAAATCATAGAATCATAGAATCACACAGCACAGGCGGCCATTCAGTCAATCGTGCCTGTGCCGGCTCTTTGAATGAACTCTCCAATTAGTCCCACTCCCCTGCTCTTTCCCAATAGCCCTGCAAATTTTTCCTTTCAAGTATATATACCAATTCCCTTACGAAAGATACAACTGAATCTGTTTCCAGGCATTGCATTCCAGACCATAACAATTCACTGTGTAAAGAAATTTCTCCTCACCTTCCCCCTGGTTCTTTTGCCAATCACCTTAAATCCATGTCCTCTGGTTACCGACCCTCCTGCCAATGTAAACAATTCCTCTCTCTGTCCCTTCACCCACTTTAAAATTGTACTGGGGGGAGGTGAGGTGAGAGTGACTGCCCTTGACACCAAGGCAGCATTTGACCGAGTGTGGTATCAAGGAGCCCGAGTAAAATTGAAGTCAATGGGAATCAGGGGGAAAACTCTCCACTGGCTGGAGTCATACCTAGCACAAAGGAAGACGGTTGTGGTTGTTGGAGGCCGATCATCTCAGCCCCAGGACATCGCTGCAGGAGTTCCTCAGGGCAGTGTCCTAGGCCCAACCATCTTCAGCTGCTTCATCAATGACCTTCCCTCCATCATAAGGTCAGAAGTGGGGGTGTTCGCTGATGATTCCACAGTGTTCAGTTCCATTTGCAACTCCTCAGATAATGAAGCAGTCCATGCCCACATGCAACAAGACCTGGTCGACATTCAGGCTTGGGCTGATAAGTGGCAAGTAACGTTCAATTGCTGGGCAATGACTGTCTCCAACAAGAGAGAGTCTAACCACCACATCTTAACATTCAACGGCATTATTATCGCCGAATCCCCCACCACCAACATCCTGGGGGTCACCATTGACCAGAAACTTAACTGGACCAGCTGCATAAATTATGTGGCAACAAGAGCAGGTCAGAGTCTAGGCATTCTGCGACGAGTGTCTCACCTCCTGACTCCCCAAAGCATTTCCACCGTCTACAAGGCACAAGTCAAGAGTGTGATGGAATACTCTTCACTTGCCTGGATGAGTGCAGCTCCAACAACACTCAAGAAGCTCAACACCATCCAGGACAAAACAGCCCATTTGATTGGCACCCCATCCACCACCTTAAACTTCACTCCCTCCACCACCGGCATACCGTGGCTGCAGTGTGTACCATCTACAAGATGCACTGCAGCAACTCACCAAGGCTTCTTCGACAGCATCTCCCAAACCTGCGACCTCTACCACCTCGAAGGACAAGGGCAGCAGGCGCAGGAGAACACCATCATCTGCAAGTTCCCCTCCAAGTCACACACCATCCTGACTTGGAAATATATTGCCGATCCTTCATTGTCGCTGGGTCAAAATCCTGGAACTCCCTCCCTAACAGCACTGTGGGAGTACCTTCACCACACGGACTGCAGCGGTTCATGAAGGCGGCTCACCACCACCTTCTCAAGGGCAATTAGGGATGGGTAATAAATGCTGGCCTTGCCAGCGATGCCCACATCCCAGGAACGAATAAAAAAAATAGTTTCTATTGCCTCTCCTCATTCTTCCTATCAAAATGAATCACTTCACACTTCTCTGCATTAAATTACATCTGCCATGTTTCTACCCATTTCACCAGTCTCCCTATATCCTTCTCGCAGTTTACTGAGAATATTGAAATGCAGACGACAGTAATGTTTTACATATTAAAGGTGATTGAAACCTTTTTGAAAAAGGTAAGTGTAAATGATTTGGTAAATAATGCCATTTTTCACTTTCCTGTTCTCAACATATTCTGTGGAGATGCAAGAGGCTGATTGAGTGAGACGCTTACAAGAGTGAGTTTTTGTTGAAAGAAGATGGAGGAAAGGAGTCTGTCTTGAGTCTGGTGATCGTGCTGGAAGTGTATGATGTTTACTGAGATGGTGGGGAATATGCTGACTGGGCTGTTTGTCGTTAAAATATTTAATTTAAAAATGTTAATTAAGTTACCTGGGTTGTGCAATTTGAATTGAAAGAGTAGCTGAGTGAAATTGTCAGTATGTCCCCAGGTAAATCTGAGTCGCGATATAATAAAGTGCTGGATCAAGGTTTCTTCAGCTGCAAGAGGTTGACTGGGTAAGAAGCTGACAGTGAGTTATTGCTGGGATGCGGTCAGAAAGTGAGTTTGGCCTGAGCTGGTGCTTGGCATTGAGTCCGAGTGGGCTGAATCTACAAGGTCAGGCAGGGAAGTGAGCATTAGTTTCAATTAATTAAGCCCAGAGAAGCATAGACATTAGGGTTATAAGAAATAAAAGAAAGACTTATATTTATATAGCGCCTTTCACAACCTCAGGATGTCCCAAAGGGCTTTACAGCCAATGAAGTACTTTTTAAAGTGTAGTCATTGTTGTAATGTAGGAAACGCGGCAGCCAATTTGCGCACAGCAAGCTCCCATGGGGGGTGGGGGAAGTGGTTGAACAGATTGTGGGTCGGTCGGAGATCGCGGGTAGGGGAAGATCGCAGGGGGGTTGAGTAGATCGTGGGTTGGAGGAGATCACGGGTAGGGTAAGATCGCAGGGGGGTGAGTAGATCGTGGGTTGGAGGAGATCACAGATAGGGGGAGACCGCGGGGGGGGGTGGGGAGGGATGTTGAACAGATTGTGGGTCGCTGGGGGCTTTGGATCGCGGTGGGGGAGGCCACTCGTGGGGAAGGAAGCAGGTTTGTTGGGTGGGCCGGGGGGGAATCACTCCTGCTCCTCCCGGCCCACAAGCAGTACTGGAAAAGCACTTACCTGCTGGATCCGACAGCTCCTGCCTCCCTTCAGCTGCCGCGTTTCCTGACCCCTGGGAATCCCGGCCCACAGCCGTTAAATCTCAAAGTCGGTTAAAATTTAAGGCACGCGGCCTCATTAGCATATTTAAATGACTGACACGCCTCACGAGAGCCGGTTAGTCGCCTCCCCGCAACCCGCCTCCGTTAAAACTGGAAGTGGGCATGTTCGAGACAGGTTGGGTTCGGGTTTCAGATTTTTGAAATTTTAGTACCCCCATCGCCCCTCTCCTGCCTGTCTTGTGAGGTTAAAATTCCCCCCAGGGTATCTGTGGACACTGTAATATCAGTATAGATAGTGTGCACAGGAGAAGAAAGGCAGTAAGATGGGGAGGGAGCTTAATAAGGTACAAAATAAAAATAAGTTCCTGCATTTAGGTCTTTTTCTCACTGGGTGATTGTTAATGTAGGAATGAGTAAGGTATTCAAATATTACATAGACTAGTACAGTCTACCTAGAGTAACTAATGGTAGGAGTTAACAAGTGAGAATTACCAGTGAGGTTGGAAGTGGACGAATAATAAGTAATAATTTAATAAATTCCAACATAATTTGGTATGATGTTTAAACCAAGTTAGACTTCAGACAGCAATAAATGGGCTCCGAGTGGCGATTTTAGGGGTTATCCACTTTATGAAGAATAATAGAATTACTGATTTGAATATGTTTAGCACTGAAGAGATTTTAGAGATAGTCAGAACCGTGGATCTGTGGGGGGTACTTATTAGCCCCCAGGGATTGGGGGCAGGCGGGAAGGTAAAAATTTAAAAATTCTCAAACCCAACCCTAACCCGGCTCCAACCCACACATTCCGTTTTAACGGAGGTGGGTCAGGAGGGGGGCGACCAATCGCTCACAGGAGGCATGTCGGTCACTGAAATCTTTTAAGGCGGTTGCGTGCCTCCATTTTAACTGAGTGTTTATTTTTAACTCATGAAGGGTGGGAATCCAGCAGGTAAAAGGAGGGGAGAAGACCGGGATCCATGAGATAAGTGTATTTGCAGCACTGCTTGTGGGCCAGGAGGAGCAAGAGTGTTTCCCCCACAGCCCAACAAGCTAACCTCCACTTAATCGGCTGAGCCCCACTCCTACACTCCATGACCGACCTACACTCCCCCACCCCCACGATGTTGGACGTTCATTCCCCGGCTGCGATCCCAATCGAATGGCAGCCAGCCTGTCCCTCAGCCTGTCCGTCCGCCTGTCCCTCAGCCTGTCCATCGCCTGTCCATCCGCCTGTCCCTCAGCCTGTCCCTGAGCCTGTCCATCCGCTTGTCCCTCAGCCTGTCTAGCCGCCTGTCCCTCAGCCTGTCCATCTGCTTGTCCCTCAGCCTGTCCGTCCGCCTGTCCCTCAGCCTGTCTAGCCGCCTGTCCCTCAGCCTGTCCATCCGCTTGTCCCTCAGCCTGTCCCTGAGCCTGTCCATCCGCCTGTCCATCCGCCTGTCCCTCAGCCTGTCCCTCCGCCTGTCCCTCAGCCTGTCCATCCGCTTGTCCCTCAGCCTGTCCATCCGCCTGTCCCTCAGCCTGTCCATCCACCTGTCAATCAGCCTGTCCCTCCGCCTGTCCCTCAGCCTGTCCATCCGCTTGTCCCTCAGCCGGTCCATCCGCCTGTCCCTCAGCCTGTCCATCCTCCTGTCCCTCAGCCTGTCCATCCGCCTGTCCCTCAGCCTGTCCATCCGCCTGTTCCTCAGCCTGTCCATCCGCTTGTCCCTCAGCCTGTCCATCTGCTTGTCCCTCAGCCTGTCCATCCGCCTGTCCCTCAGCCTGTCCATCCGCTTGTCCCTCAGCCTGTCCATTCACTTGTCCCTCAGCCTGTCCGTCCGCCTGTCCCTCAGCCTGTCCATCGCCTGTCCATCCGCCTGTCCCTCAGCTTGTCCCTGAGCCTGTCCATCCGCTTGTCCCTCAGCCTGTCTAGCCGCCTGTCCCTCAGCCTGTCCATCCGCTTGTCCCTCAGCCTGTCCGTCCGCCTGTCCCTCAGCCTGTCTAGCCGCCTGTCCCTCAGCCTGTCCATCCGCTTGTCCCTCAGCCTGTCCCTGAGCCTGTCCATCCGCCTGTCCATCCGCCTGTCCCTCAGCCTGTCCCTCCGCCTGTCCCTCAGCCTGTCCATCCGCTTGTCCCTCAGCCTGTCCATCCGCTTGTCCCTCAGCCTGTCCATCCGCGTGTCCCTCAGCCTTGCCATCCGATAGTCCCTCAGCCTGTCCATCCGCCTGTCCCTCAGCCTGTCCATCCGCCTGTCCCTCAGCCTGTCCATCCACTTGTCTCTCAGCCTGTCCATCCGCCTGTCCCTCAGCCTGTCCATCCGCCTGTCCCTCAGCCTGTCCATCCACTTGTCTCTCAGCCTGTCCATCCGCCTGTCCCTCAGGCTGTCCATCCGCTTGTCCCTCAGCCTGTCCATCCACCTGTCCCTCAGCCTGTCCATCTGCTTGTCCCTCTGCCTGTCCATCCGCCTGTCCCTCAGCCTGTCCATCCGCTTGTCCCTCAGCCTGTCCATCCGCCTGTGAATCAGCCTGTCCATCCGCCTGTCCCTCAGCCTATCCATCCGCCTGTCCCTCAGCCTGTCTATCCGCCTGTCCCTCAGCCTGTCCATCCACCTGTCCCTCAGCCTGTCCATCCGCCTGTCCCTCAGCCTGTCCATCCGCCTGTGAATAAGCCTGTCCATCCGCCTATCCCTCAGCCTATCCATCCGCCTGTCCATCCGCCTGTCCATCCGCTTGTCCCTCAGCCTGTCCATCCGGCTGTCCATCCGCTTGTCCCTCCACCTGTCCATCTGCCTGTCCCTCAGCCTGTCCATCCGCTTGTCCCTCAGCCTGTCTATCCGCCTGTCCCTCAGCCTGTCCATCTGCCTGTCCCTCAGCCTGTCCATCCGCCTGTCCCTCAGCCTGTCCATCCGCTTGTCCATCCGCCTGTCCCTCAGCCTGTCCATCCGCTTGTCTCTCCGCCTGTCCATCCGCCTGTCAATCAACCTGTCCATCCGCCTGTCCGTCAGCCTGTCAATCAGGCTGGCTGTCGGGCGGGAAACCTGTTGAAAATTTAAAGATGTCCTGCAGTTAATTTTAGCAGGATGTGCAGAAACTGATACTTCCGGGTTTCCCGTCAGGAAATCCTGCCTTCACTCTCTTCCCGGCCTGAGTAAGTATCGGGGCCAATGTTGCAGCTAATAGTTGAGCCTAGTCTGCCCCGGCTCGCAGGCTGAAAATGCTAAAATAATAATTGAACTGGCAGATTATGCGGTGACGTTAAGATCCATAAGGGCAGGGTGATAAGTAAGCAGAGAAACTGATAGGAGATGCATGTGGCAAAACATAAGGGGGTAAAAATTCAGTTGGTTGCGCCTCCCGTTAGCGCCTTAAGAGGGCGCTAATGGGGCGCAAAGCCGCTAGCGCCCGGGCGCAGCGATGTTTGCGCCGCTCGGGAACTTAACTAGACATTGTGCGGCGGCGCTAAACCTTACCGCCGCGACCACCTGCGCGCGCAGATTGTGACGTCATTCCATGGTGCAACGCCCTTGTGGCGCCCCGGAGCGGAAATTGAGTGGCGCCCCCTGCCTTACCGCCTGGCGCATCCAACGACCGGAAGACTGGAACGCTATCAATCGCTGTGGGGCTGGGGGGGGCGCTATTTAAAGGGGGCCTCTTCCTGACTTTTTCTGTGGTTGACATTTTTGCACCACTCGTTCTGAGAGAGAGAGAGAGATTTGGAGAGAGAGAAAGAGAGACTTCTGCATTGAGTCAACGCTTTGTGAGGTAGTTTTGCCTACTGATCCTAACTTCGCTGCCACTTTGGTTGCTGTCCTTCATAACTTTGCTTGCAAAGAGACTATGGGGGCTGCACTGATTGGGGGCGTCGTCCTGCTCCAGCTGAATCGGAGGACACAGAGACGCAGAGAGAGAGTGGCAATGATGGCCAGACGGAGGAGGGCCAACAGGCGTATGTACAGGAGAGCTTACCCTCCCAGGGTATATCGTGAACAGCTCTCCTACATTCATATGTCTGAGGAGCTGTGTTTGCGAAGGCTGCGATTCAGCAAGGAGGTGGTCACTGAGCTCTGCCACCTGCTGCAGCCAGATCTGCAGCCTCAACTGAGGTCCAGGACGTCTCTGTCGGTGGCAGTGAAGGTCACAGTGGCTCTCAACTTCTATGCTACTGGCTCATTTCAAGCTGCTGCTGGGGACCTCGCCAATATCTCCCAGTTCGCGGTGCATTGCTGCATCCGGCAGGTCACAAATGCCCTCTTTAAAAGGAGACGAGAGTTCATCTCTTTCCCCATGAC
This sequence comes from Squalus acanthias, assembly GCA_030390025.1. Taxonomy (NCBI): domain Eukaryota; kingdom Metazoa; phylum Chordata; class Chondrichthyes; order Squaliformes; family Squalidae; genus Squalus; species Squalus acanthias. The sequence goes on along the minus strand of CM059440.1, from coordinate 39,450,718 downwards.
CCCAGACAAGCAGCGTGACCGCGCTCTGGGCTTTGCGAGGATAGCGGGCTTCCCCATGGTGCAGGGCGCCATTGACTGCATGCATGTGGCTTTGCGTGCTCCGCATGAGAATGCCGAGGAATTCCGGAACAGAAAGGGGTTCCATTCCTTGAATGTTCAGTTGGTCTGTGACCACAGACAGCTGATACTCGCTGTCAATGCCCACTATCCTGGCAGCTGCCACGATGCTTTTATCCTGCGCCAGACTACTGTGGCAGAACTTTTCGAGGCACCGCATCCGCCAGTTGGTTGGCTTCTCAGGGACAAGGGGTATGCATTGAGCACCTGGCTGATGACACCGCTCCGTACGCCCAACACACCTGCTGAGCTGCGGTACAATGAGAGCCATCAAGCTACCAGGAACATCATTGAGCGCACAATCGGCGTGCTGAAGCAACGGTTCCGCTGTCTCGACCATTCTGGAGGAGCCCTGCAGTACTCGCCTGAGCGAGTATCCAACTTCGTAGTTGTGTGCTGCATGTTGCATAACATGGCAATCATCAGGACCCAGCCAATGCCACCAGGCCTTGGAGCACCACCAGAGGAGGAGGAGGAAGAGGAGGAAGAGGACGAGGAGGATGATCATCAGCAGCACCAAGGCGGGAGGGCGGCCCACAATGGTGAAACTGCAAGGGCCGTCCGTCAACGGCTGATAGCAAGCCGCTTCTAGGGCCCCTGCTGTGGAAATGGCTTCTGCCATTGCTAACAACATCAATGAACCCAGCACGCAACCCCTAAGCCGGCCAAGGCACCAATGATTCCAAACACCAAACATGTATATTTTGAATACAAAAACTTATTTATTTTACAAACTCTGTGTGTGTCATTTCCTCATGACAAACTCATAGAAATAAACACAAAAAAACAGTCATTAACATAACTGGTTCTCACAACCTGGAGATAATGTCCAAAACACTAAACAAAAGTTGGACCACGAACCTCGGCCTTTAATAAAAAAATGACCAGCATTTTGTCACACCTCCTACTTTTTGCCCTTCGAGGGTGATCTCCTTCCCTTGCGCACTTCCCCCCTTCTAACCCTACTGCTCCTCCGTAATGGGACCTCAGTGGCTGCAGCAAGGCTGGTGGAAGGCTGCTGATCGTCAGACCCTGACACTGCAGATGCCCCTGAAGGACGGCCTCGACCAGTTCTGGGCCTGGAGGGCCCGGCTGCAGACTGCACCAACTCTGCATGGGCGGCAGCAGTCTGTCCTACAGGCGGTGGCAAGTGCAATGGAGAAGTGACAGTGTTGGCAGCAGGAATGCTGTCATCGTGAGAGAGGACAGCAACTCCCTGCTCGCCCGACACACTGGCACTCCCACGGGGCAGCACTTCAGCATCCGGAGCAATCTGCTGGAGCACAGATTGCTGGCCTGCTGCGGCGCGGTGAGAGCCCCGGGGACATGTGAACGAACCATCGAGGTTGGCAGCAGTCAGTGCTCGCGTGGCCTCAATCTGAGTCTGCATGAGAGCAGTCAGAGATGGGATCACGGCAGTCAGTGACTGAATTGCAGCACTAAGCGTTAGTGTGGCATCCGCCTGTGCTACAGCGAAGTGCTCCACACTCCTTGCCAATGACTCAATGCATTCGGGCACCCTTCCCACTGCACCCATGAGCTCAGTGTGCATGCCCACCGCCTGGGTGTTCATTTCTGCAATCAGCCGCTCCTCCTCTGCGTCCATTGCAGCAGGAGTCTCTGGCATACTCTCCCTCTGGGGAGAAGGCCCCCGTTCTTCCCTACACCCATGGCGTTGCTGCAGCCCGCTGGGTCCTGGAGCTTCACCCTCATCAGACCCTTCCCCCCTGCTCCCCTCCAGGGAAGGCGTGTTCCCAGTGTGGGCATGGGCTTCCTCGGGAGAGGTTGGCACTGATGCTCCGGCTTCCTCTTCCTCCTCGGCTGCAGCTTCACTCCCACTGGCAGCTTCAAGGCCCGTCTCCTCAGCTGGTGAATCACCATCTGAAAGCAGGGAGGTACAAGAGTGGTTTTAGCGTGAGGACAGGGTGGCAGTAAGGGAGGAATAAGTGCAGCGAGTTAGCAAGTTGGATTGAAAGTGTCAAAGGCTGGTGTTGTGAGGGACAAGTGGAAGGACAGAGGACAAAAAGGTGATGACCTTACCATTGCTGTCCAGAACGGGGTCGGCGTCTCCAGTGGCGATGGGACCGATCACCCGGCTTGCCACAATCCTGTGGACGCGCTCCTCAAGATCGCTGAGGGGTTGCAGCTGAGGCCGCCCTCCACCTGTCCGTTGCTGCTGTCTCCTATTATGCGCCAGCTTGGCCTGCAAGAAAAAGGACAGCATCTGAGTAAATATACAGCCATGGTCTTGCCTGATGTGCCTCCCATAGGTGAATAGCCCTTACTGTATGCGGCCATGGTCTTGCCTGATGTGCCTCCCATAGGTGAATAGCCCTTACTGTATGCAAAGTGTGGAATGTGTGTGTGTGTTTCATGAAAGGGCCATAGGTGTTGGATGAGTGTTGTGCATTGGGGTTTTAAGACCCTCTGGCCATAGAGTGAGGTTGAGATGGAGGGATGGAGAGGTATTGAGAAAAAGCCACTCACCCTGACGACCCGAGTGAGGTCGTTGAACTTTTTGCGGCATTGAACATGGGTCCTGGGCACCATGCTCCTGGAGGAGACGCTCTGAGCCACCTCCCTCCACACTCTTCTGTACTCGCGTGGCAAAGGCCTCCTGCCACTCTCAGGGAAGAGTATACATCTTCTGCACTCCACCGCGCCAACCAGAGCATCCAAGGCCCGCTCGGTGAAGCGCTGAGCTCGTTCTCTCACCCTCTCCATCCTTGGCAGCAAAATGGATTCACAGGTCTCTCCAGGCCGAGATTCAAGGCTGCAATGAGCAGGGTGTGGCTGGGGAGCAAGTTGGCCCCCCCCGCTTTAAGAACTGGCCGGCGCCAGTGTGTCTGTGTTCCCTCGCTAACTGGCAGCACCTGCGCTGCGCTCGCGCGCTGAGTTAGCGCCTCACTGCTCGGCCTTTGCGCCTTAAGACATGTGTGCAGCGCCTGATTTAGCGCTCCACTCACCTCCCGGGGCGGTAAAAGTGAAGTTTCCAGTCAGTGGCGATAATTAGCGCCAGGCGCTAATATTTGCGTCCAGACGATATTTGCGCCCCAAACGGCTCGCGACCTAATTTTTCCCCCAAGACCTATTATGCCTACAATAAATACTAAAACTAAAGTCTGTTGAAACCATTGACTGATTATGGATTAGCACCATAGTTTACTAATTTGAGATGAACGTTGTTACAAGTAACTATTCAATCCATTCTGGACCAGGAATTCATTCATAAATATGGCCTAAGATTAATAGAATTGAAATTGTTGAGACGGAGAGCAGGACGATAGAAGGCAGGAAGATTTGGTCTCCTCATAATAGGGAGAGAAGTTGAGCAATTTCTTGGTTAAATAAAATAAATTGAATTGCCAGTAAGAGGAGTCGGAGGAGGAGAGGTGAGTCTTTCCCAGTGGGCCAAGGCTGGGATAGCTTCTCTGCATCAGGGTGGATTTGGGGAAGTAAGACCACAAAATAGCAATGATTAGAGAAAGAAGCACAGTGACAGTCATAGAGATTTTAATTACATTTGTTACTTTTCTTTTGGTTTTAACCAAGATTACATAATTGGAAGTTAGTTGTACTAAACTTGTGCTATGGCCCTTGTAAGTAGATTGAGACACTGGGGAAGAGTCATAACTTTGTCAACAAAATATCAATAGCATGGGTCACCTTCAACTCCGACAGTGCTTGGATGTAAAGTGGTGATGGATATGTTGGAGCAGGCTGCCAGCTGACAATGTCGAGCCAATAAATACTTGGAGCCTGCAAGAACCAGAAGAACCAGTAGCTATAAAATATGTTGTTCCATAGACGTTCAGCAATTGTAAAAGGAGTCTTTCCACCATCTACAAGGCACAAGTAAGGAGTGTGATGGAATACTCTCCACTTGACTGGATGAGTGCAGCTCCAACAACACTCAAGAAGCTCGACACCATCCAGGACAAAGCAGCCCGCTTGATCGGCACCCCATCCACCACCTTAAACATTCACTTTTTTATTGTCCATCCCTAATTGCCCTTGAGAAGGTGGTGGTGAGTCGCCTTCTTGAACCGCTGCAGTCCACGTGGTGAAGGTACTCCCACAGTGCTGTTAGGGAGGGAGTTCCAGGATTTTGACCCAGCGATGATGAATTCAGGATGGTGTGTGACTTGCAGGGGATCTTGGAGGTGATGGTGTTCCCATGCGCCTGCTCCTTTGTCCTTCTAGGTGGAAGAGGTCGTGGGTTCGGGAGGTGCTGCCGAAGAAGCCTTGGCAAGTTGCCGCAGAGCATCTTGTAGATGGTACACACTGCAGCCACGGTGCGTCGGTGGTGGAGGGAGTGAATGTATAAGGTGGTGGATGGGATGCCAATCAAGCGGGCTGCTTTGTCCTGGATGGTGTTGAGCTTCTTGTGTGTTGTTGGAGCTGCACTCATCCTGGCAAGTGGAGAGTATTCCATCACACTCCTGAATTGTGCCTTGTAGATGGTGGAAAGGCTTTGGGGAGTCAGGAGGTGAGACACTCACCGCAGAATACCCAGCCTCTGACCTGCTCTTGTTGCCACAGTATTTATGTGGCTGGTCCAGTTAAGTTTCTGGTCAATGGTGACCCCCAGGATGTTGATGGTGGGGGATTCGACTATGATAATGTCAAGGGACAATGGTTAGACTCTCGCTTGTTGGAGATAGTCATTGCCTGGCACTTCTGTGGCGCGAATGTTACCTGCCACTTATCAGCCCAAGCCTGAACGTCGTCCAGGTCTTGTTGCATGCGGGCATGGACTGCTTCATTGTCTGAGGAGTTGTGAATGGCACTGAACACTGTGCAGTCATCAGCGAACATCCCCATTTCTGACCTTTTGTTGGAGGGAAGGTCATTGATGAAGCAGCTGAAGAGGGTTGGGCCTAGCTCACTGCCCTGAGGAACTCCTGCAGTGATGTCCTGGGGCTGTGATGATTGACCTTCAACCACCACAACCATCTTCCTTTGTGCTAGGTATGACTCCAGCCAGTGGAGAGTTTCCCCCCCTCCGATTCCCATTGACTTCAGTATTACTAGGGCTCCTTGATGCCACACTCGGTCAAATGCTGCCTTGATGTCAAGGGCAGTTACACTCACCTCACCTCTGGAATTCAGCTCCTTTGTCCATGTTTGGCGCAAGGCTGTAATGAGGGCAGGAGCCGAGTGGTCTTGGCGGAACCCAAACTGGGCATCCGAGAGCAGGTTATTGGCGAGTAAGTGCCGCTGGATAGCACTGTCGATGACACCTTCCATCACTTTGCTGATGATTCAGAGTAGACTGATGGGGCGGTAATTGGCTGGATTGGATTTGTCCTGCTTTTTGTGGACAGGACATACCTGGGCAGTTTTCCACATTGTCGGATAGATGCCAGTGTTGTAGCTGTACTGGAACAGCTTGGCTAGATACGCGGCTAGTTCTGGAGCACAGGTCTTCAGCACGATAGCCTGGGTGTTGTCGGGGCCCATAGCCTTTGCTGTATCCAGTGTGCTGAGCTGTTTCTTGATATCATGTGGAGTGAATCGAATTGGCTGAAGACTGGCTTCTGTGATGGTGGTGACCTCAGTAGTAGGCCAATGTGTATCATCCACTCGGCACTTCTGGCTGAAGATGGATGCAAATGCTTCAGCCTTGTCTTTTGCACTCACATGCTGGGCTCCACCATCATTGAGGATGGGGATACTCATGGAGCCTCCTCCTCCCGTTGGTTGTTTAATGGTCTACCACCATTCACGACTGGATGTGGCAGGACTGCAGAGCTTTGATCTGATCCGTTGATTGTGGGATCGCTTAGCCCTGTCTATAGCATGTTGCTTCTGCTTTTTAGCATGCATGTAGTCCTGTGTTGCAGCTTCCCCAGGTTGGAACCTCATTTTTAGGTACACCTGGTGCTGCTCCTGGCATGCTCTTCTACACTCCTTATTGAACCAGGGTTGGTCCCCTGGCTTGATGCTAATTGTAGAGTGAGGGATATGCCAGGCCATGAAGTTACAGATTGTGGTGGAATACAATTCTGCTGTTGCTGATGGCCCACAGCACCTCATGGATGCCCAGTTTTGAGCTGCCTTATCTGTTCTGGATCTATCCCATTTAGCACGGTGGTAGTGCCACACAACACGATGGAGGGTGTCCTCAGTGTGAAGACGGGACTTTGTCTCCACAATGACTGTGCGGTGGTCACTGCTACCAATGCTGTCATGGACAGATGCATTTGCGACAGGTAGATTGGTGAGGACGAGGTCAAGTAGCTTTTTCCCTTGTGTTGGTTCTCTCACCACCTGTCGCAGGCCCAGACTAGCAGTTATGTCCTTCAGGACTCGGCCAGCTCGGTCAGTAGTGGTACTACTGAGCCACTCTTGGTGATGGACATTGAAGACCCCCACCCAGAGTACATTCTGTGCCCTTGCTACTCTCAGTGCTTCTTCCAAGTGGTGTTCAACATGGAGGAGCACTGATTCATCAGCTGAGGGAGGGTGGTAGGTGGTAATCAGCAGGAGGTTTCTTTGCCCATGCTTGACCTGAAGCCATGAGACTTCATGGGGTCCAGAGTCAATGTTGAGGACTCCCAGGGCCACTCCTTCCCGACTGTATACCACTGTGCTGCCACCTCTGGTGGGTCTGTCCTGCTGGTTGGGCAGAACATACCCAGGGATGGTGTTGGAGGAGTTTGGGACATTGGCTGAAAGGTATGATTCTGTGAGTATGACTATGTCAGGCTGTTGCTTGACTAGTCTGTGCGACAGCTCTCCCAATTTGGCACAAGTCCCCAGATGTTGGTGAGGAGGACTTTGCAGGGTTGACTGGGCTGGGTTTGCCGTTGCCGTGTCCATAGCCGGTGCCGAAGTCGGTGCCGGGTGATCCGTCCGGTTTCATTCTTTTTATTGTTTTTCGTAGCGGACATTAGTGAACCAGATGGGTTTTTACGATAATCCGATAGTTTCATTGTTACCATTACTGATACTAGCAATTATTCCAGATTTATTTAATTAACTGAATTCAAATTCTCCAGCTGCTGTGGTGGGATTTGAACTCACGTCTCTGGATCATTAGTCCAAGCCTCTGGATCACTCGCCCAGTGACATTACCACTATGTTACTCCCTCCACTACTGGCGTACTGTGGCTGCAATGTGTACCATCTACAAGATGCACTGCAGCAACTCGCCAAGGCTTCTTCGGCAGCACCTCCCAAACCCGCGACATCTTCCACCTAAAAGGACAAGGGCAGCAGGTGCATGCGAACAACACCACCTCCAAGTTCCCCTCCAAATCACACACCATCCTGACTTGGAAATCTATCGCCGTTCCTTCATCGTCGCTGGGTCAAAATCCTGGAACTCCCTCCCTAACAGCACTGTGCGAGTACCTTCACCGCACGGACTGCAGCGGTTCAAGAAGGCAGCTCACCACCACCTTCTCAAGGGCAATTAGGGATAGGCATTAAATGCTGGCTTTGCCAGCGACACCCACATCCCATAAACGAATAAAAACAAATATACTACAGCTCAGAGAATGATACACTAAAGACCCATTGTTAAAGCCAAGACTTCAGTAGCCAGTTTGGAATTACCTCTCTTAAGGTGTGATGACCAGGAGAGCTGCAGTATTAAGAAGGGGAACTTCAAAGGGATCTAAAGGATTAATACTGTTGGGGATCCGTGGGGTCAGCAGCTAGGTGACTCGGAGGATGGGCTAGACTTATGGAAGTAAGTGCTGAAAATCCAAGAAAGTAGGAAAATTCCAATGTAATAAATAAACTTATCCCATAACAAAAACCTACTTGTACATTTTTTATTTATTCTCAGGATGTGGGCGTCGCTGGTAAAGTCAACATTTATTGCCCATCCCTAGTTGCCTTGAGAAGGGGGTGATAAAACTGAATGGTTTGCTCGGTCACTTTGAGGGCAGTTAAGAGTCAACCGTGTTGGTGTGGGACTGGAGTGTTCCGCAGGGGTCAGTGCTGGGTCCCCAACTCTTTACAATCTATATTAACGATTTGGAGGAGGGGACCGAGTGTAACATATCAAAGTTTGCAGATGATACTAAGATGGGAGGGAAAGTAGTGAGTGAGAAGGACATAAAAAATCTGCAAGGGGACATAGACAGGCTAAGTAAGTGGGCAAAGATTTGGCAGATGGAATACAATACTGGAAAGTGTGAGGTTATGCACTTTGGCAGGAAAAATAGTAGAGCAAGTTATTATCTAAATGGCAAGAAACTGGAAAGTACTGAAGTACAAAGGGATCTGGGGGTCCTGGTGCACGAAACTCAAAAGGTTAGTATGCAGGTGCAGCAAGTGATTAAGAAGGCTAATGGAATGTTGGCTTTCATTGCTAAGGGGATAGAATATAAAAATAGGGAGGTATTGCTTCAGTTGTACAAGGTATTGGTGAGACTGCACCTGGAATACTGCATTCAGTTTTGGTGTCCATACTTAAGAAAAGACATACTTGCTCTCGAGTCAGTACAAAGAAGGTTCACTCGGTTAATCCCGGGGATGAGGGGATGGACATATGAGGAAAGGTTGGGTAGATTGGGACTCTACTCATTGGAGTTCAGAAGAATGAGAGGCGATCTTATTGAAACATATAAGATTGTGAAGGGGTTGGATCGGGTGGATGCGGGGAGGATGTTCCCGATGATGGGTGAAACTAGAACTAGGGGGCATAGTCTTAGAATAAGGGGCTGCTCTTTCAAAACTGAGATGAGAAGGAACTACTTCACTCATGGGTTGTAGGTCCATGGAATATGCTGCCCCAAAAAGCTGTAGAAGCTACATCATTACATAAATTTAAAACAGAAATAGACAGTTTCCTAGAAGTAAAGGGAATTAAGAGTTACGGGGAGCGGGCAGGAATTTGGACAGGTGTCTAGGTTCGGATCGGTCATGGCCCTGTGGGTAGCGTAGCGGGCCCAGGGGCCGTGTAGCCTGATCCTGCTCCTATTTCGTGTGTCCAATTCTGTTAGGTTCAGGAGATGGTTCTGTGATAGTAGATTGGCGGTTAGGATCAGATCAGCCATGATCTTATTGAATGGCGGAGCAGGCTCGAGGGGTCAATTGGCCTATTCCTGCTCCTATTTCTTATGTTCTTATGTTCTTATATAGGCCAGACCGGGTAGGGATGGCAGGTTGCCTTCCCTAAAGGACATGAGTGAATCAGTTGGGTTTTTTATGACAATCCTGCAGCTTCATGGTCACTTTGACTGATACCGGCTTTTTATTTCCAGATATTTTTTTAAACTGAATTCAAATGTCAAACTGGCCTGGTGGGACTTGGTCACGTTGTCTGGTCCCGGCCCCTGGATTATTAGTCCAGTAACATACGACTAGGCTATCATACCCTCATACTGGTGGGGTGCAGTGACATTGAAATATTCATTTGCAAATTATATCACATCACTGGCTTATGGTTAGGAATAAAAGGATTAGTCCAATAGATATAAGGGATAGTGAGAGAAAGTGAAATCAGACAGCTTGTCATTAATAATTCAGCAACAGTTTCTGTTAGGGTTCATAGGCTTGGGTCACCTACTTAATGCGCATGTATTTACTGGGACATTAAACATTACCCCGTAGATAAAGGATGAAGATGTTGATTTGAATTATTGCCATGTCAACTTCGAAGATAGTTAAAAGAAAAAGAAGAATGCAGGTTAATAATGTTACAGTTAGTAGAACTGCAGTTAAAACTAAGGCCGCAGTTGCAATTAATTATATGAGGAGGTGACCTGCAGATATGCTTGCAGCAAGTCAAACACCCAGAGCTAATGGGTGAATAAATAAAATAATCGTTTTGATAATTAAGCTGGGATTAGAGAGGTCGCCATGCCTTCAGGGAGTAGGAACGCGAACTGTAGTAGGTTGATTTAGTATTTAATATTCTAACCAAGACACTGGTTAATCGTAAGGGGGTGGAGTTTAGGGTAAAAGTATGCAGGATTAATAGTAATGAGGAATAACATCAAGGCTGTGAGTAGAGGGGTTTCATTTATCACCCCCAAAGTTCATTGGTTGTATGAATTCTTCTGTAAAGTGATTAATAAATCCATTTTGGAGGGTCAGGAGATGTTATTAGTCATCGATTAGTTGCAGTTGGAAAAATTGGTCATGGAAGGGTGATTGCCTGGGCAATAAGTGGGACCCCAAGCAGTGTGAGGCTCATCTATTGGCCAAGGCAGTTACTGAACTGTGGTTTCGGTTTTTCAGTGCGTTTAGAAGTGGCTCCATTTGTGGAAATGTGGGTTATTACTTTATTCGTAAGATGGAAAGGAAAATGACACATGAAAAGGTAAAGATTGGAAATTGTGACTGGGGATTTGATTGACGCATACCACTAAGTGTTGTTGGGAGTCACCAGATTTTGCTCAAAGGCTAAGGCTGGACCTGGTTTAGCTTCTTACTGAGGCTTCTCCTGATGTCAATGGATGTATATTCATTTCCAAAGTTCTAGTGGGACAACTTCAATTAAAATTAGCATAAAAGAAGTCTCCAGCACAAGGGGAATATTCTAACTGTGGATTAACATTGCCTTGTACTAAGCCATCATTGCCTCTTTACTCTTGTACTCTATACCCTTATTTATCAAACACAAAGTGCTATTGGCCCTTTTTATGGATTTATCTATCTGCACTCCCCCTATCAGAGAATTACTGATTTGAAAACCTAGGTCTCTCTGTTTCTCCATACCCTTTAGTATCTTTCCATTCAGCGTAGACTCTCTTTCATATTTTTCCTTCCAAAATGCATTACCTCACACTTTCTGCATTTAATTGTATCGACCACTATGCATTATGCATTCCATTAATTGTTTGTTGTCTTGAAGCCTTTTACATTCCCCCTTGCTATTTGCTCAACCCTCTACTTTTGTGTTGTCAGCAAATTTTTATATCATGCTTGCTCTGCCCAAGTCCTAAACACATCAAAAGCAAAGATGGACCCAGCACTAAAGCCTGGGGTACACCATTCCCACCCTTCTCAAATATAAGTAACACTCCTTAAGCCCAAACTTTTGTTAGCTATCCATCTAAACAACTTTCTTTCCAATGCTGCTACTTTTCCTTTTACACCATATGCCTGTGAGGCATCTTATCCAAAACCCTTCTGAGCATCCATATACATCGCATCTACTGCATTATTTTTATCTATCCAATCACTCACTTCATCAAGTGCTCTTCAGTTGTTCATGTATCTCAAATGCTCACTAATTTGATCTAGAATTATGGAATTTAAGAGTTTGCACATGCCGGATGTTAAACTAAATGGTGTATAGTAACCTGGTTTATCCTCTGTAAAGCCATGAGTTGCACCATAAACCTCTGACCATTGGTCATAGCAAACTATTTGGGAAATAGTAAGTGTAGCTTGGTTTAACTGTCCTGGGACCTCACCTGACCTATTTCCAAAGATGGGACAGTAACATCTTTCATGGAGCCAAAACTCTGAACTCTCTATGGGGACAACTGATTGGTAGCCTGTTCCTAAAAGATGATATTTGACTTTAGTCTAAATCTTGCATTTCATTTTATGATTCAAATCCAAGATCTTCATCATCTGTTTACTCATAACTTCATTGATTAACTATAGCCTTGATTTGTGGTCATTAGTTTCACCTGTGAGATTTTGGAAAAATGGATTTTGCCTGTGTTGAATGTTTTTTACTTATATACTGTACTACGAGATGCAGCATGTAAAGGGTTAACATGCAAGGTCATGCAAAGCATCTTGTCATATAAAGCGCGGGAGAAGCGGCTGTGAGGAGCGGCCATAAAGCACGGGAGAAGTGGTGAGAGGACTGGTCTCTCTGTGACGCACGGAAGAATCTGAAAAAAAAAATCTAAAATCTGAAAAAGTGACATCAGAGGGGTGGTGGAGCCCGAGGAACCACAGCTAAGTGATTCATTTATTTTATGTCAAGCGTGTATAATTTGTTATATAATTAAGTTTAGTGTTTAATTAATTAATCAGTTCTAGGGGATTGTAATTAAAATTAACTAAACACAGAATACTAACTATAAATGGTTCCAAATTTTCAGTAAATTAAAATCTGACATATAAATAATAAGAGTTCAGTAAATAATAAAATAAAGGAGCTAATAAACAAAAAAACAAGGAGCAAAGCAGGAACCAGAGCAGTTTAAAAAGGAGCACCTAATTTTAATTGAATTATACTTAAATAATTAATAATTAAATAAATAAAACAAGGTTGCAAAGGGATGGCAGTGCAGGTGGTGTGCCTCAACTGCAGCATGTAGGAACTTTTGGAGAGCATCGCGATCACGGACAACCACATCTGCAGTAAGTGTCTGCATCTCGAGGAACCTCGGCTCAAAATTGTTGAGCTGGAGTCCGAGGTGCAGACATTGCGGGACATCAGGGATGGGGAGAGTTACCTGGACACTTTGAACCAGGAGGCAGTCACACCTCTTAGGTTAGGTAGTGATACAGGTCTGGTTAGTGGTCAGAGACAGGAGGGTGTGAATGCGAGTCAAGCGGGTAAGGGGATTCCAGGTGCAATGCTGGAGGAGCCTCAGCCTTTGCCCTTGTCCAACAGGTATGAGGTTCTTGTTGCCTGTGTGGATGAGGACAAAGTCTGCAGGGTGGATGAGCAAACTGAACATGGCACCATGGTACAGGAGGCCATTCAAGTAGGGGAAGTTAAAAGGAATGTTGTAGATGTAGGGGATAGTATAGTCAGGGGGATAAGTATTGTATTCTGCAGCCACAATTGGGAGTTCCGAAGGCTGTGTTGCCTGCCTGGTACCAGGGTTAAAGACATCTCCTCGTGGCTGGAGAAGAACTTGGAGTGGGAGAGGGAGGATACTGTTGTCATGGTCCACGTAGGAACCAACAACATATGTAGAACTAGGAATGAGGTTCTGCTGGGAGAGTTTATAGACTCCCTAACAGAAGTTGTAGTGTCAGGCACAGTATAAATCAGGAAATTAGAGGTGCATATAACAAGGGTAATATAGTAAACTTGGGGGCTTTAATCTTCATATAGACTGGGCAAACCAGATTTGCAGTAACAGTGTGGAGGACAAGTTCATGGAATATATTCAAGACAGTTTTTTCGATCAGTTTGTCGAAGAACCAATTAGGGAACAGATTACAGGGATCCCTCCCCAACCGCAAGGGATACGTCCCTGAAAACCCCCGTGGTTAGTAAAACCGCGGTTGGCAAATTCAGTATAAACACAATAAAAAAGAATATAAAAAGCATATAAAAAGCATAAAAATCATGTTATTTACTTTATTCCTAAATTAAAAACCGTGGATACGCGAATTTCATTGCCGTGGTTGACAAAAATTGGTGCAGGGTGGAAACCGTGTGTGCGTGAAATTCGCGTATGGCAAAACCGCGGTTGGGGCGGGATTCCTGTAATTTAGATCTAGTATTGTGAAATAAGAAAGCATTAATTAATAACCTTGTGGTAAAGCAGCTTATGGGGAAGAGTGATCATAATATGATAGAATTTGATATTGAGTTTGAGAGTGATTTAGTTAAATCAGCAACTAGGATCTAAAAATCCGACAGAGCAAACTACGTAGGTATGATGGGCGAGTTGGCTAAGGTAGATTGGGAAACTAGATTAAAAGATATGACAGTAGATAAGTAATTTAAAGAATTAATTCATAATTCACAACAAATATACATTTCCTTAAGGAATATAAAGCCCATGGCAATAGTGGTCCAACTGTGGCTAACACGAGAAGTAAAAGATAGTATTAGATTAAAGGAAGAGGCTTATAATGTTGCCCAAAAGAGTAGTAAGCTTGAGGATTAGGAGGATTTTAGAATTCAGCAAAGGATGACCAAGAAATTGATAAAGAAAGAGGAAAGAGAATATGAGACTAAACTACAAGAGACATAGGCTGGAATTCTCCAGGGTGGTACCAGGTGTGATTGGATGCGGCTCGGGTGGGAAAATTGTTATTTTTGGGAGCGAGTTGGGAACCTGCTGTCATCCCATTCCCACGTGCCTTTCCTCCAGGCGAGTCTGTCAGCGCGGACCCAACCCAACCGGCAGAGGTGGGCAACCCAATTTAAATTATTAGTAGCTAGTTGCCAGACCCTTAAGAGTGGTTTTAACCTTATCTTTTAAATTTAACTGGATGGCCACGGGAAACACACTGCTCAGGAACCACATCTGGCAACCTGAGGCGGGAGTTCAGTGGCCATTGCTCCAGCTGATTACTTGACAGCATCAAATGTACTATAAAAGCTCCCACCTGACAGATGATTACTTTCCTCAGGCAGAAGCTGTTTCTCACTGCATTCCCAGCACAGATTCTGCAGGCTGCAGTCTTTCCAGCAAAGTCTCCATCCAGTGTCACCTCATTGGAAGAACCTCTCTCACCATTGACAGATTGCTTCTGTCATCTCTATTTCCCCTGCCATCTATTCCATCAGCACCAATGTCGTTTATACTGTCTCACCTTGATCCTCAGAATCTGACCATGATGAGCCTCAACACCAGCAGCACCAACAACAACACCTCCAACCTTCTCCGCAATCACCTGATGCTGCACCGGACAGAGGGCATCAGCACCCAAGCACATTGCTGCCCGGGAGGTCAGGGATAGCCTCATCATGGCCAGATTTACTTCACTTGACGCTGTACACCCATTTGGATCAGGTTGGCACCACCCCACAGCAACACCATAAAGCATCCCTGCAATGAACAAGCCATTCCTTTCACACTCACCACCATTGCTGGAGGTACCGTTATGTCTCACCATTCACTGCAACTCACTTACAATGGAACACACAAATCTGTCCAAGACTGGAAAGTGTTGAAACTAAAGATTTTTATGTTTGACAGCACATTAACGGAAACTTTACATAAACATTGGATAAAACACTCAAGTGGCTACCCTTGTGAATGTACTTGTATGTCATCTTTCTCTTCTGCGAGCTTCTATGAGGTGCTAGCCCTGTGGCTTCAGCAGAGGTAGAGGCAGCCTGCTCACTTCCCTGCTACCAAGGAGCTGGAGAGCACCTTGCTGCACATCATTGGGGCCATAAGGACCCACATCTACACTGACATCCCTCCCAGAGAGGATGTCTATGAGCCTTTGTCACCTATTCTCTATTCATAGCCATCTATCCTCCATAGATAGCCATCTGTTCTTCATAGAGACCATGTGCTCCTGTGAGTCGCACATTAGCTGCTCCATGCAGGTGGCCATCCTATCCATGGAGGAGCCTACAGTTGCCATTGCCTGCAATACGGTGGTGCTCATGTTGGAGATGGACTCCTCCATTCTCTGAACATTTGCAGACATCGCACTCGCAAAACCTGTCAGAGCTTCCTGCACTTCTTGCTGCACCTCCAGAGTCGCCCTCTTTCTGGATGGCCCCAGAGGCTCAGCGTCTGCATGCAGCTGAGCAGAGCTAGGAGCATCCTGCGCCCTCCGGTGAGGAGTCTCCACTGCTGTCCCTGTCTCCACCATCTGCTCTTGCTCACTTGTGAGTTGTGAGACACCATGTCGATTGGAAGGTAGCAAACGTAACCCCACTATTCAAGAAAGGAGGGAGAGAGAAAACAGGGAACTATAGGCCTGTTAGTTTGTCAACAGTAGTAGGAAAATGCTAGAATCTATTATTAGGGACATGGTAACAGGGCACTTAGAAAATCATAATAAGATTGGACAGAGTCAACACAGATTTATGAAAGGGAAATCGTGTTTGATAAATCTGTTAGAGTTTTTTGAGGTTGTAATTGGCAGGGTAGATAAAGGGGAACCAGTGGATGGAGTGTATTTAGATTTTCAAAAAGCATGTGACAAGGTGCCACACAAGAGGTTCTCACACAAAATTAGGGCTCATGAGATTGGGGGTAACATATTAGCATGAATTGAGGATTGGTTAACGGACAGAAAACAGACAGTCGGAATAAATGGGTCATTTTCGGGTTAGCAGGCTGTAACTAGTGGGGTACCATAAGGATAAATGCTTGGGCCTCAGCTATTTACAATCTTTATCATAGACTTAGATGAGGGGACCGAGTGTAATGTATCCAAGTTTGCTGACTATACTAAGGTGGTGGGAAAGTAAGCTGTGAGGGGGATGCTAAGAGGCTGCAAAGGGATATAGACAGGTTAAGTAAGTGGGCAAGGACATGGCAGATGGAGTATAATGTGAAGAAGTGCAAAGTTATCCTCTTTGATAGGAAAAATAGAAAAGCAGAATATATTTTATCTGCTGAGAGATTGGGAAATGTTGGTATTCAGAGGGACCTAGGTGTCCTTTTACACGAATCACAGAAAGTTAACTTGCAGGTACAGCAAGCAATGAGGAAAGCAAATGGTATGTTGGCCTTTATTACAAGAGGATTTGAGTATAAGAGTAAAGAAGTCTTGCTACAATTATATAGGGTCGTGGTGCGACCACACCTGGAGTATTGTGTGCAGTTTTGGTCTCCTTACCTAAGGAAGGATATACTTGCTTTAGAGGGAGTGCAACGTAGGTTTACTAGACTGATTTCTGGGATGGGGGGATTGTCCTATGAGGACAGATTGAGCAGACTAGGCCTATATTCTCTAGAGTTTCGAAGAATGAGAGGTGACCTCATTGAAATATACAAAATTCTTAAGGGGCTTGAGAGGGTAGATGCAGGGAGGATGTTTCCCCTGGCTGGAGAGTCTAGAACCAGGGGTCACGGTCTCAAAATAAGGGGTCGCCCATTTGGGACTGAGATGAAGAGAAATTTCTTCACTCAAAGGGTTGTGAATCTTTGGTATTCTCTACCCCAGAGAGCTGTTGTGCTCAGTCATTCAGTATATTCAAGACAGCGATTGATGTATTTTTGGATACTAAGGGAATCAATGGATATGGTGATAGTGTGAGGCTGTGGAGTTGAAGTAGAAGATCAGCCATGATCTTATTGAATCGAGGAGCAGGCACAAAGGGCCGAATGGCCGACTCCTGCTCCTATTTCTGACGTTCTTATGTTCTTAAAAGCTACCAACCCAACACAGATACATTGGGAGTAATTTTAACTTAACTCACCCATGGGATAATGACGGGATCAGATCAGCCACCTGATTTACACCATACTTGCGATTACTTTCTGGGTGGGCTGGGGTTAAAATGACCCCATTGTCTGGGAAAGAATTCCTTTAGGTGTCAGGGTCAGTTTGGCCCCCGCACTGATAGTCTGAAGTGTTAATTGATAAATCAACCCTGGTGGGGTGGGGGGCATTATTTGCAATCCAAAATAACTCATGTTATCAATGATAGCGCAGGAATACTTTGACACATCTTGCTCCTTCAGGTGTCATTCTATTCAGTCAGAATGTGATCAATGGATAGGATCCTGCCTGAGATTGTGACTTTGATTGACAACTGTTTGTGTCATTTGAGAAGAGGGCTGAGCCTTTGATTGGCTGGAGCCGTCAATGATTGGCTGGAGTCCCCTATGATTGGCTGGAGCCCTCAATGATTGACAGCTTGTTGCCATTGATTCCTCTTCGAGATTTATATCAGCAACCCATGGGCAGCCTTCAAATATGAGCACTCTGGGTGTTTGAAACACACAGCCACCAGCCATAAGGCTGAATCTTTTAAGTTGGGCCAGCTTAGCCAGGGAACAATGTTAGAGCAAGTTTACAATAAGTCATCTTTGGTTTCAAGCTGTATGGCTCAAGAAAACAAAGTGTTTCATATATTGAGGAGTGTAGGTTAATAGATAGCTCATTGTATTAATCTAGATACTGTTCATTCATCTTGTGTAAATGAAACCATTAATTGCTTCAAAGCCTGAGACCCCGATATTAACTCAGAGACACGTTGGGAGTGCTGGGGACCAATATCACGCGGGAAACCCGGAAGAAAGTTCAGTGAATCTGCCAGTGGCTTTTTAACTGATCCAGCTCATCAGCATTTTACTTCCGGGTTTGGCGCCCAATGCCTAGCAGTGGGCGCGGTGAGGACCCGCATGACACGATCTCAGCTCCAGTATTGATAGGGCCAATCCAAAAATGGAATTTGTAGGAGTTGGATTTGGAAACAAGACAAGACACGGTGTGCAAATTGATTCCAGACGAGCAAAGGTTGCCCCGCGGTTCACTGACGCCTCCCTTGATGTGCTGCTGGGGTTTGTGAGGAGCTGGAGGGAGATATTCTTCCCCACCAATGGGAGGAAAAAACCTGCTGCTGACACCAAGACAGCATGGCTGGAGGTGGCCCAGGAGGTCAGCAGTAGGAGTGCAATCCCACACTCATGGATTCAGTGCAGGAAGCACTTTAATGACCTAACCAGGTCAGGAAAGGTGAGTACAGTTGCACATTCACCTACATCCTGCTGTGCGCATCACCCCATTCCCTCACTCTTCCTTCTCAAGCCTACTCCATTACATTACTCCTCACAACAACTTACCTTGCACGTGCATACATCCTGCTCTTTCTATGCACTTACTCACATCCCCAACTATACATCCAACATTCTAACTCACTGTCATCCTTATGCCTCTCCCTGATGGTCACCCTTACCAAATGCACTGCATCCATTTGGTGAACACATTCCATTACACTCACTCGTAGGTCTGTCCTTTCCCTCGTTGCAGAAGAGAGCGCAGAATATGAGGGAGAGGGAGGGGAACGGAGGTGGTCCTCCACAGATCTCGCAGCTTTTAACTGTAGAGAAGGAGGTGCTGCATCAAGGAGCCCTAGTAAAACTGAAGTCAATGGGAATCAGGGGGAAAAACTCTCCACTGACTGGAGTCATACCTAGCATAAAGGAAGATGGTTGTGGTGGTTGAAGGTCAATCATCACAGCCCCAGTTCCTCAAGGCAGTATCCTAGGCCCAACCATCTTCAGCTGCTTCATCAATGACCTTCCCTCCAACATAAGGTTTGAAATGGGGATGTTCGCTGATGACTGCACAGTGTTCAGTGCCATTCACAATTCCTCAGTTAATGAAGCAGTCCATGCCTGCATGCAACAAGACCTGGATGATGTTCAGGCTTGGGCTGATAAGTGGCAGGTAACAATCACACCACACAAGTGCCAGGCAATGACTATCTCCAACAAGCGAGAGTCTAACCACCGCCACTTGACATTCAACGGCATTACCATCGCCAAATCCCCCACCATCAACATCCTGGGGGTCACCATTGACCAGAAACTTAACTGGACTAGCCACATAAATACTGTGGGAACAAAAGCAGGTCAGAGGCTAGGTATTCTGCGGCGAGTGTCTCACCTCCTGACTCCCCAAAGCCTTTCCACCATCTACAAGGCACAAGTAAGGAGTGTGATGGAATACTCTCCACTTGCCTGGATGAATGCAGCTCCAACAGCACTCAAGAAGTTCGACACCATCCAGGACAAAGCAGCCCGTTTGATTGGCACCCCATCCACCACCTTAAACATTCACTCCCTCCACCACCGGCGTACCGTGGCTGCAGTGTGTACCATCTACAAGATGCATTGCAGCAACTTGCCAAGGCTTCTTCGGCAGCATCTCCCAAACCCGCGACCTCTTCCACCTAGAAGGACGAGGGCACAGGCACATGGGAACACCACCACCTCCAAGTTCCCCTTCATGTCACACACCATCCTGACTTAGAAGTATATCGTCGATCCTTCATCGTCGTTGTGTCAAAATCCTGGAACTCCCTCACTAACAGCACTAACCTTCACCACACGGACTGCAGCGGTTCAAGAAGGTGGCTCACCACCACCTTCTCAAGGGCAACTAGGGATGGGCAATAAATGCTGGCCTTGCCAGCGACGCCCACATCCCATAAGCGAATAAAAAAAGATGAGCAGAGTTTCGGCATGCCTGGCCGTCAGAGATGGGGAAACGGGGACGTCCCAGCTACTTGATGACAGAATTGAACAGGACTCATGCAGACCGTGCACCAGCTCAGATACTCGCACTTCGGTGGGTCCAGTGAGACAGCTGGGTTTTCACCTGGTGACTCACACTGCACAAGTGAGCAAGAGCAGATGGTGGAGACAGGGACAGCAGTGGAGAGTCCGTATCGGAGGGTGCAGCCCTCTCCAAGCTCTGGTTAGCTGGACACAGATGCTGTACCCCGTGTCCTTCGAAGAAAATGAGAATCATTGAGGAGCAGTAGAGAATGTGTGATGCACTGACAGGCCTTCCAAGCGCACTGTCCATGATTACAAAGAAGATGGAGCAGTCCGCCTCAAGCATGAGTGGTTGATGTCGCACTGCATTGCAAGGATGTCTTCTTGCATGGATAGAGTGGCCAACTCCCTGGAAGATCAATCGCGGCAATCAAATGAGTCCATGCATGCCTTGACCACGGCCATGTAGACGCTGGATGACAACATGCCTGCCACCTTAACTAGAAATGACAGATATCTTAGCCTTGGCCTTACAGGGCCGCACTGATCTTCACCAAAGTGCTCTCCAGCACAGTGATAGCAACTAGACCATGAGAGGGATGGTGGCGAATCATCCAAAGAGGATCTGAGCTCTTCAGCTTGCTCCTCCTGCAGGTCCAAATCTCACTGCTGTGCAATGTTGTGCAGAGCGCAGCACACCACAAGCATTCTGTACACCCTGGCTGGTGCATACTGAAGGGGGCCTCCAGATCAGTCTAGGCATCTGAAGCGCATCTTCAGCATGTCGATGGCTTGTCGATCACACAACAGGTGGTCGGTCATATGGCTTCATTGGTTGGATTTCTGACAGGTGTCATCAGCCAAGTTTGGAGTAGGTATCCCTTGTCTCCTAGCAGCCACCCCTTAAGTCTGCTTCCAGTTCCGGAGACATCAGGGAGCTTGGATTGCCGCAGGACAAAAGCATCATTTCAGCTGCCCGCGAATCTTGTGCACACCTGCAGAGATAACGGCCCAGAAATTGATCTTGCTCTGTTCCCGCGGGGGTAAGGAGCAGGCGCGATCTCTCACTCCGCGTTGGCTTTTTCAGATCCAGCTTGCACGAAGTTGATGTTCCAGACATCAGCTGGGCAGTGCTTGCGTATCCCACCGGCGTAGTGAATTCGTGCGAGCTGTGGGATCACGTGACTCAGTTAGAGCCAATGGCAGCACACCATCTTCCATTCATAAGTTTCACATACGTGCTGTGAAAGCTATGAATCTTACACCCCCCCAAAATAACAGCTAAACCTCAATTAAATTTAAAAAAACCATCACATTAATAAAATAAGTATAGTTAAATAAATTAACCATTTTAAATAAAAAATTAAATTTTTGAAAAAATTTAAAATCTTTTAAAAAGTTATAAAAATAAACTTACCTGTCTTTAAAGTCTCTAAAAAAGATATACCTGTTAAAAAAAATTCAAAAAAATACTTAATTCACTACTTACCTTGTTAAAACTGGGTCTTACTCCTCCTTTTTCCATTTCTAAAATCTTCCGTCCTTACCTGCGCGTCCAAAGCACTAAGTGCACAGCGTGCGCGCAGCCTGTAGCGCGCACGCGGTGCACCGAGAAACCGCCCCCTTTTCCAAAGACCAAGTGCCGGTTTTCAGCGCATGCGCAGTGCATGCAGAAAACCGGCAATTGGAGAGAGAATACGCGAGAGTACGCAGTGCGTACTCTCGCGCAGCGGGATCAATTTTTGGCCCAACTTCTTGTGGTTTCACATCAGCTACACATTGATGGAGTGGAAGCCCTTGTAATTGCTGAATACTCTTGGTTGATCTGGGGGTGCGTGGATTGCCATGTGTGTGCAGTCTATGATGCCCTGCACCTGTGGGAAGCCAGCCAGAGATGCAAGCCCAAGCGCCGGCTCATTCTGACTGGTGTCATCGCAGGGAAAGTGCACATAATTGCCAGCCCTGGCAAACAAGCCATCAGTCACCTGTCTTATGCATTTGTGGGCGGCTGACTGGGAGATCCTGCAAATGTCTCCAGCAGAGCCCTGGAAGGATCCGGCGGGAAAAAAGTTGAGGGCGGTGGTGACTTTGACAGCCACTGGTAACGCATGGCCACCAGGTCCAACAGGCAGCAGGTCTTGTTCCAGCAAGCTGCAGATGTCTCACACCACCTGACATGAAAACCTGGGCTTCCTGAAACACTGCTGTTCCGAAATGTCAAGGAAACTGACCCTCTGCCTGTAGACCCTGTGTGGCAGATAGTGCCTCCTGTGAGCTGCACCTCTCCGCTGCTCTCCTCTCTGATGTCCAGCTCAGGTCTCTCAAAAGCAGGCTGCAACTGGTGCTGGTGTTGGTCATATTGCTCCTCCTCTGACTCCTATCTAAGGCAGCCAAAGTGCCACCCATCCTGCTGTGATTGAGAAAACCTCCAAAGTGTAGAAAGTAACCTCTCAGCAAAAGTACTGTGAACAAACCCTTTCCCACTAGCAGGTGAGAAAGCAGCTGGGAGTACTGAGTATTTATTGCAGTATTTCAATGAGTTTGACTCAGCTTTTTTTTCATTCACGGGATGTGGGCATCGCTGACCAGGCCAGCATTTATTGCCCATCCCTAATTGAGAAGAATGGTGTTGAGCCATCTTCTTGAACCACTGCAGTCTTTGCAATAGTTTATTACAACTGGGTGTCTCGCTGGGCCATTTCAGAGGGCAGTTAAGAATCAACCACATTGCTGTGGGCCTGGAGTCACATATAGGCCAGACCGGGTAAGGGCGGCAGATTTCCTTCCCTAAAGGACATTAGTGAACTGGATGGGTTTTTATGACAATCCGGTAGTTTCATGGTCACCATTACTGATACTGGCTTTTGATTGCAGATTTATTTAATTAACTAAATTTAAATTCAGTCGGAATTCATGGTGGGATTTGAATTCACATCTCTGGATCATGAGTCCAGGCCTCTGGATTGCCAATCCACTAGCATAACCACTATGCTACCGTACTCCCTCAATTGCCATAATGTTCCCGCCTTGCTTTCACTGGCGAGTTTCAGGAGGCCCGGGAAACCAGTGGATGCGACATTAAATTTGGAAGTGAGTTGAAAGATTACGCCAATTGAACGATTAACATGTGTTAATAGGCAACCCGTCTCTCCTGAGGGGGTTTTGCGCAAGTAGCCGAACACGCTCCAGTCAGCGGGTTGGAGCCGGCTTCCCGACGCGCTCACATTTCTGCCGGTTTTAACCCCCCCCAATCTGTACCCAAACCCACGAGCTCCTCCAGGTTAAAATTCCCCCTAAATCTTGATTTGATAAAAGTGTTTATCCCCCTCAGGAGAGACGGGTTGCCTATTAACACATGTTAATCGTTCAATTGGACCAATCTTTCAACTCACTTCCAAATTTAATGTCGCATCCACCGGTTTCCCGGGCCTCCTGAAACTCGCCAGTGAAAGCAAGGCGGGAACACAACGGCAATTGAGGGAGTACGGTAGCACAGTGGTTATGTTACTCTTTGGAGACAGCAGAGTTCACATGGCAGCATGGGTTATATTCCAGTGGCCAGTGTACAGTGTTTTCTGGTACAATCTCTGGGTCTCACTATTGCTTCTCTAGGTATTGACCAAAAATAGATTCGAGGTATCATTTCTGTGGGGATTCTTCCACCGATTATGCCATTTCTCTCGGGTTTCTGACAAACTTCTGCAGAAGTTATGATGAGAGATCGGGAGGACCCCCACAGAAATTCTATCTCGCAAGCCAGATCATAGGGGACGGGAGGTCCGCTCCTAGGAGTAACTGGTGACTCTGAACCTAAGAGAATATCAAGTGTAATAATCCAAATATGTGACTGCAAGTAATAGAATACAGAGGGATGGGGGAATAATTATAATCACAATTCCAGCAAGGAGGATGGTTCCTGCAAGTTCAATCTCTTGGAATATATCTGTTTTAGTTTAGTTGATACTATTGATGTAATTATATATAGAACAAGGGCACTAATAATTATTGCATGATCATTGAAATGAAACGGTTCTATTGTGGAGTGGCTGCATCTTGTAATGCTAATTGTGATGGATGTACCATTAGAGTTAATTAACCGAGGATATATGGAAATATAAGCCAAGATTTTGCTTTAACAAGGCTCTGTGGTTAATTTTACCAGTGTCTTCTAGATGAAGGAAGTGGCAGAGTTGTGAGTGATTGGCTCAAACCCCACGTACAAGTGTTCAATATTGTTCTCTTTCATTAAGTAGAAGATTGCTGAACTTTACCAATTGTTGGCTCTTAGTTGGTGTGATCAGGGTAAAGGGCATCAGTGAAGGCACTCTCAGCACTACTGAACATCAATTCAGCAGATAAGACTTTTCATTTAGAGGCAAATGTTTCTCATATAATAAATAAAACATAATACATCAATCAGAGACAATAATGAAACAATTGAGCTGACAACCTTTCAAAGGCTGTAAGCATCTGGATAATTGGAACAGTGTGCGAACAAGACCTAACGTAGGGAGCTGCAGAGGGCACGAAGATGGGGCTTGCAGAGGGCACAGGGGCTGCAGGGAGGGCACGGAGACAGGGGCTGCAGAGGGCACGGGGGCTGCAGAGAGGGCACGGGGGCTGCAGGGAGGGCACGGAGACAGGGGCTGCAGAGGGCACGGGGGCTGTAGAGAGGGCACGGAGACAGGGGCTGCAGAGGGCACGGGGGCTGTAGAGAGGGCACGGAGACAGGGGCTGCAGAGGGCATGAGGGCTGTAGAGAGGGCACGGAGACAGGGGCTGCAGAGAGGGCACGGAGTTATGTTATTTATTGAAATTTATTGATACTCATTTTTAATCGTTACTCTTATTATTGTTGTTATATTAAAATAATTAGTGAGAAGTTATTTGTGACTTTTTCATGTTTAAATTGACTAACTACCTCAGTTTTTGTTTAAACTGTTACACTGAATAAAATTTCCACCGCTTGACTTTGAATCTTGCCTGTCCTTCCTTTAACGTGCTGTCCTGGGGGAAGGACCATAAATCACACCTTTGACAGTGTCATTGCAACATGAGATAGCAGCCCTAAACGGCAGCAGCGAGATTAATTTGTTTTTACGACGCAAGTCCAACAATTTCACGACATTGTCAACGGCAAGATTGACGGCGCGATTCCGTTTTCGCGAGGCTAACGGTGGAGCGGCACAGATCCGCCGGCAATTTGTGGTGATTTGCAAATCACGGCGTATATCTTCCTCACCACAAATTGCTGGTGTTGATACGCAGTAATAACGGCGAGCTCTGTGAAATCACCATTATTTTTCGAGCAATTCCTGGCCAATGTCTAAAGTCCTATCCAGGACCAGGGCAGTGCTTGTGAGGTCACCCCACCCTCATCTCACGGTAAACAAGCATAATGACAAGGACCCAGAGAAGAGGGATTTATTTCTTACTTAACTGAGCCCCTTAAAGAGCGACTCACCAACTTAGAATTTAACTTCTCAAAGAATAGTAATAATGATTGTTACTAAGGTAAAATAAGCTTGAATATCTGCATTTACTCCTACTGTGAACATAGGGCGAGTCC
Source organism: Squalus acanthias (assembly GCA_030390025.1). Classification (NCBI taxonomy): domain Eukaryota; kingdom Metazoa; phylum Chordata; class Chondrichthyes; order Squaliformes; family Squalidae; genus Squalus; species Squalus acanthias. The sequence goes on along the minus strand of CM059440.1, from coordinate 39,425,219 downwards.
ATTTGATAAATCCTGAGTAGGGTGCCGTTATTTGTTCTGAAGATGTGGGAATACTCACACTTTTCCTTAATGGACAACAGATTCCCTTTCACCTGAGTAATAGACCACAATGTAGGAAATGATCCCGAAATCAGTTACCATTTATAAAATAATTTTCAGGGTGACCAAAGAGTCAAAATAAATAAAAGTTGGTGGAGAAATGGGTCAAAATAGAGTTAGATGGAGAGGGATGGGAGGAGGCTCGTGTGGAGCATACACGCCAGCATAGATCCGTTGAGCTGAATGGCCTGTTTCTGTGCTGTAGATTCTATTCTATCTGATGAAATTAAGATCTGTTGGGCACTGCTGTTCAGGGATGAACGATGGCAAATTGCCTGCCTCTAACGGGGCTCAGGAAACAACCAGTCAGCCCCCTCGCTGCAGGCCCAGGAAACCAGAAACAGGAGAGAGCTGTTTAATAATTAATATTGAATATTAATAAAATGATTACTTAAATCTGGGAGAGACCCAAGCAATTGTCTTCGGTCCCATATCCGCTCCATCTCCAAGACCGCCTACGGACCGCCTCTCTGTTCAGAGAGAAGACAATGAAGTCCTTTCTCCTGGAGTACAGAGCCTCTGTGTACTCCCAGATGCAGCGCTGTACGGCAAACTGGTTAGAGTCATTGGGGTAAAAATTCAGTTGGTTGCGCCTCCCGTTAGCGCCTTAAGAGGGCGCTGATGGGGCGCAAAGCCGCTAACGCCCGGGCGCAGCGATGTTTGCGCCGCTCGGGAACTTAACTTGAGATTGTGCGGCGGCGCTAAACTTTACCACTGCGACCACCTGCGCGCGCAGATTGTGACGTCATTCCATGGTGCAATGCCCTTGTGGCGCCCCGGAGCGGAAATTGAGTGGCGCCCCCTGCCTTACCGCCTGGCGCATCCAACGACCGGAAGACTGGAACGCTATCAATCGCTGTGGGGCTGGGGGGGACGCTATTTAAAGGGGGCCTCTTCCTGTCTTTTTCTGTGGCTGACATTTTTGCACCACTCGTTCTGAGAGAGAGAGAGAGATTCGGAGAGAGAGAAAGAGAGACTTCTGCATTGACTCAACGCTTTGTGAGGTAGTTTTGCCTACTGATCCTAACTTCGCTAGTACTTTAGTTGCTGTCCTTCATTACTTTGCTTGCAAAGAGACTATGGGGGCTGCACTGATTGGGGGCGTCGTCCTGCTCCAGCTGAATCGGAGGACACAGAGACGCAGAGAGAGAGTGGCAATGATGGCCAGACGGAGGAGGGCCAACAGGCGTATGTACAGGAGAGCTTACCCTCCCAGGGTATATCGTGAACAGCTCTCCTACATTCATAATTCTGAGGAGCTGTGTTTGCGAAGGCTGCGATTCAGCAAGGAGGTGGTCACTGAGCTCTGCCACCTGCTGCAGCCAGATCTGCAGCCTCAACTGAGGTCCAGGACGTCTCTGTCGGTGGCAGTGAAGGTCACAGTGGCTCTCAACTTCTATGCTACTGGCTCATTTCAAGCTGCTGCTGGGGACCTCGCCAATATCTCCCAGTTCGCGGTGCATTGCTGCATCCGGCAGGTCACAAATGCCCTCTTTAAAAGGAGACGAGAGTTCATCTCTTTCCCCATGACCCCAGACAAGCAGCGTGACCGCGCTCTGGGCTTTGCGAGGATAGCGGGCTTCCCCATGGTGCAGGGCGCCATTGACTGCACGCATGTGGCTTTGCGTGCTCCGCATGAGAATGCCGAGGAATTCCGGAACAGAAAGGGGTTCCATTCCTTGAATGTTCAGTTGGTCTGTGACCACAGACAGCTGATACTCGCTGTCAATGCCCACTATCCTGGCAGCTGCCACGATGCTTTTATCCTGCGCCAGACTACTGTGGCAGAACTTTTCGAGGCACCGCATCAGCCAGTTGGTTGGCTTCTCGGGGACAAGGGGTATGCATTGAGCACCTGGCTGATGACACCGCTCCGTACGCCCAACACCCCTGCTGAGCTGCGGTACAATGAGAGCCATCAAGCTACCAGGAACATAATTGAGCGCACAATCGGCGTGCTGAAGCAACGGTTCCGCTGTCTCGACCATTCTGGAGGAGCCCTGCAGTACTCGCCTGAGCGAGTATCCAACTTCGTAGTTGTGTGCTGCATGTTGCATAACATGGCAATCGTCAGGACCCAGCCAATGCCACCAGGCCTTGGAGCACCACCAGAGGAGGAGGAGGAAGAGGAGGAAGAGGACGAGGAGGATGATCATCAGCAGCACCAAGGCGGGAGGGCGGCCCACAATGGTGAAACTGCAAGGGCCGTCCGTCAACGGCTAATAGCAAGCCGCTTCTAGGGCCCCTGCTGTGGAAATGGCTTCTGCCATTGCTAACAACATCAATGAACCCAGCATGCAACCCCTAAGCCGGCCAAGGCACCAATAATTCCAAACACCAACCATGTATATTTTGAATACAGAAACTTATTTATTTTACAAACTCTGTGTGTGTCAATTCCTCATGACAAACTCATAGAAATAAACACAAAAAAACAGTCAATAACATAACTGGTTCTCACAACCTGGAGATAATGTCCAAAACACTAAACAAAAGTTGGACCATGAACCTCGACCTTTAATAAAAAAATGACCAGCATTTTGTCACACCTCCTACTTTTTGCCCTTCGAGGGTGATCTCCTTCCCTTGCGCACTTCCCCCCTTCTAACCCTACTGCTCCTCCATAATGGAACCTCAGTGGCTGCAGCAAGGCTGGTGGAAGGCTGCTGCTCGTCAGACCCTGACACTGCAGATGCCCCTGAAGGACGGCCTCGACCAGTTCTGGGCCTGGAGGGCCCGGCTGCAGACTGCACCAACTCTGCATGGGCGGCAGCAGTCTGTCCTACAGGCGGTGGCAAGTGCAGTGGAGAAGTGACAGTGTTGGCAGCAGGAATGCTGTCATCGTGAGAGAGGACAGCAACTCCCTGCTCACCCGACACACTGGCACTCCCACGGGGCAGCACTTCAGCATCCGGAGCAATCTGCTGGAGAACAGATTGCTGGCCTGCTGCGGCGCGGTGAGAGCCCCGGGGACATGTGAACGAACCATCGAGGTTGGCAGCAGTCTGTGCTCGCGTGGCCTCAATCTGAGTCTGCATGAGAGCAGTCAGAGATGGGATCACGGCAGCCAGTGACTGAATTGCAGCACTAAGCGTTAGTGTGACATCCGCCTGTGCTACAGCGAAGTGCTCCACACTCCTTGCCAGTGACTCAATGCAATCGGGCACCCTTCCCACTGCACCCATGAGCTCAGTGTGCATGCCCACCGCCTGGGTGTTCATTTCTGCGATTAGCCGCTCCTCCTCTGCGTCCATTGCAGTAGGAGTCTCTGGCCTACTCTCCCTCTGGGGAGAAGGCCCCCGTTCTTCCCTACCCCCATGGCGTTGCTGCAGCCCGCTGGGTCCTGGAGCTTCACCCTCATCAGACCCTTCCCCCCTGCTCCCCTCCAGGGAAGGCGTGTTCCCAGTGTGGGCATGGGCTTCCTCGGGAGAGGGTGGCACTGATGCTCCGGCTTCCTCTTCCTCCTCGGCTGCAGCTTCACTCCCAGTGGCAGCTTTAGGGCCCGTCTCCTCAGCTGGTGAATCACCATCTGAAAGCAGGGAGGTACAAGAGTGGCTTTAGCGTGAGGACAGGGTGGCAGTAAGGGAGGAATAAGTGCAGCGAGTTAGCAAGTTGGATTGAAAGTGTCAAAGGCTGGTGTTGTGAAGGACAAGTGGAAGGACAGAGGACAAAAAGGTGATGACCTTACCATTGCTGTCCAGAACGGGGTCGGCGTCTCCAGTGGCGACGGGACCGATCACCCGGCTTGCCACAATCCTGTGGACGCGCTCCTCAAGATCGCTGAGGGTTTGCAGCTGAGGCCGCCCTCCACCTGTCCGTTGCTGCTGTCTCCGATTATGCGCCAGCTTGGCCTGTAAGAAAAAGGACAGCATCTGAGTAAATATACAGCCATGGTCTTGCCTGATGTGACTCCCATAGGTGAATAGCCCTTACTGTATACAGCCATGGTCTTGCCTGATGTGCCTCCCATAGGTGAATAGCCCTTACTGTATGCAAAGTGTGGAATGTGTGTGTGTGTTTCATGAAAGGGCCATAGGTGTTGAGTGTTGTGCATTGGGGTTTTAAGACCCTCTGGCCATAGAGTGAGGTTGAGATGGAGGGATGGAGAGGTATTGAGAAAAAGCCACTCACCCTGACGACCCGAGTGAGGTCGTTGAACATTTTGCGGCATTGAGTATGGGTCCTGGGCACCATGCTCCTGGAGGAGACGCTCTGAGCCACCTCCCTCCACACTCTTCTGTACTCGCGTGGCAAAGGCCTCCTGCCACTCTCAGAGAAGAGTATACATCTTCTGCGCTCCACCACGCCAACCAGAGCATCCAAGGCCCGCTCGGTGAAGCGATGAGCTCGTTCTCTCACCCTCTCCATCCTTGGCAGCAAAATGGATTCACAGGTCTCTCCAGGCCGTGATTCAAGGCTGCAATGAGCAGGGTGTGGCTGGGGAGCAAGTTGGCCCCCCCCCCGCTTTAAGAAGTGGCCGGCGCCAGTGTGTCTGTGTTCCCTCGCTAACTGGCAGCAGCTGCGCTGCGCTCGCGCGCTGAGTTAGCGCCTCACTGCTCGGCCTTTGTGCCTTAAGACAGGTGTGCAGCGCCTGATTTAGCGCTCCACTCACCTCCCGGGGCGGTAAAAGTGAAGTTTCCAGTCAGTGGTGATAATTAGCGCCAGGCGCTAATATTTGCGTCCAGACGATATTTGCGTCCCAAATGGGGCGCGACCTAATTTTTCCCCCATAGAGTCATAGAGTTACACAGCACACAAAGAGGCCCTTCGGCCCATCGTGTCCGCGCCGGCCATCAAGCCCTATCTATTCTAATCCCATTTTCCAGCACTTGGTCCGTAGCCTTGTATGCTATGGCGTTTCAAGTGCTCATCTAAATGCTTCTTGAATGTTGTGAGGGTTCCTGCGTCTACCACCCTTTCAGGCAGTGAGTTCCAGATTCCAACCACCCTCTGGGTGAAAAAGTTTTTCCTCAAATCCCCTCTAAACCTCCTGCCCCTTACCTTGAAACTATGCCCCCTGGTTATTGACTGCTCTACTAAGGGGAAAAGGTCCTTTCTATCTATCCTATCTGTGCCCCTCATAATTTTTTACACCTCAATCAGGTCCCCCCTCAGCCTTCTCTGCTCTAAGGAAAACAACCCCAGCCTGTCCAGTCTGTTTCATAGCTGAAGCGCTCCAGCCCAGGTGACATCCTGGTGAATCTTCTCTGCACCCTCTCCAATGCAATCACATCCTTCCTAGAGTGTGGCGACCAGAACTGCACACAGTATTCCAGCTGTGGCCTAACTAGCGTTTTGTACAGCTCCATCATAACCTCCCTGCTCTTATATTCTATGCCTCGGCTAATGAAGGCAAGTATCCCATATGCCTTTTTAACCACCTTATCTACCTGTCCTGCTGTCTTCAGGGATCTATGTACATGCACACCAAGGTCCCTCTGATCCTCTGTCCTTCCTAGGGTCCTATCATTCATTGTGTATTCCCTTGCCTTGTTAGTCCTCCCAAAATGCATCACCTCACACTTTTCAGGGTTAAATTCCATTTGCCACTGTTCTGCCCATCTGACCAACCCGTCTATGTCGTCCTGTAGCCTGAAGCTTCCCTCCTCGCTATTTACCACTCCACCAATTTTTGTGTCATCTGCAAACTTACTGATCATACCCCCTACATTCATATCCAAATCATTAATGTGCACTACAAACAGCAAAGGACCCAGCACCGATCTCTGCGGTACACCACTGGACACAGGCTTCCAGTCACAAAAACAACCTTCAACCATCACCCTCTGCCTCCTGCCACTAAGCCAATTTTGGATCCAAAGTGCCAAATTGCCCTAGATCCCATGGGCTCTTACCTTCTTGACCAGTCTCCCATGTGGGACTTTGTCAAAAGCCTTACTGAAGTCCATGTAGACTACATCAACTGCACTACCCTCATCCACGCACCAAGTCACCCCCTCGAAAAATTCAATCAAATTGGTTAGAAATGATCTCCCCCAAACAAAGTCATGCTGACTATCCTTGATTAATCCTTGCCTCTCCAAGTGGAGACTAATTCTGTCCCTCAGAATTTTTTCCAATAATTTCCCTACCACTGATGTTAGGCTCACTGGCCTGTAATTCCCTGGTTTATCCCTACTACCCTTCTTGAATAATGGTACTAGATTAGCTGTCCTCCAGTCCTCTGGCACCTCCCCTGTGGCCAGAGAGGATCTGAAAATTTGTGTCAGAGCCCCTGCAATCTCCTCCCTTGCCTCACACAGCAGCCTGGGATACATCTCGTCTGGGCCTGGGGATTTATCCACTTTTAAGCCCGCTAAAACCGCTAGTAGCTCCTCCCTTTCAATGCTAATTTGTTCAAGTATATCACAATCCCCCTGCCTGACTTCTATGCCTAAATCATCCTTCTCCATAGTGAACACAGATGCAAAATATTCATTTAAAACCTCACCCACATCTTTCGGCTCTTCACACAGATTGCCACTTTGGTCCCTAATGGGCCCTACTCTTTCCCTGGTTATCCTCTTGCCCTTAATATACTTATAAAACACCTTGGGATTTTCCTTTATTTTGCTCGCCAGTGTTTTTTCATGACCCCTCTTCGCTCTCCTAATTTCTTTTTTAAGTACCCCCCTGCACTTTCTATACTCCTCTAGGGATTCCACTGTTTTTAGTCCTTTGTATCTGCCAAAAGCCTCCCTTTTTTTCCTAATCCATTCTTGTATATCCCTTGGCATCCAGGGTTCCCTGGGCTTGTTGGTCCCACCCTTGACCTTTACAGGGAACATGTTGGCATTGTACTCTCTCTATTTCCTTTCTGAAAGACTCCCACTGCTCTGATGTGGATTTTCCGACAAGTAGCTGATCCCAGTCCACTTTGGCCAGATCCTGCCTTATCATATTAAAATCAGCCTTCCCCCAATTTAGAACCTTTATTTCTGGTCCATCTTTGTCCTTTTCTATGACTACCTTAAATCTCACCGAATTATGGTCACTGTCACCAAAATGCTCTCCTACTGACACTTCCACCACTTGCCCGGCTACAGTCCCTAGAATTAGGTCCAGTACCGCCCCCTCTCTTGGAGGACTTTCTACATGCTGGCTCAAAAAGCTCTCCTGGATGCACTTTAAGAATTCCGCACCCTCTAAGCCTTTCACACTCTGACTATCCCAGTTAATATTGGGGAAGTTGAAATCCCCTACTATTATTACCCTATTATTTCTGCACTTCTCTGAGATTTGCCTACATATCTGTTCCTCTATCTCCCCCTGACTGTTTGGGGGCCTATAGTACACTCCCAGCAAAGTGCTTGCCCCCTTTTTGTTTTTAAGTTCTACCCATATGGCCTCATTAGAGGAACCCGCTAAGATACCATCCCTCCTTACAGCAGTAATTGACTCCTTGATTAATATTGCGACACCCCCTCCTCTTTTACACCCCCCTCTGTCTCGCCTGAAGAGTCTAAACCCCGGAATATTGAGCTTCCAGTCCTGCCCCTCCCTCAATCATGTCTCTTTGATAGCAATAATATCATACTCCCATGTGTTCATCAACACCTTCAATTCATCTGCCTTACTCGCAAGACTCCTTGCATTAAAATAAATGCCATCCAGCCTTGCCATACTCCCTTGTGCCGTTACATATTTGCTCTGCCTTCCAGGTTGACTTGTTTTTTCCTCTATATTTGGCTGTGCATCACCCCCTACTATAGCTCCACTCCATATCCCATCCCCCTGCCAAGTTAGTTTAAACTACCCCCCAACAGCACTAGCAAACCTCCCCGCAAGGATGTTGGTCCCATTCCGGTTCAGGTGCAACCCGTCCGACTTGTACAGGTCCCACCTTCCCCAGAAGCAGACCCAGTGATCCAGGAAACTAAAGCCCTCCCTCCTGCACCAACTCTTTTGCCACGCATTCATCTGCTCTATCCTCCTATGGTTGTTTCCTGAGCCCCGTTAGAGGTTTGCTATGTCGCCTGCTCCAATCTGGAAGGATCCGGTGGTGAAAAAATTCAGGGCCACGGTCCCCTTGAGGGCCACTGGCAGAGCTGTCATCGCTCTGCTCTGAGGCTGCAGGTCTGGTTCCAAGAACAGGCAGCATTCTGTGACCACCTCCTTGGTGAAGCGGAGCCTCCGAATAAATTGCTCCTGGCTTAAGTGCAGATAGGAGATGTGCTCTCGGAAGACCCTAGGTGGGCAAGGCCTCCTGCTGAGAGCCCTCCTGCCCCTCCTCCTTCTACATCTGCGAGCAGCTTGTCTTCGCTGCCTTTGCTCCATCTCCCTGTCATCCTGGAATGTGAGGGGGATGACAACTAGAGCAGCCATGACTGGGAACAAGTGATCTGACCAGCACCCTTGAAGTCAGAAGCAAGGCCTTCTCCACTTGCAGCACCACTCCCTGTTACCCCACCAACTTTAAACAACTCTTGGAAGCTCCAAACACTTCCACAAACTTACACAGAGCCAGTAGAAATCAAGAAGCAAGTTAGCTGAAAGTTGTTGATGTTCCCTTTAAATATCACGGCTGGGGAGTCCCTTGTGCAGCTAACGCATGTTCAGCTGTGCATGCTTTGGAGAGGGCATGCAGTCGAGCGGCGATGCCCAAAATAGCAGGTCATGCGTCAAATCATCCATTCTAAACAACCTCCAATCTGTCAACTCCAGCAGCCACAGGCTTCGAGGACCAGGTCCCTAAGATCTCAACGATGCCAGTCACAGTGTGAGTAGAATGCCATTCTTCACCTTCCCTCACTGCCTCGGGCTCCCCTCGAAATCTCTATATAGATGCTCCATGCTACTCTGCATTCCCCTAACTCCCTCCCACACGGCTGCTGTGATGCTGGAGGTGGATTGCTGCACATTCTCTGCTCGCTGTTCATCACAGGCTCAAAGATCATTCACTCCCACATTAGCTGCTGCCTGATTATGGGCCGACATAACACCAATCTCCTGCCCACACAGCTGACAGATGGCATGAGTCATGGTATGCCCAGATCATCTTCTCTAGCCACCTCCACTTGCTCCTGCTGACGTGGAATTTACGGTTCACTCAGTGCCCCATCCTTCCGCTCACTAACTGCAGCTTACTAACGATATGGTGCTGCCGGTGCTTAGGACAGTTGGAGTGCGCAGTGTGCTGTGCAGTGCCGGGATCCCAGACACCACCTCCTCTGGCTTCCTGATCTTTGGAAGGGCCACTAGAAAGAGAAAAGGACTAAGATTCACAGTGCATCACCCAGACAATGGATTCTCAGACAGATAAGAAAATAAGGGGCCGTTATTTCTTGGGAACTGATCCCGCCAGGATTGTGCCCGCTTGTGCCACTCAGTGTTGATCCCGCTTGAGTTTCATAGAATCACAGAAATTTACGGCACAGAAGGAGGCCATTCGGCCCATCGTGTCTGTGCTGGTTGAAAAAGAGCCACCCAGCCTAATCGCACTTTCCAGCACTTGGCCCGTAGCCTTGCAGTTTACGGCACTTCAAGTGCATAGCCAAGTACTTTTTAAATGTGATGAGGGTTTCTGTCTCTCCCACCCTTTCAGGCAGTGAGTTCCAGACCCCCACCACCCTCTGGGTGAAAAAAGTTCTCCTCAACTCCCCTCTAATCCTTCCATCAATTACTTTAAATCTGTGCTCCCTGGTTATTGTCCTCTCTGCTAAGTGAAATCGGTCCTTCCTATCCACTCTATCTAGGCCCCTCATAATTTTATAGACCTCAATTAAATCTCCCCTCAGCCTCCTCTGTTCAAAAAAAAAACAAACCCAGCCGATCCAATCTTTCCTCATAGCTAAAATTCTCCAGTCCTGGCAACTTCCTCGTAAATCTCCTCTGCACCCTCTCCAGTGCAATCACATCTTTCCTGTAATGTGGTGACCAGAACTGCACGCAGTACTCTAGCTGTGGCCTAACTAGTGTTTTATACAGTTCTAGCATAACCTCCCTGCTTTTATATTCTATGCCTCAGCTAATAAAGGAAAGTATCCCGTATGCCTTCTTAACCACCTTATCTATCTGTCCTGCTAGCTTCAGGGATTTGTGGACATGCACTCCAAGGTCCCTCTCTTCCTCTACATTTCTCAGTGTCCTACCATTTAATGTGTATTCCATTGTCTTGTTAGCCCTCCCCAAATGCATTAATTCACACTTCTCCGGATTGAATTCCATTTGCCACTTTTCTGCCCACCTGACCAGTCCATTGCAATCTTCCTGCAGTCTACAGCTATCTTCTTCACTATCAACCACACGGCCAATTTTTGTGGGGTCAGTGGAGGGCACCTAATTAACATGAGACAGGCAGACTCAAGCATCACTGTGGACGTATCACCGAGGCCAGCCTTCCCCATACACCCAGAAACTTCGCCCTCCATCTATTGTTGGGGGTGTGGGTAATTTGTCCTTGCCCTGAACAAGGGCACTGATGTGTTAAAAAAAAATTAGGAGTCATATTCTCCTTTCCGCATGTTCAGACCCCCTGACTGGCCTGAACCGCACCAGTAGTGGCCCCACTCGCCCCTGTAGAGGCCGGTACACCTCCACTCACTTGGTGTCCTGGCCTCTACTGATGAACCGGGCTCCAGTCCAGCCTAAGGAGTGGGAGCTGCTAGAAAAGGGCGTCCTTGCCCCTGGCGCCGACCCCTTACTCTGATTTGCCTTGTGAGGGGTGGATGGAGGCTCCGGCACTTATTAGGCAAGCAAGAGGCTAGCTGGGCCTCCTGCCAATCAGGCGTGTTCTGCAGTGTCTTTGCCTGTTGTGAGGAGTTAGAAAGGGAGTTAATGTGTGAAGCATAACAATTGGCCGATCCTTCCTGGGTGGTGAAACTTTGTCTCCAAACCTGCACTCACCAATGCCCTTCACCGAGATATATTTATCGATGTGAAGTATGAATATAAGAGTAAGTGACTGGTGATGAATGCTGCCAGTTTTGTAACTTTACTGCGAGATGTGTTTTTCTTAGCTGGATGAGTTTTCCTCTTGTGACTAAAGTGCTGAAGCAAATGATGAAATCAAGGAGCGAGAATATAAAGCTGCTGCTGTAAATGGCTGCACGGCGCTGGATGAAGTCAGCTGGGGAGTTGCTGGTTCCCTCGTGGGTTATATTTTCGTCTCGTCAAACCTGGTGCTACTTTCCAAACAGAGGTCCAGCTGCCCCAGTCTCAGCAGAATGCTCTCCCGAGCGGTGCGGCTGTCTCCGATGGGATGATAACACTGTCATTCCCAAGCCTTCCTCGCTCTCAGACATGGGATCCGCCGTCACTCAGTGATGCCCCTCACTGTCCACCACGAGCTGCACTGTCAGACTCAACCCCTGCTCCTGCTGTTAGGCTGGCCTGGACTGACTGAGCTCCAGCGGAGTGTGAAATACGAGGTACCACGTGGTACTTTACAGGTTAAATACTGAGTCCGAGAATTTCCTTAAAATGAGTTACACTCATGTTCCCCTTTTAAGAAGTGGAGGTAGCCTGCAGAGTTACACACGGGTTTCCGGGATCTGCTCATTTGCAATCACATTGATGCACTCATAGCTGCACTCAGTGAAGTTGTGGGACTTTGCTGTGCTGCATTGCCTACATTGGGATCTGGAACTCACTGCCTTCTTCTTCTTCTTTCGTATGGTAGCAGCAAAGCAAATCAAATGTCAATATCTAAGTCAGATATCCAGGCTGAAGCTTCCGGTGTAACAGCGTGGATATCTTGTAGGCTGCCTGTGAACTTCCTCTGAGGGCAGTGCTCAATGATGTGCTCCAGGGTCTGATTAGGAGCTCCACAGTCGCATGATGGGGATGCTTTAATCTTCCATCTATGGAGAAGGTGGCAGCATCTACCATGACCGGTGCTGAGGCGGTTGATGGTTGTCCACTGTTTTTTTTAATTCGCTTATGGGATGTGGGCCTCACTGGCAAGGCCAGCATTTATTGCCCATCCCTAAATGCCCTTGAGAAGGTGGTGGTGAGCCGCTCTCTTGAACCGCTGCAGTTCCTGTGGTGAAGGTACTCCCACAGTGCTGTTAGGTAGGGAGTTCCAGGATTTTGTCACAGCGACAATGAAGGATCGGCGATATACTTCTAAGTCAGGATGGTGTGTGACTTGGAGGGGAAATTGGAGGTGGTGGTGTTCTCATGCGCCTGCTGCCCTTGTCCTTCTAGGTGGAAGAGGTTGCCGGTTTGGGAGGTGCTGCCGAAGAAGCCTTGGCGAGTTGCTGCAGTGCATCTTGTAGATAGTACACACTGCAGCCATAGTATGCCGGTGGTGGAGGGAATGAATGTTTAAGGTGGTGGATGGGGTGCCAATCAAATGGGTTGCTTTGTCCTGGATGGTGTCGAGCTTCTTGAGTGTTGTTGCAGCTGCACTCATCCAGGCAAGTGGAGAGTATTCCATCACACTCCTTACTCGTGCCTTGTAGATGGTGGAAAGGCTTTCGGGAGTCAGGAGGTGAGACACTCGCCGCAGAATACCTAGCCTCTGACCTGCTCTTGTTCCCACAGTATTTATGTGACTGGTCCAGTTAAGTTTCTGGTCAATGTTGACCCCCCCAGGATATTGATGGTGGGGGATTCGGTGATGGTAATGCCGTTGAATGTCAAGGGGAGGTGGTTAGACTCTTGCTTGTTGGAGATAGTCATTGCCTGGCACTTCTGTGGTGCAAATGTTACCTGCCACTTATCAGCCCAAGCCTGAACGTCGTCCAGGTCTTGTTGCATGTGGGCATGGACTGCTTCATTATCTGAGGAGTTGTGAATGGCACTGAACACTGTGCAGTCATCAGCAAACATCCATATTTCTGACCTTATGTTGGATGGAAGGTCATTGATGAAACAGCTGAAGATGTTTGGGCCTAGGACACTGTCCTGAGGAACTCCTGCAGCGATGTCCTGGGGCTGTGATGAATGACCTTCAATCACCACAACCATCTTCCTTTGTGCTGGATATGACTCCAGCCAGTGAAGTGTTTTCCCCCGATTTCCATTGACTTCAGTTTTACTAGGGCTCCTTGATGCCACACTCGGTCAAATACTGCCTTGATGTCAAGGGCAGTCACTCTCACCTCCCTTCTGGAATTCAGCTCCTTTGTCCATGTTTGGAGCAAAGCTGTAACATGGTTGGGAGCCGAGTGGTCTTGGCGGAACCCAAACTGGGCATCTGTGAGCAGGTTATTGGTGAGTAAGTGCCTGTTGACAGCACTGTCGATGACACCTTCCATCACTTTGCTGAGGCTTGAGAGTAGACTGATGGGGCGGTAATTGGCTGTTGTGAAAACTCTGGCAATACTAGTGTGCTTGAGTTCAGTGCAGCCTTCGATGCCTTGTTAAACACAGCACGCCAGGCCATATTTGGGGTGGTTATTGAAAGCGATTAGATCAAAACCTGTGATACGTCCTCTTGTGTCGAACTGGTGGATGTGTTCGATGTGTGTTTCTTGAAGCACCAGGACATCGACGCTGTGTTTCTTCAGTAATCTTTCGAGGTATTTGCATTTTGAATGAAAGATGCCTGCGATGTTAAGTTGGCATATTCGGATGGCTGAGCCTAGATGTAGTTTTCTTTGGTCCTGGAGAGGACCGTTCGATTTGCTTGGTTTGCTACTGTCACCGGGAGGTCGATTTAACAACGAGTTCAGTGTCCTGTGAGACGACATTAGTTGTGATCTAAGAGCTAAGATCACGTAACAGGGTGGGCCGCGAGAAGGCTGTCATCATCCACCGCAGTGCCTGAAAGGGTGGTAGAGGCAGAAACCCTCATCGCATTTAAAAAGTACTTGGATATGCACTTGAAGTGCCGTAACCTACAGGGCTACGGACCCAGAGCTGGAAAGTGGGATTAGGCTGGATAGCTCTTTTTCGGCCGGCACAGACACGATGGGCCGAATGACCTCCTTCTGTGCCGTAAATTTCTATGATTCTATGATTTCTATGATTACAACAGTGACTACATTTCAAAAAATACTTCATGGTCTTTGGGATGTCCTGAGGTCATGAATGGCGCTATATAAATGCAAGTCATTATCTTTCTTTACTGGCGTAAAACCTGTATAAAACAGGTGTTAGTAGCTGGACTACCTGGAAACTCCTGTGCAGCCTTTAAGAAGATGGTTCAGCCCACACTGTAGGACAATCAGGTCAGAGAGAAACAGTGCTTGTCTCTTTCACTTCACTCTAATGTGCTGCAGTAATATTCAAATCTCCAAGCCCTCCTCGAGGAAACTGTAGGCAGGAGGCAAATACCTCTCGCTGTAGGTACCACCAAACCTGCCGGGAATGAAGGAACTGTACCGGGCACTCTCTCCTTTTTTCCTTTGCCCTCCCCGGGCTCCAGCACGCTCTTCACCCTCTGAAAGCAACACTTTCATAAGCAACCCATCGCACTGCACACTGGCTACAGGGAGCTCTAGCTCAGCATCTTGCACTGTGGCTACACAGCTCCCCTAACACCAATTACTTACATGCAGAACCCTGAACCCCCTTCCTCTACTTTAACAACCTCACCACCCCCCCACCCCATCACTTCACCTCTCCCATACAATGACACTCACTCCTCCACTACTAGACCTACCCTCCTTTACTCTATCTTACCATCACTGGGGCACACCACCACCCACATCCCACCAATCTGAGAAGCATCCATTTACCCCTCCTCATTGCTTTCCATCCCTTGGTCCCGCCATCCATTCCCGCTGAAATCCTAATTTTTATAGCAAGTCTCTTATGTGGCGCCTTATCAAATGTCTTCTGAAATTCTTCTAAACAACATCCATCTCATTCCCTTTCTCACACTACATGATTTCTGCAAAAATTTAATTATTCGAGTATGGCTTGACCTTTACAAACGCACACTGACTGTTCCTGAATAGCACGTGCCTTTCTTAGTGCTCACTAGTTTTATCATGTATTATGAACACGAGAGAGCTAATTTGCCAATCAGGCGCTCCCGCGAGGAATGCTGCTCACAGGGAGTGCTGATGGAGAAATCACCAGCCGCAGTGCCTGATTTTCCATCCATGGTTTGCAATTGACTGACCAGGCTCTCTGTGATTGCCCAGTCAGAGAATCGGCCTGTAGAGGTTTACTCACAACCAACGTGGGACTAATTGACCTATAATTTCACACCTTATTCCTGTTCCTCTCTCTTGAACCAGGTGCAGCATTTGCCTGTCTCAATACTGTGGTACAGTTTTCAAAGACCTTTGGGAAATTCTGGTTAGACCGAGAAACACACAGCAGGTCATGAGCATTTTCTCTTTCTGTTGATCTAATATATTTGCTCTTTGTACTATGGAACATCAACATTAATCAGGTCACCTATTCACCCATCCAACCAGTTTAGGCCCATCCCTGTGAGGAGCTAATTAAACATTAATCATAGTTAATGGGGTACGAGTGAGCTCTCTGTCTACCGGTTGTCACCTGTAGCCCTTCAATAATATACCATTTTTGCCTGTATATATGGACTTTCAGAAGGCATTCGACAAAGTGCCACACAGGAGGTTTATTAAGAAGATGGAAGCCCATGGAATTAAGGGGAAAGTGGTGGTATGGATACAAAATTGGTTCAATGACAGGAAGCAGAGGGTGGTGGTGGATGAATGTTTTTCAGACTGGGAGGTGGTTTGCAGTGGTGTTCCCCAAGTGTCAGTTTTGGGTCCATTACTCTTTGCAATTTTATAAACAACCTAGACTCGGGTGTAGGGAGCAGCATTATAAAGTTTGCTGATGATACAAAACTTGGCAAAGTAATAGATCATGATGAGGATAGTTTTAGGCTTCAGGATGACAGAGACAGGATGGTGAAATGGGCAGAAGCATGGCCGATGGAGTTCAATACGGAGAAGTGTGAAGTGATGCACTTTGGGTGGACTAATATGGAAAGACAGTGAACTATAAATGGCCCGATTCTGAAAAGTGTAGATGAGCAGAGAGACCTTGGTGTCCATATACACAAATCCTTAAAGGTGGCAGGGCAAGTTGATAAGGTGGTTAAAATGGGTTACTTGGGTTTATAAATAGAGGAATAGAATATAAAAGCAAAGCGATCACGCTGGAACTTTATAAATCACTGGTTAGGCCTCAGCTGGAGTATTGTGGACAATTCTGGGCCCCACACTTCAGGAAAGATGGAAAGGCCTTAGAAAGGGTACAGGGGAGGTTTACCAGGATGTTACCAGGAATGGGGGATTTCACTTATGAGGAGAGGTTGGAAAAATGAGGACTTTTCTCCTTGGAACAGAGAAGGTTAAGAGGTGACCTAATGGAGGTTTTCAAGATGATGAGAGGTTTTAATAGAGTAGATAGAGAAAAACTATTACCTCTGGCGAGTGGGTCAATAACCAGAGGTCATAGATTCAAAATCATTGGCATAAGATCTAGAGGGAAGATGAGGAGAAATTTTTTCATTCAGACAGTTGTCGGGATCTGCCTGAAAAGATGGTGGAAGCTGATACTTAAATAACTTTAAAAGGGAGTTGGACAGATAGTTGAGGATAAGGAACTTAGAGGGTTACAGACAACATGAGGGGATGTGGGATTAAGCACGACTGCTCTTTCAAAGAGTCAGCACAGGCACGATGGACCTAAGTTTCTATGATTCTATGAAGTTTATGCTCATTAACACAGGGCTATTTCAGTCATGACAGTTCCTTCCTGTTGTACCTTTTTTTTAATTCGTTCATGGGATGTGGCATTGCTGGCAAGGCCAGCATTTATTGCCCATCAATAATTGCCCTTGAGAAGGTGTTGGTGAGTCGCCTTGAACCGCTGCAGTCCTTGTGGTGAAGGTACTCCCACAGTGCTGTTAGGTGGGATATTCCAGGATTTTGGCCCAGCAACGATGAAAGAACAGCCGATATATTTCCAAGTCAGGATAGTGTATGTCTTGGACTGTCATACACCATCCTGACTGGATGTTGTCTAGGTCTTGCTCCATGTGGGCACAGACTACTTCGTTATCTGAGCAATTGCTAATGGAACGGAACACTGTTGATGGAGGGAAGTTCATTGATGAAGCAGCTGGTTGGGCCTAGAACACTGCCCTGAGGAGCAGCGATGTCCTGGGGCTGAGATGATTCACCTCCAACAACCACAACCATCTTCCTTTGTGTTAGCTATGACTCCTGGCAGTGGAGAAATTGCCATTGACTTCAATTTTACTAGGGCTCCTTGGTGCCACACCTGGTCAAATGCTGCCTTGATGTCAAGGGTAGTCACTCTCACCTCACCTCTGGAATTCAGCTCTTTTGTCCCTGTTTGAACCAAAGCTGTAATGAGGTCTGGAGCTGAGTGGTCCTGGAGGAACCCAAACTGAGCATTGATGAGCAGGTTATTGGTGAGTAAGTGTCACTTGATAACACTGTCGACGACACCTTCCATCACTTTGCTGATGATTGAGAGTAGGCTGATGGGGCGGTAATTGGCCGGATTGCATTTGACCTGCTTTTAGTGGACAGGACATACCTGGGCAATTTTTCACTTTGTCGGTGCCAGTGTTGTAGCTGTACTGGAACAGCTTGGCTAGATGCGCGGCTAGTTCTGGAACACAATTCTTCAGCACGACAGCCGGGATGTTGTCGGGCCCACAGTCTTTGTTGTATCCAGTGCTCGCTGACATTTCTTGCTAACTTGATATGGAGTGAATCGAGTTATCTTTACCATTATGACACTTGCAATTAAAGATGCCGATAGCAAGAGACATCTCTTCTCTACGTTGCATCCTTTTGATAATTTCTATCTGTGTTTAGACCACTTTCTGCAAACATTCATTAGTATTTTTACATTCATTTCACCATATGTCTTCCATGTGTTTAATGAGGCAGGCAGATGTTGAAGGTTTGTTGCTGTACCCTGCTGTTCCTCTTTATATCGTGGATCTTCCGTATCCTTTCAATGTCCAGAAGTATAGCAGGCTGAGTTGACATGCAAAGTAGTGCCCACAGGTTGCAGTCTGTGAAATGAGCTATCCATATATACATATTTCATCCAGCCACTTTGCTCGGTGCACAGCTGCACTGTGACTTTTTCATTCATCCGCACCTGAGTCACCTCCAGGCTTGACTTTACCAACGGTTCCCTCGCCAGCTTCCTGAGCTTCATGCTACTCATCCCTCAACGCCAATGCATCCTAAACTCCACCACTTCCATCCTTTCCCACACTGAGTCCTGCTCACCTACCACCATTGTCTTCACCAGCTTCCCATTAACTCCCAATTCCCAACACATTGACTTACAATATCATCATTTACAAAACCCTCCATGGCCTTGCTGCACTCTACCTCTGCAACCTTGCTGGAGCAAAGAATTAAAGTAGACAATGGAATATCCATTAAAGAATATTGGCAGCAACTGTGTATTCTGTCTTTGAACTCTGGGGCTGGCCAGATGAATATAAGCGATATTTTTAAATCCTGTACATTCTTATGTCCCTATGTTCCTCCAAACCCTGCATGCCAACTTGTGATCTCTGCTGTTCCAGCTCTGGGAACTGAACCTCAGGAAGGTTACATTGGCCTTAGAGGGAGTGCAGTGGAAATTTACCAAAAAGATTTACCAAAAGGTGTTTAAAGGGTTAAATTGTGAGGACAGGTTGCATAGACTTAGTTTGTATTCTCTAGTGTTTAGAAAATTGAGGGCTGATCGAATTGAGGTACTTAAAATGATGAAGAGATTTGATAGGGTGGGTGCAGAGAAATTATTTCCTCTGTTGGGGGAATCAAGAACAAGGCAGCATAATCAAAAAATTAGAACCAGGCCATTCAGGAGTGAAATCATCAAGCACTTTTTCACACAAAGGGTAGTAGAAATTTGGAACTCACTCCCCCAAACAGCTGTGGATGCTCGGGGTCAATTGAAATTTTCAAGACTGAGATCGATAGATTTTTGTTAGGAACACAGAAACGGGAGTAGGCCATTCAGCGCCTCGAGCCTGTTCTGCCATTTAATTAGATCATGGCTGATTTGTACCTCAATTCCATTTACCCGCCTTTGTTCCATATCCCTTGATACCCTTGCCTAATAAAAATCTGTCAATCTCAGTCTTGAAAGTTTCAATTGACCCAGCATCCGCAGTCTTTTGGGGAGAGAAAAAGCTGAGCTGAATGCAATATTCCAGATGGGGTCTGACCAAGGCTCTGTAGAACTGTAACATGACTTCCACCCCTTTGTATTCCAAACCTCTTGAGATAAAGGCCAACATTCCATTAGCCTTTTTGATTACTTTTTGTACCTGTGCACTAGCTTTTACTGATTTGTGTACATGGACACCTAAATGCTTTTGCTCCTCCACAGTTTCTATTCTCTCATAAGAACATAAGAATTAGGAGCAGGAGTAGTCCATACAGCCCCTCGAGCCTGCTCCGCCATTCAATAAGATCATGGTTGATCTTCGACCTCAACTCCATTTTTCCGCCCAATCCCCATATTCCTTGATTCCCCTAGAGTCCAAAAATCTATCTATCTCAGCCTTGAATATACTCAACGACCCAGCATCCACAGCCCTCTGGGGTAGAGAATTCCAAAGATTCACAACCCTCTGAGGGAAGAAATTCCTCCTCATCTCAGTCCTAAATGGCCGACACCTTATCCTGAGACTATGTCCCCTAGTTCTAGATTCTCCAGCCGGAGGAAAACAACCTCTCAGCATCTATCCTGTCAATCCCCCCGAGAAT
This sequence comes from Squalus acanthias, assembly GCA_030390025.1. Lineage (NCBI taxonomy): Eukaryota > Metazoa > Chordata > Chondrichthyes > Squaliformes > Squalidae > Squalus > Squalus acanthias. The sequence goes on along the minus strand of CM059440.1, from coordinate 39,405,468 downwards.
CTTAAATATTTCAATGAGATCACCTTCATTCTTCTAAACGCCAGAGAGAATAGGCCCAATCTACTCAATCTGTCCTCACAGGACAACACTCCCATCCCAGGAATCAATCTAGTGAACCTTTGTTGCACTGCCTCTAAGGCAAGTATATCCTTCCTTAGATAAGGAAACCGAAACAGTGCACAGTACTCCAGGTGTGGTCTCACCAAGGCCCTGTACAATCTCGCCATTTAGAAAATATTCTCATTGTCTTTCATGGATCTGAAGTGGATGACATCACACTTGCCCACATTGAACTCCATGGGCCACAGTTTTTCCCACTCACTTAATCTGTCCATGCACCTTTGTAACTTACTGTTCCAATGCAGAATGGATAGCAAGCTGACTACATAGAAACATAGAAACATAGAAGATAGGAGCAGGAGTAGGCCATTCGGCCCCTCGAGCCTGCTCCGCCATTCAATGAGATCATGGCTGATCATCCAAACTCAGTACCCTGTACCTGCCTTCTCCCCATATCCCTTGATACCTTTAGCTTTAAGAAATATATCTAACTCATTCTTGAATATATTTAATGACTTATCCTCAACTACCTTCTGTGGTAGAGAATTCCACAGGTTCACCACTCTCTGGGTGAAGAAATTCCTCCTCATTTCTGTCCTAAATGGCTTACCCCCTATCCTTAGATTATGACCCCTGGTTCTGGACTCTCCGACCATCGGGAACATTCTTCCTGCATCTAGTTTGTCCAGACCTGTCAGAATTTTATATGTTTCGATGAGATCCCCTCTCATTCTTCTATACTCCAGCGAGTATAAGCCCAATCGACCCAATCTCTCCTCATATGTCATTCCTGCCATCCCAGGTATCAGCCTTACAAAACAGAAAACAGAGAGTGGGGGTTAAGGGTAGCTACTCACACTGTCAAATGGTGGGAAGTGGTGTTCTGCACGGATTGGTGTTAAATTGGAAAGTTTGCTTTGTGCTGGCTTTTATTTCAGCATTGTGGCCAAGAGGATGTTCAGTAACAGAGGGAAGGTAACGTATGGGACTAATGTTGAAAGGGGAATTGGGGTTGTGGTCACTGGGACTACAGGCGGATGATTCCATCCCGAATATCCCGGCCAGCAAGGGGCTGTTTGGGTTGCATCCTTCCTCTTCATCTGCTTCCTCCTCTTCTGCTTTCTCCTCCTTGGATTCTTCCTCTTCTGTGTCTTTCAATTCCCTCGGTGAGTAGATGCTGAAAATCTGAAATGACAGCATAAAATGTTGGAAATACTCAGCTGGTCAGGCAGCATCTCGACCTGAGACGTGAGCTCTGTTTCTCTCTCCACGGATGCTGCCTGACCTGCTGAATATTTGCAGCATTTTCCACATTCTCAGAGGACTTCCTTTACCATCCAAAGCCTTGCAAGCATTCAGCAGCACTCCTTATATACTTAAAAAACTTTTAACATCTATTGCAGCATCCCACTACTTCAATAAGATCAACAAAAAAAACAGCCCAAAAGCTTAAATGCAAACTAACCTGAAAGATGTGTGTGTCCCTTTAAGAGGTGCTGCTTGAACATTGGGTTTACCTGGCGTTCTTAGGACCCAGCGCTGAACTCAGCGTTAGGGTCGAAGTTCGCAGTGGTGCCGTTAAGTTGCTGTTGCATGCTAACTGACATCACCATTCAGCCATTTTCTTTTTCAGCGCGCTACTTCAGAATGACAGCGCTACCAGGAGGTCCAAAATGGCGGACGGTGCGGGACCTGTCACCAGCTGGCGGAAGAGCAGCCGCCGCCACTTTCTTCACTTAACGCCATGCTAATGGGTGGCATTAAGGTAGGGAATTGCTCCCCCAAAGGCTTTGGAGAGGGTACAGAAGAGATTTACTAAAATGGTTCAAAGAGGGATATAAGGAACTGATCAGAGATGTCTTTATCTGTGATTGACACGATGGGAGTAGAGAGGCCACGTGAGATGGCAAGGTCGAGGGGGTGGCCATGAATATGGGAGTTTATAGGGACGGAGAGATTAATGGAGGATAGGAGGGAAGTGAACTCAGAAGCGAGAGGGCATGCTGAGTTGAGATGGAGGTTGAAATCTCCATGGATTAGAAGTCACTTGGTGGTGGACAATTAAACAACTCTTCTTCTTCTTCTTCTTAGGCAGTCCCTCGGAACCGAGGATGACTTGCTTCCACATTAAAAATGAGTTCTCAGGTGACTGATGAGTCCAATGCGGGACCTACAGTCTCTGTCACAGGTGGGGCAGACAGTGGTTGAAGGGGCGGGTGGGTGGGGTGCTTGTGTTGACGTGCGCTCCTTGCGCTGCTTGCGCTTGGCTTCCGCTTGCTCCCGGCGAAGAGACTCGAGGTGTTCGGCGCCTTCCCGGATGTTTCTCCTCCACTTTGTGCGGTCTTGGGCCAGGGATTCCCAGGTGTCGGTGGGGATGTTACACTTTTTCAAGGAGGCTTTGAGGGTGTACTTGAAGCGTTTCCTCTGCCCACCTAGGGCTCTCTTGCCGTGCCGGAGCTCCGAGTAGAGCGCTTGTTTTGGGAGTCTCGTATCGGGCATGCGGACAATGTGACCCGTCCATCGGAGCTGATCGAGCGTGGTCAAAGCTTCGATGCTGGGGATGTTGGCCTGAGCAAGAACACTGATGTTGGTGCGCCTATCCTGCCAATGGATTTGCAGGATCTTGCAGAGGCAGCGTTGGTGGTACCTCTGCAGTGCTTTGAGGTGCCTGGTGGTGGACAATTAAACAACTAACGGGAAGAGGAAGCTCCATGAACATTCCCATCCCCAATGATGACGGAGCCCAGCACACGAGTGCAAAAAGACAAGGCTGAAGCATTTGCAACCATCTTCAGCCAGAAGTGCCGAGTGGATGATCCGTATTGGCCTCCTCCTGAGGTATCCACCATCAAAGAAGCCAGTCTTCAGCCAATTCGATTCACTCCACGTGATATCAAGAAATGGCTGAGCACACTCGATACAGCAAAGGCTGTGGGCCCCAATAATATCCCGGCTGTTGTGCTGAAGACTTGTGCTCCAGAACTAGCCGTGCCTCTAGACAAGCTGTTCCAGTACAGCTACAACACTGGCAGCTACCCAACAATGTGGAAAACTGCCCAGGTATGTCCTGTCCACAAAAAGCAGGACAAATCCAATCCAGCCAATTACCGCCCCATCAGTCTACTCTCAATCTTCAGCAAAGTGATGGAGGTGTCGTCGAGAGTGCTATCAAGCAGCACTAACTCATAAATAACCTGCTGATCGATGCTCAGTTTGAGTTCCATAAGAACATAAGAACATAAGAACATAAGAAATAGGAGCAGGAGGAGGCCCTTCGAGCCTGCTCCACCATTCAATAAGATCATGGCTGATCTCCTACCTCATCTCCACTTTCCTGCACTATCCCAATATCTCTTGATTCCCTTAATATTCAAAAATCTATCGATCTCTGTCTTGAATATACTCAACGACTGAGCATTCACAGCCCTCTGGGGTAGAGAATTCCAAAGATTCACCACCCTCTGAGTGAAGAAATTTCTCCTCATCTCAGTCCTAAATGGCCGACCCCTTATTCTGAGACTGTGACCCCTGGTTCTAGACTCCCCAGCCAGGGGAAACATCCTCCCTGCATCTACCCTGTCAAGCCCTGTAAGAACTGTGTATGTTTCAATGAGATCACCTCTCATTCTTCTAAACTCTAGAGAATATAAGTCAGGACCACTCGGCTCCAGACTTCATTACAGCTTTGTTCCAAACATGGACAAAAAGCTGAATTCCTGAGGTGAGGTGAGAGTGACTGCCCTTGACATCAAGGCAGCATTTGACCGAGTGTGGCATCAAGGAGCCGTAGTAAAATTGAAGTCAATGGGAATCAGGGGAAAACTCTCCACTGGCGGGAGTTATACCTAGCACAAAGGAAGATGGTTGTGGTTGCAGGAAATCACTGCAGGAGTTCCTCAGGGCAGTTTCCTAGGCCCAACCATCTTCAGCTGCTTCATCAATGACCTTCCTTCCATCATAAGGTCAGAAGTGGGAATGTTCGCTGATGACTGCACAGTGTTCAGTTCCATTCGCAACTCCTCAGATAATAAAGCAGTCCATGCCCACATGCAGCAAGACCTGGACGACCATCTACAAGGCACAAGTCAGGAGTGTGATGGAATATTCTCCACTTGCCTGGATGAGTGCAGCTCCAAAAACACTCAAAAAGCCCAACACCATCCAGGACAAAGCAGCCCGCTTGATTGGCACCTCATCCACCACCTTAAACATTCCCTCCCTCCTTCCACCACCGGCACACCGTGGCTACAGTGTGTACCATCTACAAGATGCACTGCAGCAACTCGCCAAGGCAACTCATCCAATAGGGAATTCAGGAGAAACTTCTTCACCCAGGGAGTGGTGAGAATGTGGAACTCGCTACTACAGGGAGTAGTTGAGGCAAATAGCATAGATGCATTTAAGGGGAAGCTAGATAAGCACATGAAGGAGAAAGGAATATGTTGATGGGATTAGCTGAAGAGGGGTGGGAGGAGGCTCATGTGGAGCATAAACACTGGCACAGACCTGTTGGGCTGAATGGTCTGTTTCTGTGCTGAGCATTCTATGTAATTCTATGTAAGATTCTCAATACTGTTCTGTTTCTTTTTGTGTGCTGCTGTTTAATACCCTTCTTTACGTGACTTCAGACTTTCTCCTTCATTCTTTCCTTAATTTCACTTCTTTTGCTTGCTGTCTTTCCTGTAATCTTAACCTTTGTCTCTTTATTTGTGGCCTTTCTCTGGTTTCTGTCTCTGTTCTTTCTTCTCTGTGTTTTCCTGCATTGTATTTGCTGTAACTTGCTCCTCTCTGCATCTGAAAGACAATTATTTAGCTTATTTATTTCTACTACACAAGCGCTACCTTATTCTCCTCTTGACTGTTCATTTTCACATTCTCTTTTCATACAATCGTAAAATCATACAGCACAGAAGGAAGCCATTTGGCTCATCGTGTCTGTGCTGGCTCCTTGAAAGAGCTATTGAATTAGTCCCACTCCCCTGTCCTTTCACCATAGCCCTGCACATTTCTCCTCTTCAAGTATTTATCCAACTCCATTTTGAAATTACTATTGAATCTGCTTCCACCAGTGCATTCCAGATCACAACAATGCGCAGCTTAAAAAAATCCTTTGGATTTCCCTCCTGGACTTTTTGCAAATTATCTTAAATCTGTCTCCTCTGGTTACCTATCCTCCTGTCAATGGAAACAGTTTCTCCCTACCTACTCTATCAAAACCCCTCATAATTTTGAACACCTCTATTAAATCTCCCCATAATCTTCTCTGCTCTAAAGAGACCATCCCCAGCTTCTCCAGTCTCTCCACATAACTGAAGTCCCTCATCGCTGGAACCATTCTAATAAATCTCTTCTGCGGCCTCTCTAAGGTCTTGACATTCTTCCCAAAGTGTGGTGCCCAGAATTGGACACTATACTCAAGCTGAGGAGCATACAATGCTTTATAAATATTTAGCATAACTTCCTTGCTTTTGTACTCTGTGCATCTACCTATAAAGCCATGGATCCCATATGCTTTTTTAACAGCCTTTTCAACTTGTCCTGACACCTTCAAAGATTTGTGTACATGCGCCCTCTGTGCTCTCTGTTCCTGCACGCCCTTTAGATTGTACCATTTAATTTATATTGCCTCTAATCACTCTTCCTTCAAAAAATTCGACTTCAGTTTTCCAGTCCTTCTGTTTCTCTTTGCCCTGGCCTCCAAGAGTTGTGTTCCAAGGCTTCTGAGGAATCCCAAGGGGTTTTTTGTCTGACTTAAGCCCAGTAAATCTGGTGATTCATTAAGGCTGTCTTAGCTACAGCTCCGACTAAAAGTTACGCCTGATATGAAAAATCTAGTACATACAAAATAAAAAATACTCACCAATATACAGCTATAAAAAAAGAAAAAAAATATATAAAATATCAGTGAGAAAATAGAAAAGTTAAATTCTGCATATTTTAGTTCCATTAGGATTATCTAGTTAATGAGTTAAAAACCTGTGGCAGAATGGCTCTTGCTACAGAATTGGTGTATGGACTGTTTAATTCTTAACCTAAATGTCAGTTCTGATTAAACATGATTGGATCGACTGTGCCATATGTGACCTACAATTTCCCACTGCACAAACTGTCGAAGGGTCACTGGTCTCTTCAGGCGGCGATTGCCATGGCAACAGCCTGCGAGTGCTCCGCTTCTGCAGTCTGGCCTGTGTCTCACTGCAGGCTGAAGTTCCCAGAACTCTTCGCTGTCAGCCTCATTACATTCTGCTCTGTTGCCCCGTTGCCAATAATTCCCCGTTAGGACATCGTGTCACAATGATGACAAGAAGAATAGAATGTCACCGCCGGAAAAAAAGACATGTTAGCAAGAGGAAATAATAAAATAAGGATTCAACGTTCATGTCCTAATTGATTAGCATTCAGTCCTATTTGACCTCCCAAGTGTGGCATAACACTTCTACCTAGAATAACCATTGAACCACATCATAAATCTTGCTAAGGACATGGTTCTACTGACACCAAGTATGGGAACGCCTCATATGAAGCCTTTCTGCACAAGAAAACGGAAAGTAAATTGTTTGAAAGATTTGGCTTTTGAGCACTATTTGAACCCAATGGTGACTGGCGAATCTCTCGGGCGCCTGACTGGTAACGGACACGGTCGGAGCAAGGCGGAATGCCAAGTGTTCACCGTTGATACTTTTGTTCAACACTTCACGTTCAGGAACTAGAAACAAGCCTTTACGTACGACAAGAAGAAGAACTGATGGTTGGGAGTATTGTAAGGGTGTTAACCAGGGGAGCATAAGTGTACAATACTTAACCATGCAGCAACACTGTTTCATACAGTATTATCTGCTCAGTATGAATCAGATGGATCCCATTGACTGTCGTATGATGAATCCATATTATTGCAAACTCTGATATATGCTTGATTGTTATACTGATCTCATTGACAGAAAAAATATAATGCATACCCCATAATATACAGAGGGCTGCCAACAGTGTTCGAACTAAAGCCCAGCATAAAGCACCCTCTTCAGAACAGGAGGAGAAACAATTAGGGGATAAAGTGCACCCTTGTGACCTCAAATAGAATTTACTTCTGACTCTGAAAGAAAATTTATAAACAGATCATAATCTCGATGTTAACTTCCTCTGCCTGGCCGAAACCGTGTGGTGACCGTTACAATGAGGCCAGTTACTTACCCCCTCTGAACCCTAACCCTAACCCTAACCCTAACCCCTGCCTTCCCACCGAGTCCCGATATTAACCTACTCTTTTGAGCAGGTGAGTAGGACACCCACAGGATGGCAGCGGGGTCCGACTTTAAATATGCCGATCCGCTCAAACTGAATACTGGTGAGGGCGATGGTTCCTCTGGAGAGTACAGCCAGAGCCAAGTCCACAGCATCACAGGTGGGTCAGCTGTACAGGGGGGGAGGAGGAGAATCGGGAAAGCAATAGTGATAGGAGATTCGATAGTTAGGGGAACAGACAGGCGTTTCTGCAGCTGCAGACGTGATTCCAGGATGGTATGCTGCCTCCCTGGTGCCAGGGTCAAGGATGTAACTGAGCGGCTGCAGAATATTCTGAGGGGGGAGGGTGAACAGCGAGAGGTCATGGTCCATATGGGTATAGAAACATAGAAACATAGAAACTAGGTACAGGAGTAGACCATTCGGTCCTTCGAGCCTGCACCGCCATTCAATGCGTTCATGGCTGAACATGCTACCTCAGTACCCCATTCCTGCTTTCTCGCCATACCCCTTGATCCCCCTAGTTGTGAGTGTTATATCTAACTCCCTTTTGAATATATTTAGCGAACTGGCCTCAACAACCTTCTGTGGAAGAGAATTCCATAGATTCACCACTCTCTGGGTGAAGAAGTTCCTCCTCAGCTCAGTCTTAAATGGCTTCCCCTTAATCCTTAGACTGTGACCCCTGGTTCTAGTTTTCCCTAACATTGGGAACATTCTGCCCGCATCTAATTTGTCTAAACCAGTCAGGATTTTAAATGTCTCTATAAGATCCCCCCTCATTCTTCTGAACTCCAGAGGATACAAGTTCAGTTGACCCAATCTTTCTTGATATGTCAGACCGGCCATCCCAGGAATCAATCTAGTGAACCTTCGCTGCACTCCCTCAATAGCAAGAATGTCCTTCCTTAAGTTAGGAGACCAAAACTGCGCACAATACTCCAGGTGTGGCCTCACCAAGGTACAACTGCAGCATCACCTCCCTACTCCTGTACTCAAATCCCCTTACTATGAAGGCCATCATTCCGTTTGCTTTCTTGACTGCCTGCTGCACTTGCATTCCCACCTTCAGTGACTGATGTACCATGACGCCCAGGTCTCGTTGCACCTCCCCTTTCCCTAATCTGCCACCATTCAGGTAATAGTCCGCCTCTCTATTTTTACCACCAAAGTGGATAACCTCACATTTATCCACATTGTACTTCATCTGCCATACATTTGCCCAGTCACCCAACCTGTCCAAGTCACTCTGTAGCCTCCTAGCATCCTCCTCATTGTTCACACTGCCTCCCAATTTAGTGTCATCCGCAAATTTGGAGATATTACATTTAATCCCTTCGTCCAAATCATTAATATATAATGTAAACAGCTGGGGTCCCAGCACCGAACCCTGCGGTACCCCGCTGGTCACTGCCTGCCATTCTGAAAAGTACCCATTTACTCCTACTCTTTGTTTCCTGTGTGCCAACCAGTTCTCAATCCACGTCAACACATTACCCCCAATCCCATGTGCTTTAACTTTGCTCACCAATCTCTTGTGTGGGACCTTGTCGAAGGCCTTCTGAAAGTCCAAATACACCACATCTACTGGTTCCCCCCTGTCCACCCTATTGGAAACATCCTCAAAAAATTCCAGAAGATTTGTCAAGCATGATTTCCCTTTCACAAATCCATGCTGACTTGGACCTATCATGTCGCCACTTTCCAACTGGTCTGTTATGACATCTTTAATAATTGCTTCCATCATTTTACCCACAACCGATGTCAGGCTGACCGGTCTATAATTCCCTGCTTTCTCCCTCCCTCCTTTTTTAAAAAGAGGGGTTACATTGGCCACCCTCCACTCCATCGGAACTGATCCAGAGTCTAAGGAATGTTGGAAAATGATTGTCAATGCATCCACTATTTCCAAGGCCACCTCCTTAAGTACTCTGGGATGCAGACCATCAGGCCCCGGGGATTTTTCAGCCTTCAGTCCCATCAATTTCCCCAATACCTTTTCCCGACTAATAAGGATTTCCCTCAGCTCCTCCCTCTTACCAGATCCTCTGACCCCTTTTATTTCCGGCAGGTTGTGTGTGTCCTCCACAGTAAACACCGAACCAAAGTACTTGTTCAATTGATCAGCCATTTCCTTGTTCCCCATTACGACTTCCCCTGTTTCCGACTGCAGGGGACCTACGTTTGTTTTTACTAACCTCTTTCTTTTTACATATTTATAGAAGCTTTTGCAGTCCATTTTAATGTTCTCTGCAAGCTTCCTTTCATATTTTATTTTCCCTGCCCTAATCAAACCCTTCGTCCTCCTCTGCTGAGTTTTGAAGTTCTCCCAGTCCCCGGGTTTGCTGCTACTTCTGGCCAATTTGTATGCAACTTCCTTGGTTTTAATACTATCCCTGATTTCCCTTGTTAGCCATGGTTGAGCCACCTTCCCTTTTTTATTTTTACGCCAGACCGGGATGTATCAACGACATAGGTAGAAAGGAGGATAGAGCAGATGAATGTGTGGCTGGAGAGATGGTGCAGGAGGGAAGGCTTTAGATTCCTGGGACATTGGAACCGGTTCTGGGGGAAGTGGGTCCTGTACAGGCCGTACGGGTTACACCTCACCAGAACTGGGACCAATGTCCACGTGGCGGGGGGGGTTTGCTAGTGCTGTTGGGGAGGGTTTAAACTAATTTGGCAGGGGGATGGGCACCAGGATGTAGCATTAGAAAGGAGAAACAAGGTGCACAAAGGATTGAGAGAGACAGATAGCACTAGAGTAAGAAATAGTACGGTATTAGGTGGGGTCAGACTAAGAGAGAATACAAGACGGTCTAAGATAGGTTTACAGTGCATGTGTGTAAATGCACGAAGTTTGGTAAATAAGGTTGGTGAGCTGCAGGCGCAAATAGACACATGGGAATATGATGCCATGGCGATAACGGAGACCTGGCTCAAAAAAGGGCAGGATTGGGTATTAAATATTCCTGGATATAAGGTGTTCAGGAAAGAGAGGGAAGGAAAGAAATGAGGTGGGGGTGGCAGTATTGATTAAGGAGAATATTACAGTGCTGGAGAAAGAGAATGTCCTGGAGGGGTTAAGGACAGAATCTATTTGGTTAGAGTTAAGAATCAATAGAGGTGCCATTACACTATTAGTTTTATTCTATAGGCCGCCAACTAGTGGGAAGGATATAGAGGAGCAAATTTGCAGGGAAATTACAGAGAGGTGCAAGAACTATCGAGTAGTGATAATGGGGGACTTCAACTATCCTAATATAGACTGGGATAGTAATAGTGTAAAGGGCAGAGAGGGGGAAGAATTTCTGAAGTGTGTTCAGGAGAACTTACTTGATCAGTATGTTTCCGACCCGATGAGGAAGGAGGCATTGCGGATCTGATTCTGGGGAATGAGGTGGGTCAAGTGGAGCAAGTGTCAGTAGGAACATTTAGGGAACAGTGATCACAGTATCATAAGGTTTAGACTAGCTATGGAAAAGGACAGGGAGCAATCTAGAGTAAAAATACTTAATTGGAGGAAGGCCAATTTCAGTGGGTTGAGAATGGATCTGGTCCAGGTAAATTGGAATCAAAGATTGGCAGACAAAACAATGGGCTGCCTTTTCTTCTTCTTCTTAGGCAGTCCCTCGGAACCGAGGATGACTTGCTTCCACACTAAAAATTAGTTCTCAGGTGACTGATGAGTCCAATGTGGGACCTACAGTCTCTGTCACAGGTCGGGCAGATGGTGGTTGAAGGGGCGGGTGGGTGGGGTGCTTAGGTTGACGTGCGCTTCTTCCACTGTTTGCGCTTGGCTTCCGCTTGCTCCCAGCGAAGAGGCTCGAGGTGTTCATCGCCTTCCCGGATGCTTCCCCTCCACTTGGTGCGGTCTTTGGCCAGGGATTCCCAGGTGTCGGTGGGGATGTTGAAGTTTTTAAAGGAGACTTTGAGGGTGTCCTTGAAGCGTTTCCTCTGCCCACCTGGGGCTCTCTTGCCGTGTCGGAGCTCTGAGTAGAGCGCTTGTTTTGGGAGTCTCGTATCGGGTATGCAGACGATTTGGGGCTGTTGGGGTTGTCCATGAGTGTCCTGACGTTCCAGGTCCCGAACTTCATTTTAAAGGGTGGAAGATGCCTGTGCGTGAATTCTTTTAACGTGGGGTGACCGTTGCACACCAGCTACCACACAGGTTTGACAGAGCAAGGTCTTGGTCCAATGGCAAGGGGATCCAAGACGATTGGAGACCAGGCTCTGCTACATCGGCCTAGCACACACACACAAACGTACTCCTACTGTCCTCCTCCCTCCTTCCCGCAGGTCCTCTCTGCCTGGGTTTCATAGGCTGCAGTGTGGCCCTCCTGACCCCGCTGCTGGTCCACGCTGCGCCACTCCTGGGCCTCGACCTCGCTGCTGGGCTCATCCTCGCTCCTGGGCCTTGTCCTCACCCCTGGGCCTCATCCTCGCTCCTGGGCCTCGACCTCGCTCCTGGGTCCCGACCTTGCTCTTGGGCTCGTCCTCGCTCCTGGGCCTCGTCCTCACCCCTGGGCCTCGTCCTCGCTCCTGGGCCTCGACCTCGCTCCTGGGTCCCGTCCTCGCTCCTGGGTCCCGACCTCGCTCCTGGGTCCCGTCCTCGCTCCTGGGCCTCGACCTCGCTCCTGGGTCCTGTCCTCCTTATAGTGTGTAGGGCTACCTTTAATGAGGAGATGGACAAACAAAGCCAGAGCTCTCTGGATGACGAAAGGGATAGAGAGTAAGATGAAGCAGAAAAAGGGGGCGTATGACAGATGTCAGGTTGAGAATACAAGTGAGGACCAGGCTGAATATAGAAAGTTCAGAGGGGAAGTGAAAAAGGAAATAAGAGGGGCAAAGAGAGAGTATGAGAATAGACTGGCAGCTAACATAAAAGAGAATTCAAAAGTCTTCTATAGGCATATAAATAGCAAATGGGTAGTAAGAGGAGGGGTGGGGCCGATTAGGGACCAAAAAGGAGACCTACGCATGAAGGCAGAGGGCATGGCTGAGGTACTAAATGAGTACTTTGCATCTGTCTTCACCAAGGAAGAAGATGCTGCCAAAGTCATAGTGAAAGAGGAGGTAGTTCAGATACTGGATGGGATAAAAATTGATAAGAAGGAGATACTAGAAAGGCTGGCTGTACTTAAAGTGGATGTTACCAGGACTGGATGGGATGCATTCGAGGATGCTGAGGGAAGTGAAGATGGAAATTGTGGAAGTACTGGCCATAATCTTCCAATCCTCCTTGGATATGGGGGTGGTGCCAGAGGACTGGAGAACTGCAAATGTTATACCCTTGTTCAAAAAAGGGTGTAAGGATAAACCCAGCAACTACAGGCCAGTCAGTTTAACCTCGGTAGTGGGGAAGCTTTTAGAAATGATAATCCGGGACAAAATCAACAGTCACTTGGACAAGTATGGATTAATCAAGGAAAGCCAGGATGGATTTGTTAAAGGCAAATCGTGTTTAACTAACTTGATTGAGTTTTTTGATGAGGTAACAGAGAGGGTTGATGAGGGCAAAGCAGTTGATGTGGTGTACATGGATTTCCAAAAGGCATTTGATAAAGTGTCACATAATAGGTTTGCCAGCAAAGTTGAAGTCCATGGAATAAAAGGGACAGTGGCAACATGGATACGAAATTGGCTAAGTGACAGGAAATAGAGAGTAGTGGTGAACGATTGTTTTTCGGACTGGAGGAAGGTATACAGTGGTGTTCCCCAGGGGTCGGACTAGGACCACTGCTTTTCTTGATATATATTAATGACTTAGACTCGGGTGTACAGGGCAAAATTTCAAAATTTGCAGATGACACAAAACTTGGAAGTATAGTGAACAGTGAGGAGGATAGTGATAGACTTCAAGAAGACATAGACAGGCTGGTAAAATGGGCGGACACGTGGCAGATGAAATTTAATGCAGAAAAGTGCGAAGTGATACATTTTGGTCGGAAGAATGAGGAGAGGCAATATAAACTATAGGGTATAATCCTAGCGGGGGTGCATGAACAGAGAGACCTGGGGGCGGTATCTGTGCACAAATCATTGAAGGTGGCAGGGCAGGTTGAGAAAGCAGTTAAAAAAGCATATGGGATCCTGGGCTTCATAAATAGAGGCACAGAGTACAAAAGCAAGGAAGTTCTGATGAACCTTTATAAAACACTGGTCCGGCCTCAACTGGAGTATTGTGTCCAATTCTGGGCACCGCACTTTAGGAAGAATGTGAAGGCCTTAGAGAGGGTGCAGAAAGATTTACAAGAATGGTTCCAGGGATGAGGGACTTCAGTTACATGGATAGACTGGAGAAGCTGGGGTTGTTCTCCTTAGTGCAGAGAAGTTTGAGAGGAGATTTGATAGAGGTGTTCAAAATCATGAGGGGTCCAGACAGAGTAGATTGTTCCCATTGGCGGAAGGGTTGAGAACCAGAGGACACAGATTTAAGGTGATTGGCAGAAGAACCAAAGGCAACATGAGGAAAAACTTTTTTACGCAGCGAGTGGTTATGATCTGGAATGCACTGCCTGAAAGGGTGGTGGAGGCAGATTCAATCGTGGCTTTCAAAAGGGAATTGGATAAGTACCTGAAGGGAAAAAAATTACAGGGCTATGGGGAAAGGAAAGGGCGGGGGAGTGGGACTAGATGAAGTGCTCTTGCAGAGAGCCGGCACGGGCTCGATGGGCCGAATGGCCTCCTTCCGTGCTGTAACCATTCTATGATTCTATGATTATTACTGTAATATTTATATAAATTTTATTTAATTAGGCTGTGGCCTTAATATTGGCCGAGCCTCCATGTGCCCGGACTCCGCTGGTTGGCCACCCACTTCAGAGCTCACTCAGAAGCTGCCCCCTGCTTTAAAATTGGGGCCGTTGATTCTCATAGCTGCATGCCCATGTCTCTCTGACTAAAGATATTCATTTCACATAAACTCGACACGTGACGATGTCTGCAACCAGCGGGAGCTGGTGACCTCTTTAGCAGGTGAGGCACAGTGATACCTGCCTCTCCAAACCAGCATGTTACCATGGCAACGGGCCTTTCCTCTGGGATCCCATCACCACATCATACAAGCTGTACGGGGCTGTATGAGGTTGTCTAAATACAGTGACCAATAAACCCAGCCTGGGAACCTTCCCGTGGGACAGCCTCCCTCACATTGCCTTTTAATTAGAAAAGACAATCGGGGTCGGCAGGTTTTAAAACAGGCGGCTGATCCGCGACCGACTCCTGGTTAAAAGTTAATTTAATTGGGGTGCAGGGGCTCTCTGGTGGGAGGCCTTCCTCACGTCGCTGCGGGGAATCAGGAAAGACAATCGGGCCGCCAATAAATGTAAATACTAATATGGGAAGGCTGTGCAGGATTCTGGGTGCCTGACCTGATGAGCTGCTCCTGTCTGCACCTGCTGTGGTTGCTGAATGCACCGTTCAGCATCCCTCACTGCCAAGCTACTCTCTGCAACACGCCCTCAGCCTGAGACAGAAAACTGGAACAATTTCAGCCTGAGCAGCCCCGCTCTTCCTGGCTCCACCAGAAGGTAGAGTTGCATTTCAACAACTGACCCCGTGTGTAGCCGGCCGCTGGTTGGGCCGCAGCGAGCCCTTGAAAACCTGAGTGGAGCAGACCCAGCACGTACTCCGCTCAGCACAGACCAATTCTGCTGATGAGTCCTGAAACAGGCATTCGGCCCCTCATTAACATATGCAAGCCCCACATTAACATACGCCTGGGATTCCAGGAAAGCAGCCTTTACCAACATGGTGGTGCCCGATGCGCAGGCGCAGATTGGACATGGGACATTACGCCCCGAAACTGGTCCTTTTTGCCCCTGTTTTCCACCCGGAAAACAGGCTCAACAAGGATCAATTCCTCCCCTTGTGCATCTGAAGTGACTCCTCTTTCATGCTAAACTATTATAAATCACTTTCATTTGGCAAAATATAGCAAGCCACGACTGATTTTAAACCTGTGTGATTTGTTTTTTGCCCCTTCACCTGCTGTTTCCAGGAAGAAGAAATACAAGTTAAAAATTCAACACAGACAAAAATCCATTTTTTATCACAATCTCACAGGAATCGTTTATCTGTTATACAGGCTAGTTTAGAAATCGTTTAGAGGCTTTTACAAATATAGAATCAGGCTCATTGTCATTCAGCGCATCCCAGCTCACTGACCTTTAGCTTTAGAATTCATTTTATGTCTGGTTAGTTACTTGGAGCTTTGGTTTATTTTACATTCTGATTTTTGCCTTTGACACTGGGGGAGAAATAGTTTGGCATGTTTTGTGAAACAACATTGTAAATTCATTCAGAAAGAACATGTCGCGAGCAATTCTTCCCCCAGATGTGTACAGATGTCATCAGTCATGAGGCCAGGCAGTCAGGCTCATTGAATCTCTGTATAAGTTAATAAAATTAGAAACAAATTGGGTGTAATATTGCATTTGACAAGGTGTTTGGAGGGGTTTTTTGCAGAATTTATATATTCAGGACACTGGGTTATTTAAAAATGGATATCCTTTAGACACAAGGGAAACTTTTTTCATCTAATTGTCACACATAGAGAGGTGCCAGCCTCAGTGACAGTTCTGTCCATTGATGTGAGGAAGGTGTTTGATAGCGTGGAATGGCCTTAATTGGTTTCTATGACACCTTTACTTAATGGCTGAGTGTTCTCTTTATTCCACCCCGAGCCTAGCCAGTCTACATCCTGTGTGTTGTCCAGTTAAATTGTGATGGGGCATCTGTAGCATACAAATGAGATCCAGGGTCAATGCACCTGCAAGTATTGCTTCTTCTTCTGTTTACAAGTGACTTATATTGTCCACTGCTCCACAATTTGGCTTTTCTGTTTACCTGAGAGATTCACCATCCTCGAGTCAACAGGATAGACCAGCGATCGGTTCCCAGGCTTCTGCCGAGGTTCCTGGCTGTGATGTTCGCCTGGGATGTGTTGAGGTGGGAATTGAGGTGACCGACTCCCTGCTAATATCAAGGGCAGACTGAATGGTGAGTAAGAGGCACAGCTGTGCCTGCCGTTGTGTGCAGTGTGTGCTGTAGGACATGGAATTCTGCTTGTGATTCTCTACCCCCACCATTAGGAAGGCGGCACAAGGAGGGGAGAATTGATTTGGTTTCTGTGTGGTACAAATTCACAAGCACATTCGGGGGAATTTTAACTTCCTCAGCCCTGGGGAAAGTGGGAGTTAAAATCGAGCAGGACGTATGGGGGGGGTATGGGGGTACGTGTGCACAAATCGTTGAAGGTGGCAGGGCAGGTTGAGAAAGCAATTAAAAAGGCTTATGGGATCCTGGTCTTCATAAATAGAGGTATAGAGTACAAAAGTGTGGAAATTATGATGAACCTGTTTAAAACAATGGTTCGGCCCCAACTGCAGTACTGTGTCCAATTCTGGGCTCCACACTTTATGAAGGATGGGAAGGCCTTGGAGAAAGTGCAGAAAAAATTTACGAGAATTATTCCAGGAAGGAGGGGCTTCAGTTACATTGATAGAATGGAGAAGCTGGGGTTGTTCCACTCGGAGCAGAGAAGGTTGAGAGGAGATTTGATAGAGGCGTTCAAAATCATGAGGGGTCTAGACAGAGTAGATAGAGAGAAACTGTTCCCATTGGCGGAAGGGTCGAGAACCAGAGGACACAGATTTAAGGTGATTGGCAAAAGAACCAAAGGCGACGTAAGAACATTTTTTTTTACACAGCGAGTGGTTAAGATCTGGAATGGACTGCCTGAAAGAGTGGTGGAGGCAGACTCAATTGTGGCTTTCAAAAGGTTAGTTGGATAAGTATCTGAAGGAAAAAAAATTGCAGGGCTACGGGGAAAGGGCGGGGGAGTGGGACTAGCTGAGAGTCGGCACGGGCTCGACGAGCCGAATGGCCTTCTTCTGTGCTGTAACCATTCGATGATGCTACGACGGTTACCCGCTCCAATCCCACCCCGCAGCGATTTCAATGCCGCTGTTCTTTTGGGCAGCCAAGGATCTGCCTGATTGAGCGGGAGCCACGTACCCTTATGCAAGTAGTGGTCCTATGACGTACATGGGACCCCAAAGGCATTTTAACCGCTAACTGAGTGAGACTGGGTTTGCCAAGCCTTCAGATTGTCGGGGAGTCTATCGGAATGGAAGATTAATCTCCTGGGCATTGCTGCTAGTGATCTGGGAGAAAAGTAGAGTTGCACTTCACATTCGCAGTTCACCCCTATGGTTTGCGCCTGTGAACTCCCTTCACTTGTCTGCGCGGCCTCTTGGTTCTCAAAACATCTCGCACGTCAGCTGCTGGTACGAAACCGCAAAGAAAAACACTCAACTGCAGGGCACCCAACCGTTATAAGGCAAATGCAAACTGCAGGCAAGCATTAAATGATCCGGTTGTCACATGATCGAATGTCACATGATCAAGTGTCACGTAATCAAACCTCCATGAATACCTCCATCCAGAGTTGGCAGCCCCAAGCGGTCATCCCGCTCAGTGAAACCGGACCTGTACGATAAAGAGGTTCTGTAGGTTAGGTGTTAAACTCCATCCCAGAATGAGAGTCTGGGCCTCTGCTGCCTTGGCCTCCACCCACCTTCCCACTTGTGAGACCCTGACGTATCCCACTCCAGCCCGTGACTTCCTGACCGCTGGCAGCTGGCCCTTGGGCCGCCAGATCTTCACCTGCCGACCGCCAGATTGCTGCCTCTTTCCACCCGCTTCGGGGGGCGGTGGGGGAATCTGGCCTACCAAATGAAGCCAGGCATCTCCCTGCCGATCGCAGGCGGCCCACCTGCCCAGCTGGAGTTAAAATTCTTCCTATTGTTCCTGAATGTATTTATGATATCACTGCACATAACGGCGGGGCTAATCCTTATTGTTAGGTGAAACTTAACAGGAAGGAAAGGAAATATTCAAAGTGAAATAAACCACGAGCTGCTCTTGCACATGTTCTGCTGGCCGGTACGATCGCATCAGTTCTCTGACTGCTTCGCTGGGGAAGAGAGATGAGGTTGCTGTAACTTTGTCATCGTATCAACTAAATCCAGCAAGTTTGCTTTTCTTTTTATCGGCAGATTGGACAATTGTGACTGTTGCTCTAGATAAATAATTCGGTGCCTCACTAATGAAGGTTTGACATTTTGGGCTATAAATTTGTCCCGTTTTAACTCACTCCATCTGTGAAAATTAAGCAGAGTTCATCCTGTTTCCGCCCTCAGTTCCTGAGGAACTTTTGAGTGTATCCCATAAGCCCAGGGCCCCTCACCAAGCATTGCAGGAGAGGACTCTGGTGCACTGCTGGAGAACTCATTGAGGCTGCAGAGCGCAACAACTATGAAGAAGTCAAGTGCTGATCTTTAGGTCAGACGTATAGAGCACAGGTCCCAGGATTACAACTGATCTTGTAGTGCATACTTTAATAGGATATTAATATAATGCTTTTACTTCTCTTTCTGTCAGATAAATCCTCTTTAAGTGCCTGTTGCTCAGGACGAGAAAGGGCATTAAAGTCCGCATAAGCAGAGACCAATCCCAATGTTCAGAAAGAGCTGCATTCTCTGCCAGCACTGTCTCGCTGGGCAGTCGGTGCCTCACACTCACCCACTCAGTGTGAAATATTTAAAGTTGGACACTCGAGGGTCCTGGCTACACAGCTACAGAATGTAGAAAACCTTGACAGGGTCTCCAGCGTAAATATTCTCAGCTCCTTTGGAACAGGTTCCCTAGGGAGAGGATGGAAGCAGTTAGTATTGATTCATTCAAATTCAAATTACATCAATTTCTTTCATAAAATAGCTTTGTGCTGTAGTATATATGAGTAATTTGAGACATGACGGGCACAAAATTCGGATCCTTAGTGCTCGTTTTTTCAGTGTTACGAGTGTCATTTTGGTTCCAAAATGGAGTCTGCGGCGCGCATGCACACTTGTGGGGCGAATCTCGTGGGACACCATATTGATGAGGGCATTAGCGCACGCGCAGTGAACATCCGCTGGAAGTATGCAGAGTAGGCAGATCATGACGTCACTCAGCGTGCAATGGTGATTTGGCGCCAGCGCTGCCATTTTGGAGCTCAACGCTCCAGCTAATGAATTCTCTCAACACACACATTCAGCTGAACGTGCATTCAGCAACAGGAAGGACCCCCCACCAGCACTATTTAAAGGGATCATCAACTACTTACTGGTTAGTTTCTGGTTCATTTTTTTCTGACTGTTGGTACACATCTACAAGTGTTTGGTACTTTCTATAGTTGTTTCAAGTTGCAAAAGTCTGCAGGGAGCGGTGGCGCAGGTGCTGAAGGATTTTTTCCTGTCTTCAAGGCTTCTGCACAAACAATGTGCTGCCAGACATGGTGCACTAGTAGGAACTGCACTTACAGCATGAGTTGGAGAATGAACAGAGGGCACACAGAGCAGGACAAGCTGCTGGAGGAGGGAGGAGGAGGAGGGGGAAAGGGCTCTCAGCAGGAGGCTATATCCACCCAGGTTGTTCAAAGAGCAATTCTCCTACCTGAACATCAGCGATGGACAGTGTGTCTGCGCTTCACTAAGGACGTCCTCACTGAAATCTGCCACCTGCTGCAGCCACAACTGCAACTTCGAGCAGAGCAAGACCCGCATTGCCAGTGACCGTGAAGGTGACCGTGGCCATGAACTTTTATGCGTTGGGCTCCTTCCAGGCTAGAGCTGGAGATATTTGCAACATCTCGCAGTTTGCCATCCACTGTTACGTAAAGGAGGTCACTGAGGTTTTCTATTCAGAGAGAGCTAATTACATTTCATTGTCTCTTGCCAGAGAGCAACAGGCGGATCGAGCACCCAGCTTCGCTAGGATTGCAGGCTTCCCCATGGGGCAGGGTGCCATTGACTGCACGCACATCGCTTTGCGGGTGCCGCATATCAACTCTGTCATGTACCAGAACCGAAAGGGATTCCACTCCCTCAACGTCTGGCTGGTGTGCGAATCATGCAGGTCAGTGCCCATCGCGAATGAAGCTTCATTCTGCGGCAATCTGCTGTGCCATCTGCATTTGAGCCACTACGTCAAACCAAAGGGTGGCTACTGGTGATAAGGGTTATCCACTGATGACATGGCTGATGATTCCGGTGTGCAACCCACGCACACGTGCGCAGCATGCATACAACAAAAGCCATGCTGCCATATGAAATGTGATAGAGCAGACCATTGCTGTGCTGGAAAAATGCTTCTGCTGCCTGGACCGCAGTACTCGGCAGAGCAGGTGTCATGATTCCTGGTGGTCTGCTGCATGCTGCATAATCTCACCATCATGAAGGCACCAGCTACCAGCTTATACAGCGAGGAGCAGGAGGAGGAGGAAGAGGAAGAAGAGAAGGAAGAGGAGGAGGAAGAGGAAGGGAGGAGGCAACCTAGACAGCCCCTTTCTGGCCAGGCTGTCCGTGAAGAACTCATCCGAGTGCGATACCGATAACTGTAACCCCAATTCCCCATTCACCAAAACTCCCACACCTTACCTTCCCTCTGTTACTGACCATCACAGCATCGCTTGGCCATAATGCAAAAATAAAAGCCTCCACAAAATAAACATTCCAAACCAAATTTATGAATCAAGTCATGCCATACTGCATACAAACGTCAAATAATCATCCTTGTGCATTCCCTTGGTGCCTGTCTTCAGTGTGCCTTTGCCTGTTCTAAGTGCTCCTACACAGTGCTACCCCAGTGGCTGCAGCATGGCTGGTGGAAGGCTGCTGACTTTCAGTGGAGGAGACGGCAGATGGCCTTGGAGGATGACCTCAAGCAGCTCTGGGCCTAGAAGGCCCGGCTGTCGACTGCACCGTCTCGGCATGGGTGGCAGCAGTCTGGGCTGGCTGGCCGTCAGGCAACAGCAAGGGCACTGGCGGAGTGGCAGGCATGGGAGGACGAATGCCGTCATCCTGAGAGAGGACAGCAGGGCTGTGATCCACGGAGCCACTGCCACTCCACCAGGGCGGCGCCTCAGCAATCCTAGTAATCTGTTGGAGGACCGATTGCTGGAATGCTATGACACCCCGCAAGCCTCTTTCAGCACTGGTAACCGTAGCCACAATGGCAACAGTCGGAGCTTCCACTGCAGCACTCAGGTATTTAGTGGTTGCTGCTTGTGCTACAATAGAAGCTGAGCCATCGGCCATCAGAAGCTGTATCAAGGTTGGGTCCACAAATGTGCTAATGGAGTTGGCCACCACTTCCATACTGGAAAGGATGGGCTCCAAGCTCTGCGCAAAGCCCTTTGCCAAGTTGGTGCTGGACTCCTCCATGCTCCTTGACATTGAACGCAGGCTTTCTGGCAGGCTTCCCGATGCACCAAGCATTTCATTGTGCATGAACGCATCAGCCTTCTTCTGTAGCCCACTCCATCAAAGTGCTCATCTGAGTCCTCTGCAACAGAACTCGTGTGCGACCTCGCCCTCCGGCAAGCTGGCACCTGTGCTATCCTTGCCGCCTGCTCTGGCTGCAGGCCACTCGTGCCCAGTATCTCAGTACCTGCAGATCCCGCCTCTATGCTATCCTCTAAATTACGCAGAGTGTCAATATCTGAGCTGGTGGCTGTGAATGTGAAATTGATTGATGGTGTTTCTTCATCATCACTGTCTTCCTACTCTTCCTCCACTGCCTGGCCAGGTTGCAGTTCTTGGGTATCTAAAAGGAGAAAGGCACAAGGGTAAGGTTGTGGTGAGGGGAGGGGAGGAAAGCAAGAGGTGCATGCTTACACCATCTGCAGCTTGTAAATCAGAAGGGATTGTGGGATGAGGGAGAAGTGGGATGTGAGAAGGATGATACCGTCATCTTCTATGGTTTCAGCCTAATCCCACGGCCCCACAGCCTCAGCAATAGCCGCTCCAATGATGGCGACCATCATCTCCTCCATCAGAGTAAGGACATGAAGGTATGCCTGTCCCCTGCCGATTAGCTCCTGCTGCCTCTGGTTATGCGCCACCTTGTCCTGCAAAAGAGAGCGAAGTGTGTCAATGAATGTCGTGAAATCTGTTTGGGTGATGTGGCTGTCATAGCTGAATAGCTGGCAGTGTGTGCGAGCTGTGAGATGTGGATGTGAGGCTTGCATCAGTGCTACGTATGTGAGGGTGAGGTGAAGCTATGAATGTTAGGTATGAGTCCTGATTATTAGAGATTGTTGGTAGGTGAGTGATGGGGGTGTGGTGCATTAAGAACATAAGAACATAAGACATAGGAGCAGGAGTCGGCCATTCGGCCCCTTGAGCCTGCTCCGCCATTCAATAAGATCATGGCTGATCTGATCTTGGCCTCAACTCCACTTCCCTGCCCGCTCCCCAAAACCCTTGACTCCCTTATCGTTCAAAAATCTGTCTCTCTCCACCTTGAATATATTCAATGACCCAGCCTCCACAGCTCTCTGGGGTAGAGAATTCCACAGATTCATGACCCTCTGAGAGAAGAAATTCCTCCTCATCTCCGTTTTAATTGGGCGACCACTTACTCTGAAACTATGTCCCCTAGTTCTAGATTCCCCGACGAGGGGAAACATGGGGCTGGATTTTGTCAATGGGGACGTGATGGAGGCGGGACTCCCACTTTTTGGGTTGTAGTCCCGCCTCCATCGACTTGTGGCCAACCCACTGTATTTTCCCTTGATTGACGTTGTTAAGCCCGCCCAGTGGGCTTAGCAGGCCAATCAAGGGTCCCTTGGATACAGGTGACGTTAGCCATTGAAATTTCATCTGTCAAGAGCTTTGACAGATGAAATTTCAGCGTTTGACAGCTCTGTGAAGCTGTCAAACACTGACAATATGATTTCTAACGTGAGTCCCTGTACTTAGACTCAGTTAGAAATCAATCCAGCACAGAAAGCAGAGACTGCAGCTTTTGACAGCTCCGCGGCCATTCTGCTTTCTGTGCCGATGAGATTTCTGACTCCCGAGGCCTGAAGGGCTGACACCTGCAGGAGGAAGTTAAGGTAAGTAAAACTTTTTTCCACACTTTACACTTACCTTATACACTTACCTCTGCACACATGCACCCATCACTCACCTGCCCACCGGACATATCGACCCCTCCAACCCCTGCAGACCCACGGTCCGCCTCGCTAAATCGGCGTGGTTTGGAGCCATCGGGTAGCCCACACTTCAGGGCTAAAAATAGGGATTAGGCAACAAACTGCCTGTTAACTACCTGTTAACAGGCAGTTAATTGTCACTAATCCCCTTCCCGCCTCGGGGAGGCGGCTCCCAGCACAGGTCGGGTACCCGCCTCCAGCGAAACTGGCATGGAGGCGGGTTGGGGGCGGGATGGGTTCGGGACCCCCGAATCTGCTACTTTCACACCACTCCCGCCTCCAAACCCGCCTCCACGGGTCAATGAAAATTCTGCCCATCCTCTCTGCATCTACCTTGTCAAGCCCCCTTAGCATCTTATATGTTTCAATAAGATCACCTCTCATTCTTCTAAATTCCAATGAGTATAGCCCCAACCTGCTCAACCTTTCTTCATAAGACAACCCCTTCATCTCAGGAATCAACCTAGTGAACCTTCTCTGAACTGCCTCCAATGCAAGTATATCCCTCCTTAAATAAGGAGACCAAAACTGCACGCAGTACTCCAGGTGTGGTCTCACCAGTGCCCTGTACAGTTTTAGCAAGACTTCCCTACTTTTATACTCCAACCCCCTTGCAATAAAGGCCAACATTCCATTTGCCTTTTTGATTACTTGCTGTACCTGCATGCTAACTTTTTGTGTTTCATGCACAAGGACCCCCAGATCCTTCTGTACTGCAGCATTTTGTAATCTCTCTCCATTTAAATAATAATTTGCTTTTTTATTTTTCCTACCAAAGTGGATAACCTCACATTTTCCCACATTATACTCCATCTGCCAAACTGAGCATTGAGCAGTGGCTGAGGCTAGTGGTGCAGCTGGTAGGATATGGCATTCGAAGATGCATTCACTGACCTTGACAACTCATGTGAGGTCATTAAACTTCTTGTGACATCGCATCCAGGTCCTTGCAGCTTGACTCCTGGCATTAACCACCACGACTATCTGCTTCCACTGCCTTCTGAGCGTGTGTGTGGAGGGCCTCCTGGCCCCCTGTGGATACAGGACATCTCTCCTCCTTTCCAACTCCTCCACCAAGGCCTCCAGTGCACCGTCAGTAAACCTTGGAGCCCGCTCGCTCCCGTGTTGTACCATCATTGAGTGTTTCCCAGGTCAGAATCAGTTGAAGAACAACTTCCAGCACCTGCTCCAACCACAATGCAACTCTCTGTTAAGAGGTGCAGGCTAGCTTTAACTGGTGCTAGCCCCTCACGATTTTGGGGCCCCTGCTGTTGTGTGTAGCCAATCAACAGCGAGGTTAGCGCTGGCTCCATGCAGAAGTAATGGAAATGAGCAGCCAGCATGAAGTAGGCGTGCTGCCTGCATTACACTGAACAGGTGATGGTTAATCCCACATCGCCATCCCCGTGCCCATTTTCGGGGGTTATCGCATTTAGCCCCCGACATGTGGTAAATGTAGCATACTCGGGAGGCACAGGTGGCGATGGACCTATGGTTCCCAAATCTTTCTACCACTGGGGATTTTGCTCATATCATGTCTGGCTCTGTTGTAGACTAATTGGTAGAGATTGATTGCTCTGATTAGTCAATAACTCCAGTATCATTGTACCATGCGACGAGCCGTGGCTCAGTGGGTTGCATGCTCACCTCTGAGTCAGAAGGTTGTGGGTTCAAGTCCCACTCCAGGGACTTGAGCACAAAAAGCTAGGCTGATACTCCAGTGCAGTGCTGAGGGAGTGCTGCGCTGTCGGAGGTGTCGTTTTTTGGATGAGATGTTAAACTAAGGCCCTGTCTGCTCTCTCAGGTGAGCGTAAAAGATCCCATGGCACTATTTCGAAGAAGAGCAGGGGAGTTATCGTCGGTGCCCTGGCCAATATTTATCCCTCAACCAACATCAGTAAAACAGATTATCTGGTCATTATCACATTGCTGTTTGTGGGAGCTTGCTGTGCGCAAATTGGCTGCCGCGTTTCCTACATTACAACAGCGACAGTACTTCATTGGCTGTAAAGTGCTTTGGGACGTCCGGTGGTCATGAAAGGCGCTGTTGAAATGCAAGTCTTTCTTTAGCAGGGGGGTAGCAGACGAACTAGATGAACCTTGATCTTTTTTTTGTTGAGGAATTCCTATGTTCCTTTAGATTCTCATGTGACCTCAAGAGTCGAATCCCCAAGATCAATTTAGTTTTCCTCCTTTGCTCTCTCCAAAGCCAGACTATCTATTCTGGTGCCCAGAGCTGTATACAAACCAGTGCTCTACAAGATCAGTTATAATCCCGGGACCTATGTTATAAACCCTCTGGCTATAAACCTTAAAATCAGCGCTTGTTGCCTTCACAGTTGTTGCACTCTGCAGTCTCAACAACAAAAACAACAACTTGTGTTTATATAGCGCCTTTAGAACAGTACAACGTCCCAAGGTGCTTCACAGGAGTGTTATAAGACAAGAAATGAGTTCTCCAGCAGGGCACCAGACTCCTCTCCTGCAGTGCCTGGTGAGGGGCCCTGGGCTGATGGGATCCACTCAAAAATTCCTCAAGAACTGAGGGAGTAAAAAGGATGAACTCTGCTTACTTTTCACAGATGGATTGAGTTAAAACGGGACAAATTTATCGCCCAAAATGTCAAACCTTTATTAGT
This sequence comes from Squalus acanthias, assembly GCA_030390025.1. Taxonomy (NCBI): domain Eukaryota; kingdom Metazoa; phylum Chordata; class Chondrichthyes; order Squaliformes; family Squalidae; genus Squalus; species Squalus acanthias. Next base: position 39,379,485 of record CM059440.1, on the reverse strand, counting down.
GATGCACTGAATTACTTATCTAGAGCAACAGTCACAATTGTCCAATCTGCCGTTAGTTAAAAAAAAATGAAACACAAATTCACTGGCTTTATTTGTTACTATGACAAAGTTACAGCAATCTCATCCAGATATCTCACAATCAGCACCACAGGTAACACAGGGAGGGATTCCTCAAATCATCTTTGTTTTTAATGTTAATTCTCAGAGTTTGGATTGCAGCAGAACAAGTTTCCCCCAAATCTCTCCAATGTATTACAGACACAGACAGGTTTTAGAGCTAGTCATTCCAGGGTCAACTGTGACAGGGATAGAATACAAAAGCTGTGAGGTTGTGTTAAATGTATATGGAACCTCGGTTAGACCACACTTGGAGTATTGTGTCTCCATACCACAAAAAGGATATTGAAGCACTGGAGAAAGTGCGGAAAAGATTTACAAGGTGGGGAAATTCAGAACAAGGGGTGACCATCTTAAAATTAGAGACAGGCCTTTTAGGAGTGAAATCGGAAACCACCTTTTCACACAATGGATAGTGGAAATCCAGAACTCGCTCCCCAAATGGCTGTGGATGCTGGGAGTCAATTGAAATTTTCAAGACTGATATCGATAGAATTTTGTTGGGTAAGGGTATCCAGGGATATGGATCGAAAGCGGCTAATTGGAGTTGAGGTACAGATCAGCCATGATCCAATAGAATGATGGAACAGGCTCGAGGGGCTGAATGGCCTACTCCTGTTCCCTTGTTCCTAATTGAGAGGTTGCAACTATCAGGAAAGATTGAGAAGGCTGGGGCTCTTTTCTCTGGAAAAGAGACTTAAGGGGCAATTTTCCCAGCCCCGAGGAGGCGGGTTTAGAGGCGGGACAGTTGGCAAAATCGCAAAAACTGAGGGCGGGTTTGGAACCTGCCTCCAACCCGCCTCCGCACAATTTTGCTGGAGGTGGGTTTGATGGGTACGATTCAGTCCCGCCTCCATCAGTCGGGAGAGGTAGTTAAGGCCCTTAAATAGTCGTTAAGGGCCTCTATAATCCTATTTTGACAGGCCTTTGTTATTTTGCCACATTTTGTGCATGTTGCACGACCCTCCTAAACCACACCAGCTAAACCTGGCAGGTTGACAAGTGGGTGGCCTCCTCACAGCTGCAGCTCCACCATTAAGACGGAGCTTTCATCAGGGAGCAGTTGCAGGTGGCAGAACTTTTGTTCCACAGGTCTTTCAGCACTTTTAGCAGGCCTACCGAAGGCGGAGGTGCTGCAGCTTCTATCTCTCAACTGTGGGACCTCCTTGGAAGACCCTCTCCCCGCTTGGACTGAGCGCTTCCCCAACGGAGGTATCTGCCAGCAGCATGGGAACCATTTATTTCCTTTCATCATGGACCTCAGATTCAGATGAGGAGCAGCCACGGCAGCAGCAGAACCAGGCAGCTCAGCAGCAACAGCAGCAGGAGCGCCAACCTCCTGCTCACCCACCTGATGCTGCACAGGGCAGAAGGCGCCAGCGCATGGAAGCACGTTGCCGCAGGAGATAGCCCCCTCTCAGGGTTTACAGACAGAGGGTGAGCTTCCTCAACATTAGTGAGCAGCAGTGCCAAAGGAGGCTGAGACTTTCGCGAGAGGTTGTCGGAGACATCTGCGCACTGCTGCACCAACACCTGGAGCCCAGAGGAGCGGGTGGACATCCCTTACCAGTGGCTGTCAAACTCACCACCGCACTCAACTTTTTTGCTCAGGCTCCTTCCAGGGATCATCAGCAGACATCAGCGGCATCTCCTAGTCGGCTGCCCACAGTTGCATCACGCAGGGTACCGATGCCCTTTTCGCAAAGGCGCACAATTACATCCACTTCTCAAGGGATCAAGCAAGTGTAACCGTGTGTTCAGTTGGCTTTGTAAATATGGCAGGCTTGCCAATGGTGCAGGGCGTCATAGACTGCACACATGTGGCCCTTAAGGCACCCCATCAAAACCCAGCTATCTTTGTCAACCGCAAGGGCTTCCACTCCCTCAACGTACAGCTGGTGTGTAACCACAAGTAGGAGATCTTACATGTTGGCACCAAGTTCTGTGCTAGTTGCCATGACTCATTCATCCTGCGGAACTCTAGTGTTCCTCCGCTCTTCAATCCGCCAAACCAACTTAACGGATGGCTCCTTGGTGACAAGGGCTACCCCCTGAAGAAGTGGCTAATGACGCCTATAAGGAGGCCAGCTAACGAGGCTGAAGAGCGCTACAACGCCAGCCACATTTCTACCAGGTCCATCATCGAGCAAACCATTGGCTTGCTGAAGATGCGATTCCGATGCCTTGACAGATCAGGTGGAGCCCTGCAGTATTCAGCAGCCAGGGTCTCCAGAATGGTCGTGGTCTGCTGTGCACTGCACAACATGGCACAGCGTCATGGCTTGCAGTTCCTGATGAGAAAGTGGCTCAGCTCATAGCCTCCACAGATGAGGAGGAGGAGAAGGAGGAGGAGGAGGACCGAGCGGTGGCATATCAACCAGCAGCAGCGGCAGCACGCAAGCACATGGCTGCCCGTGATGCAAGGGATGCACTCATCCTGGCCAGATTTGCATAGGTTGCCCATTGTGGCACATGTGCTTGGCTCCTTCTTAACACATGATAGACAATGAACATGACTCTCTGGCCTCCTTTCACACTGACCATCAACCTGACCATGCAAGTGTCGCGGAGCCCGCAATGTGGAGCTGCCTAAGCCGAAATAACAGATGCCATCACGCCAACAGTTTGCAATCACCTAATTTTAATACATTCACACAGGGATGGCATTTCATCAATAAACAGAAACAATCACCCAATCTGCACACAGATCTGGAGGTTATATCCCTTGCCAGCTGGACCCACACAGCCTTGGTTTCTTTGGGAGGCCTCTTCCTCCCAGATGAGGGGAAGAGCACCTCCCTGCTAGCTCTCGCCCCCTCAACCAGCATACCCAGCGCCTCATCCGAGAACCTCGGGGAGGCCCTTGCCTTGGAGCTGGCCATTCTTCAAAGAGATAAAAGTTTGGAGGTGGTGCAGCATCGACCAAAAACCAGTGGAATGAGCCAAGGCAGCAAGCAGCCCTTAAATGAAGCTGGATAAGTGACATCAGCAGAGGTGAGTTTCAGTCCCAAAACACTAATTGGCCCAGGGGAACCCACACCTCTGAAATTAACTGGCCAATTAGGGGAAAATCGCAAATTTTTCCCACCTGACAGTGGAGACGGGTTTGGAACCCACCCAAACTGAAACCCTCCAACCCGCATCCAATGGGAAAATCGCGCCCTAAGAGGAGACTTGACAGGTCTTTAAATTTATGATGGTGTTCAATGACATGGAGAAACTGTCTCCATTTCGGGGTTCATCCAGAACATGGGGCATAAATATAAGGTAGCTATTAACAGATCAGTGAGGAGGACAGTAGCCGATTTCAGGAAGACTTAGACTGGTGAAATGGGCAGACACATGACAGATGCCATTTTTTTACACAGCGAGTTGTTGTGACCTGGAATTCACTGTCTGAAAGGGTGGTGGAAGCAGATTCAATAGTAACTTTCAAAAGGAATTGAAGATGTACTTGAAAAGAAAACATTTGCAGGGCTGTGGGGAAGAGTAGGCGAGTGGAAATAATTGGATAGCTCTTTCAAAGAACCAGCACAGGCACAATGGGCCAAGTGACCTCCTTCTGTGCTGTACGATTTTATGATTCTATGATCAAATAAAGAATTTAGGACGAATTTCTTTGCACATAAAGTGGTGAGAATATGGAACTTGCTACTGTTTAGATTTGTTGAACCACAGAGCATTGTTACATTTCAAGAGAAGCTTGATGTGTACATGAGGGAGAAGGGAATAGAGGGATATAGTAGTGTGGGTAGAGGTAAGTAGAGTAGGAGGAGGCTTGTGTGGAGTTTAAACTAAGGCATAGACAACAGTTGGGCCACAACAGCTGTTTCTGTGCGGTAGATTTGATGTAATTCTATGATAAGCTATAGCTTATAGATTTACAAGAGTGGTTCCAGGGATGAGGGACTTCAGTTACGTGGATAGACTGGAGAAGCTGGGGTTGTTCTCCTTAGAGCAGAGAAGGTTGAGAGGAGATTTGATAGAGGTGTTCAAAATCATGAGGGGTCTGGACAGAGTAGATAGAGAGAAACTGTTCCCATTGGCGGAAGGGTCGAGACCCAGAGGACACAGATTTAAGGTGATTGGCAGAAGAACCAAAGGCGACATGAGGAAAAACTTTTTTACTCAGCGAGTGGTTATGATCTGGAATGCACTGCCTGAAAGGGTGGTGGAGGTAGACTCAATCGCGGCTTTCAAAAGGGAGTTGGATAAGTATCTGAAGGAAAAACATTTGCAGGGCTACGGGGAAAGGGCGGGGGAGTGGGACTAGCTGAAGTGCTCTTGCAGAGAGCTGTCACGGGCTCGACAGGCCGAATGGCCTCCTTCTGTGCTGTAACCATTCTATGATTCTATGATGCTAGCTGCCCATTCCTCTGAAACTGTCGGCCGATATCAGTGCTCCACACCTCCCGTAGGTGGCTGATGCTCAACAAATGCATGGAAAAAAGTCTAGATCACCAAAAAGAGGACCAATTATTATCTCTGATTCAAGCAGCATCTTATTTCTTGAATTTTTTTTTTTGATTGAATATTTTTCAGTGTCCCTGAGTGGAAAGGAAGTGACATATCAGGAGAGAAACAAGATAGGTCACATTTGTGTGACTGGGCTAGGCGTGAACCTCATCCAGGAATCAATAATTTTAACAGGGCTTTTCAGCCCAGTGAGCAGCGACTTACAAATGAAGCACAGGAAGAAAAGAAGTATCAATATGGCAGCACGTATCATAGTGACGGATGAGGGTAATATTGAATTAGAAGCTGTGATGAATTATCGGGCAACTTGCAACAGTTTACAGGAGAATGGAAGGTGCAGAATAAATGAAGTCAATAATGGGGCAGATTTTCTCTGTGCGTTATGTGGAATGAGATCGTAGAACTATTGAGAACGAACCGGCGATCAGAATACCTCTGCTCACAATCCCAGTGCTTGCACTAGAACTGTGCATGCTGCTGCCCTCCTGCACTAACCCCGCTGGAGTTCTCCGCGTCAGTCAAAGGCACCTGATGCCCACCTGTCCCAGTGTGGAAACTCGCCCAATCGGCCGCCCTGGGGAGGGAGGGGGACATTGCCGAGGCCCCCTCCCCTGTCCTCGTTCTCCTTGGCCCTCTTAGCAAGGGGTACGATCCAGCTAACTTTTTTAATACACCTATGTGGACGGCCAGTGAGCCTCTAGTCACTTGGTATATGGGCCTCCACTGAAACTCAGGTCCCAAATAAGGCCCAGCTTCAAGAATTTCATCCCCAGGCTCCGTCACATTTTCCAGATGGGTGTTCCACCACTCACAAGACAAGGAGGTAGCTCCCAGAAACAGGGGATACCCTGTGCAACCAGGTCTCCGCCATTTTCCTGGGGGTTCCGCCAGTTCCATCCCCCTCACACCCCCAGTGACCACAGGGGTGATGGGTGAACGGGACTTGGTGCGATTTAGGATACGGGCAGCAGAGTTTTGGATGTGCTCAAGTTTATGGAGGCTGAAAGATGGGAGGCTGGCCAGGAGAGTGTGGAATAATCAAGTTAAGAGGTAACAAAGCAATGGATGAGGGTTTCAGCAGCAGATGAGTTGAGGCAGAGGTGGAGATGGGTGATGTTATGAAAGTGGAAGTAGGCTGTCTTGGTGATGGAGTGGATATGTGGTCGGAAGCTCATTTCCACTACCCTTTGTGTGAAGAAGTGGTACCTGACATCACCCCTGAAAGACCTGGCTCTAAGTTTAAGGTTATGCCCCTTTTCTGGACTCCCCCACCAGAGGAAATAGTTTCTCTCTATCTACCCTATCAAATCCTTTAATCCTCTTAAACACCTCAATTAGATCACCCCTTAAACTTCTAAACCCAAGGGAAAACAAGCCTCGTCTCCATAACCTATCTGATCAATCAAGTGGGGGCGAAATTGGGCTTTGTAGCACCCGATTTTTGGGCGCTACGAGGCCCCTTAAGTGTCCAAAATGCACACTTCCGACGGGAAGTGCGCCGGAGACCATATTTGTTAGCGCGCGTGCACCTAACGTCCACCGGCAGCATGTAGAGCAGCCAGATCATGACGTCAATGAGCGTGCAATGCTGATTTGAGGACAGCGCTGCCATTTTGGTGCTCCATGCCCTAACCTACGCCCTCTCTTAACCTTGCACAGCATGAAGGACCCCCCACCAGCGCTATTTAAAGGGATCATTAACTACTTACAGGTTAGTTGCTGGTTTATTTCTTCTGGCTGTTGCTGTAATTCTACCCATTTTGGGTGCTTTCGATAGTTGGTTAAAGTATCAATAGTCTACAGGGAGTGGTGTGGCAGGTGCTGAAGGACTTTTTTGCTGACTTAAAGGCTTGTGCACAGACCAGTTGCTCCCAGACATGGTGGACCAGTTGGTCTTCCTCTTGGAATTGAGCATAACTGGGAGAATGAGCATAGACCACGCAGATCAGGACAAGCTGCTAGAAGAGGGAGCAGGAGGAGGGGGAGAAGGGCTCTCAGCAGGAGGCCATATCAACAACATCAACAACAACAATAACTTGTATTTATATAGCACCTTTAACGTAGTAAAACTCCCCAAGGCGCTTCACAGGAGCATTATAAGATAAAAAATTTGACACCAAGCCACATAAGGAGAAATTAGGGCAAGTGACCAAAAGCTTGGTCAAAGAGATAGGTTTTAAGGAGCGTCTTAAAGGAGGAGAGAGAGGTCGAGAGGCGGAGAGGTTTAGGCAAGGAATTCCAGAGCTTAGGGCCCAGGCAACAGAAGGCACGGCCACCAATGGTTGAGCGATTATAATCAGGGATGTTCAACAGGGCAGAAATAGAGGAGCGCAGATATCTCGGGGGGTTGTGGGGCTGAAGGAGATTACAGAGATAGGGAGGGGCGAAGCCATGGAGGGATTTGAAAACAAGGATGAGAATTTTGAAATCGAGGCGATGCTTAACCGGGAGACAATGTAGGTCAGTGAGCACAGGGGTGATGGGTGAACGGGACTTGGTGCGAGTTACGACACCGAGTTTTGGATGACCTCAAGTTTACTTAGGGTAGAATGTGGGAGGACAGCCAGGAGTGCGTTGGAATAGTCAAGTCTAGAGGTAACAAAGGCATGGATGAGGGTTTCAGCAGCGGATGAACTGAGGCAAGGGCGGAGACGGGCGATGTTGCGGAGGTGGAAATAGGTGGTCTTAGTTATGCTGCGGATATGTGGTCGGAAGCTTATTTCAGGGTCAAATATGACACCAAGGTTGTGAACAGCGTGGTTCATCCTCAGACAGATGAGGGAGAGGGATGGAGTCAGTGGCTAGGAAATGGAGTTTGTGGCGGGGACCGAAAACAATGGCTTCGGTCTTCCCAATATTTAATTGGAGAAAATTTCTGCTCATCCAGAACTGTATGTCAAACAAGCAGTCTGACAATTTAGAGACCGTGGAGGGGTGGAGGGGTTGAGAGAAGAGATAGTGAGGTAGAGCTTGGTGTCGTCAGCGTACATGTGGAAACTGACGTGGTGTTTTCAGATGATGTCGCCAAGGGGAAACATGTAGATGAGAACTAGGAGGAGGGCCAAGGATAGATCCTTGGGGGACACCAGAGAAGCCATTGCAGGTGAATTTCTGGCTATGATTAGATGGATAAGAATGGAACCAGGTGAGTGCAGTCCCACCTAGCTGGACGACGGTGGAGAGGCGTTGGAGGAGGATGGAGTGGTCAACCGTGTCAAAGGCTGCAGACAAGTCAAGAAGGACGAGGAGGGATAGTTTACCTTTGTCACAGTCACAAAGGATGTCATTTGTGACTTTGATGAGAGCCGTTTCGGTACTGTGGCAGGGGCGGAAACCTGATTGGAGGGATTCAAACATGGAATTGTGGGAAAGATGGGCACGGATTTGGGAGACGACAACACGTTCAAGGACTTTGGAGAAGAAAGGGAGATTGGAGATGGGGCGGTAGTTTGCAAGGACGGAGGGGGTCAAGGGTTAGTTTTTTGAGGAGAGGGGTGATGACGGCAGATTTGAGGGAGAGGGGAACAGTACCTGAGGAGAGAGAACCGTTAACAATGTCAGCTAACATGGGAGCCAGAAAAGGAAGTTGAGGGTTTTCAGGGAGCAATTCTTCTACCTGAACCTCAGCGACAAACAATGCTTGAGATGTCTGCGCTTCACCAAAGAGGTCGTCACTGAAATCTGCCACCTGGCGCAGCCACAACTCCAACCTCACAGCAGCAAGGACCACATTGCCTGTTGCTGTCAAGTTGACTATGGCTCTGAACCTCTATGCATCTGGCTCCTTCCAAGCAGCTGCTGGAGATAAAAGCTCTCGGTTTTGCAGTGCACTGCTGTGTAAGGGAGGTCACTGAGGCTCTCTATATACAGAGACAACTTCATCTCCTTCCCTTTTGCCAGAGAGAAGCAGGCGGAGCAAGCACGAAGGTTTGCTAGTATTGCAGGCTTCCCCATGGTGCAGGGTGCCATTGACTGCATGCACATTGCTTTGCGTGCGCCTCATGTCAATTCTGCCACATACCTGAACCGAAAGGGATTCCGCTCCCTCAACGTGCAGCTGGTGTGCGATCACAGGCAGTGCATCATGCAGGTCAATGCCCGGTAACCTGGCAGTAGTCATGATGCGTTCATTCTGTGGCAGTCCTCTGTGCCAGCTGTATTTCAACCACCATGCCAAACCAAAAGGTGGCTACTGGGCGACAAGGGTTATCCCCTGACAACATGGCTCATGACTCCGATGTGCAACCCATGCATATGTGCGCAGCATGCTTACAACGAGAGTGATGCTGCCACAAAAAATCTGTTAGAACAGACCATTGGCATCCTGAAGCAACGATTCCGCTGCCTGGACCGCTCTGGAGGAGCCCTGCAGTAATCATGATAATGTGCAGGAAGCTCGAAGTTGGTGTGCCGCCTGCATTCTACTCAACGGGCGCGGGTTAATTACGCATCGCGATCCTTGCGCCCATTTTCGGGGGCTAACCAATTTAACCCCACAACGAACCCGCGCTGCACTCTCTCCAAGGCCTATATATACTTCCTGAGGAGCGGTGGCCAGAACGGAATACAATACCCAAGATGTGGTCTAACCAGAGCTTTATATAGCTGCAGCATAACTTCCACCCCTTTGTATTCCAGTCCCCTTGAGATAAACACCAACATTTCATTCACCTTTTTGATTATTTTTTGTACCTGTCCACTAGTTTTTAGTGGTTTCTGTACTTGGACCCCTAAATCTCTCGGCTCCTCCACAGTTTCCAGCTTCTCACTATTTGGAAAATACTCTGATCTATCTTTCTTAGGTCCAAAGTGGGTGACCTCACACTTCCCCACACTGAACTTCGACAGCACCTCCCAAACCCGTGACCACTACCACCTAGAAGGACAAGGGCAGCAGGCGCATGGGAACACCATCACCTGCAAGTTCCCCTCCAAGTTACACACCATCCTGACTTGGAAGTATATCGCCGTTCCTTCATCGTCGCTGGGTCAAAATTCTGGAACTCCCTCCCTGACAGCACTGTGGGAGCACCTTCACCACATGGACTGCAGCGGTTCAAGAAGGCAGCTCACCACCACCTTCTCAAGGGCAATTAGGGATGGGCAATAAATGCTGGCCTCGCCAGCAACGCCCACATCTCAGGAACGAATAAAAAAAAACCTCCATCTGCCACAGTTTTGCCCACTCACTTAACCTTTCTGCTCTCACTATTTACTGTGCCACCTAACTAAGTGTCATCAGAAAACTTGGATATATGGCTCTCTATTCCTTCATCTAAGTCATTGATAAATGTAGTGAAAAGCTGAGGCCCCAGTACAGATCCCTTGGGGACACCACAAGCCACATCCTACAAATTGGAGTACAAACCCATTATCCCTACTTTATGTCTCCTAACTTCGAACCAATTCCCTACCCATGTCAATAGGTTGTCTCCAATTCCATGCACTTTCATTTTTGCAAAAAGTCTCTTGTGTAGAATCTTATCGAATGCTTTCTGGAAGTCCATATAAATAACATCCATAGACATTCTCTTATCTGCCATATTAGTGACCTTCTTTAAAAAATTCAACTAGGTTAGTTAGACATGTCTTACACTTTACAAATCCATGCTGGCTCTTCTGATCAGTTCACATTTTCCAAATGCTCAGTCACTCGATCCCTAATGACAGGATGTCCCAAAGTGTTTCATTTTTGAAGTGTAGTCACTGTTGTTACACAGCCATATATGGCAGTCAATTTGCGTAAAACCAGGTTCACGTAAACAAATCTGATATAACCTGTTTTGGTGGAGTAGTTTGAGGATGAATGTTAGCCAGGTCTACTGGGGGAACTCACTTGCTCTTCTTCAAATAGTGCCTTGAGATCTTTTATATCCACCTGAACAACTAGACAGGGCTTCAGTTTAACATCTCATGCAAAAGATGGCACCTCTGACACTCTAGTGTCAGCCTAGATTATGGGGTGGACTTCCCATGGGGTACTTCTCCCATAACTTTGGCAGCAATCCCTGAGAAACAGCATAAGCAGTTGCTTACATCACTTGTCCAAGGTTTCCACTGATGTTGCAGCAGAAGATCAGAAGTGTCCCAATAGAAATTCCAGATAAATGTGTTTAAATGCCTGGAGTGGGAGCTTGAACCCACAACCTTCAGTGTGCTATCCCTGGGTCAAACTGACACTACTCAGTGCCTGATAGATATCTATTGGATATTCTAAATCAAGACTTTCTAAAGCCTCTCACAGGAAGCACCTGCTCTACTGGGACCAGTGCTTGACTCCCTCTGATTCACTTCTATTGTTACTGATTCAGAGGAAGGCATTGTGACTTTGGAACGATTCATTTAGCAGATACTATTGGTAGATTCTTTGAACTTTGCCAACGCATCAATGTCCATATTGATCCATACAAGAATTGAATAATTTGTTTTAATTGATAATGGAATGTCCTCAAGATTCATCCCAATAATTATGATGCCTCGTTGACATCAGCTGACTGAATACTTTCAGTGAATGGTCAGGAATCACTCCTGAATCTTGTTTTAATCTTTACTAATGGACCCTACATGTTGCTATGAACACGGTGTGCACTAATGTATATTGTTTAAACCAATTGTTGAACATTTGAAGAATAACAATTGGGAAGTGTTTTAACAGAGTGTGGAAGAATGAAGAAATGTTGATGATGCTGACCTGGATTTATCAATTGTTGTTGGAAGATTAAAATCAACAAATTACCTAGCCACAGGTCACTCTGTCTTATTCCATACCAGTGCCTATTGCCTTGTATTCTTTTAATGCCACAAGTAATCTTTCAACATCTCTCTCTCTCAAAAGAAAGGAGTAACGCACTAACTGCACTGTGATAGCCTATTCCGAATGTCCACTACCTTGTGGGGAAAGAAGAACATTTCTAACCTGACCTCAGTTTTCTAATTATAACTTGTGTTCTGTGGTTTTATTTCAGCCCCTTACCTTAAAAAAAAACCCAGCTAGTTTATCCCATCATCAGCTACAATTACTATAAAGACTGCGGTGGATGATGACAGCCTTCTCGCGCCCACCCTGTTACGTGATCTTAGCTCTTAGATCCCAACTATTGTCGTCTCACGGGCACCGAACTTGTTGTTAAATCGACCTCCCAGTGACAGTAGCAAACTAAGCAAATCGAACGGTCCTCTCCAGGACCAAAGAAAACTACATCTAGGCCAAGCCATCCGAATATGCCAACTTAACATCGCAGGCATCTTTCGTTCAAAATGCGAATACCTCGAAAGGTTACTGAAGAAACACGGCGTCGATGTCCTGGTGCTTGAAGAAACACACATCGAACACATTCACCAGTTCGACACAAGAGGACGTATCACAGGTTTTGATCTAATCGCTTTCAATAATATGGCCTGGCGTCCTATGTTAAACAAGGCATCGAAGGCTGCACTGAACTCGAGCACACCAATATTTCCGGAGTATTCACCACAGCAATACGCGTAGGAGAGCTAACAATCTCCAGTGTCTACAAACCACCACTCGTACAGTGGCCCGACCCACCGCTCCCTCCTAGTCAACATCCATCCATCCATCTCGGAGACTTTAACACCACCACACAATGTGGGGCTCTGCAGATGCCAACTGTAATGGAGAAGCAATTGTACAGTGGGCTTCACTAGAGAATAAATTCCTCCTTTTTGATGCCAAAGATTGAGGTACGTTTCATTTGTCAAGGTGGCAGAGAGAATATAACCCAGACCTATGTTTCCTCTCTAAAGACAGTAAAGAAACCCAATCATCGCCTCCAGAACCGTTCTTGACGATTTCCCCAACAGTCAACACAGGCCGTCAATCATCAACGCTGGCATCGAAATTCCTGTCAGTACATCAGCACCGGAACCACGATGGAACTTCAAAAATCAGACTGGGAAACCGTCCAAAGGTCAGTTGGCACCAACATCAGGGATTCCACCAACCACTGATGCCTTCAACAGATTTATAGAAATTATTAAAGCTGCCGCAAAATGCAGTATACCTCGAGGGTGTAGAAAGACATATATTCCTTGTTGGATGGAAGAAAGCGAGGCTCTCTACCAGGAGTATTCGCTGAACAAGAACCCAGCCACAGCCACCACAATGCTGGAGTCCTTGAACTCGGCGAGACATGAAAGGTGGAGGAGCCTTGTGGAGAAGACTAACTTCACTCACTCCAGCAGGAAAGCATGGGCCCTGCTCCGTCAACCTTGCGAGGCAAACCCCGCCTATAAACACAGGATGACCATCAGAGCATCCCACTGATACAAACATCAGAGGCTCCGGTGAACAAAGAATTGACGCCAGGTGAAGCGGCAGCTTTCGACAAACTTGATGGCGGCACCAAGATCGTCAACTCTGTCTGGTCCATTCACCTTGGATGAACTAAACGCAGCGCTGTCGACAACCACATCTGGAAAAGCTGCTGGTCCAGATGGTGTTTACCCAGAATTCCTAAAAGCACTGGGTCCCAAAGCGAAGAGCTGGTTGACCTCCTTCTTCTCTGAGGTACCGGCAGCTGGTAAAATTCCATCTTTCTGGAGAGAGACTAAAAATAATTGCCGTCCTGAAGCAGGGGAAGAATGCTTGTGAAGCCTCCAGCTACCGCCCGATCTCCTTACTTTGCACTTGTTATAAAGTGCTGGAGAGGCAACTACTCCACAGACTAGCCCCCATCATCGAGCCAACCATTCCTAAGGAGCAAGCGGGCTTCCAGAGCGGCCGTAATTGCTGCGACCAAGTGGTAGCTTTAACAACGCACATCGAAGCAGGCTTCCAGCGCCAGCTCAAGACCGCCGTAGCGCTCGTGGACCTGTCAGCGGCGTATGACACAGTGTGGAAGCATGGACTGCTTTTCAAGCTCTCCACCATTTTACCCTGCAGAACAACGATCCATCTTCTCAACTCCATGCTTAGCAACTGATGCTTCCGTGTGTACTCTGGCACCCCGAAGAGCAGATACAGGACACTGAACAATGGACTCCCACAGGGTTCTGTCCTGGCACCCATGTTATTCAACGTTTACATCAGTGACCAGCCCGAAATAGAGTCATAGAATGGTTACAGCACGGAAGAAGGCCATTCGGCCCGTCGAGCCCGTGCCGGGTCTCTTCAAGAGCACTTCAGCTAGTCCCACTCCCCCGCCCTTTCTCCATAGCCCTGCAAATTTCTTTCCTTCAGATACTTATCCAACTCTCTTTTGAAAGCCGTGATTGAATCTGCCCCCACCACCCTTTCAGGCAGTGCATTCCAGATCTTAACCACTCGCTGCATAAAAACTTTTTTTCTTATGTCGCCTTTGGTTCTTTTGCCAATCACCTGAAATCTGTGTCGTCTGGTTCTTGGCCCTTCTGCCAATGGGAACAGTTTCCCTCTATCTACTCTGCCTGGAAGCAGACTTAAGAGTTGACTGCTAGGAGACAAGGGATACCCACTTCAAACTTGGCTGGTGACAGCCATCAGAAACCCGACCAATGAAACCCAACAGCGCTGCAATGAATGCCATATGACCACCAGATGTGTGATAGAACAAGCCATCAGCATGCTGAAGATGCGCTTCAGGTGCCTAGACATATCTGGAGACGCGCTTCATTACGCATTAGCCAGGGTGTCAAGCATTGTCGTGGTTTACTGCACTCTGCATCATATTGCGCAGCAGCGAGGTTTAGACCTGCAGGCGCAGAGCGTAGATTGTCTGCAGATGATTCCGAAAAGGAGGAGGAAGATGAGGAGGAGGAAGGTGATGAGGGTAATGCACCATGAGCTGCTCACATTGCTGACCGGGATGCCCTTATTAATGCAAACTTCACAGAAGCACATGCAACGGTCACTCATCCCGCCGCCCCACCACCCCACCTCCACCTCCACCCTCCAATGCCACTGACACAAATCAGTCCTGCAAACAACCAACCACCCCTTGCACATCCCTCCATTGGTCCCCATCCATTCCTGTCTTCCCATTCATCATCAAACTAGTTAATAGGCGACTTGCCACTCAGCAACCAAGAATGGACAAGACGGAAAAGTGGTGCAATAGAATAAGATTTATGTGATTCTACTAAAGAACAGAAACTTCACAACATAACATTTTCTCATATCCCCATGTGCATACCCCTGTGCAACTACAAAACTTTCCTCTTCCTTGTTCTGCCGCTCCTACGAGGTGCAATGCCTGTGGCTTCAGCAGAGGTAGAGGCAGACTGCTCAGATCCCTGCTCTGACTGCTGAGATGCTCTTGGCTAAAGTCTTCTGGTCTTGGAGCCTCTGAGACCCCCGCCAAAGACTGCTCCACCTGCACCTGTGCAGGGACAGACTCGTCCATCGGGAAATGAGGCTGCATGTGGGGTATTGATGGGGGTTGGGGTGGGGAGCAACGGGTAAGAAATGGAAGCACTTTGAGTGCAGTCCCCACTTCCATGTTCCCTTTTGCCATCATCCCTCTCTTGGCCTAGCTGCACTTCACTGCTAACATTCTGCTGGAGAGCACTTTGGTGCAGATCAGTGCGACACTATAAGGCCAAGGCTAAGGTATCTGTCATTCTAGTTAAGGTGACAGACATGTTGGGATCCAGAGTCTGCACGGCCGTGGTCAAGGCACGCATGGACTCATTTGATTGCAGCGTTTGATGTTCCACGCGCTGGGCATTCTATCCTTGCAAGAACACCTCACCACAATGCCCTGAGACATTAACACACTTATGCTTGTGGCGGACTCCTTCATTCTCTCTGTAATCATGGACCGTGTATGTGGAAGGCCTGTCAGTGCATCGCACATTCTCTGCTGTCACTCAATGATTCTCCTTTTCATCGACGACCCCCGGGGTACGGCATCTGTGTCCATCTGAGCAGAGCTTGGAGAGGGCTGTGTCCTCCGACACGGACTCTCCACTGCTGTCCCTGTCTCCACCAGCTGCTCTTGTCCACTTGTGATGTGTGAGTCACCAGGTGAAAATCCAACTATCTGTCCCACTGGTCCCACCGAAGTGTGAGTATCTGAGCTGGTGCATGGTCTGCATGAGTCGTGTGACGGTGCACAGTCAGAAAGACTCAGCTCCTCTGGAGGAAAAAGAGCCGGAGAGCAAAAGTGACAGGAGATTCAATGGGAAGGGGAATAGATAGGCATTTCTGCGGCCGCAAATGAGACTCCAGGATGATATGTTGCCTCCCTGGTGCAAGGGTCAAGGATGTCTCGGAGCGGCTGCAGGGCATTCTGGATGGGGAGGTTGAACAGCCAGTTGTCGTGGTGCATATAGGTACCAACGATATAGGTAAAAAATGGGATGAGGTCCTGAAAGCTGAATATAGGGAGTTAGGAGGTAAATTAAAAAATAGGACCTCAAACGTAGTAATCTCAGGATTGCTACCAGTGCCACATACTAGTCAGAGTAGAAATAGAAGGATATTTCAGATGAGTACGTGGCTAGAGGAATGGTGCAAGGGGGAGGGATTCAAATTCGTGGGACATTGGAACCGGTTCTGGGGGAGGTGGGACCAGTACAAACTGAACAGTTTGCACCTGGGCAGGACTGGGACTGATGTCCTAGGGGAAGTGTTTGCTAGTGCTGTTGGGGAGGGTTTAAACTAAAATGGCAGGGGGTTGGGAACCTGTGCAGGGAGACAGAGGAAAGGGAAGCAAGGATAGAAGCAAAAGACAGGAAGGAGAAAAGCAAAAGTGGAAGTCGGTGAAATCAAAGGTGTAAATCAAACCTGGCCACAGTAAACAATAATTCTAAAAGGTCTAAGAGTGTTAAAAAAAACAAGCCTGAAGGCTTTGTGTCTTAATGCTAGGAGCATTCGTAATAAGGTGGTTGAATTAGCTGCGCAAATAGTTGTAAACGATATGATATAATTGGGATTACGGAGACATGGCTCCAGGGTGACCAAGGCTGGAATTAAACATCCAGTGGTATTCAATATTCAGACAGGACAGGCAAAAATGAAAAGGAGGTGGGGCAGTATTGCTGGTTAAAGAGGAGATTAACACAATAGTAAGGAAGGATATTAGCTCTGATGATGTGGAATCTGTATGGGTAGAGCTGAAAAATACCAAGGGGCAGAAAATGTTAGTGGGAGTTGTATACAGACCCGCAAACAGTAATGCTGAGGTTGGGGATGGCATTAAATGGGAAATTAGAGATGCGTGCAATAAGGGCACAGCAGTTATTATAGGTGACTTTAATCTACATATAGATTGGGCTAACCAAATTAGTAACAATACTGTGGAAGAGGAATTCCTGGAGTGTATACGGGATGGTTTCTTGGACCAATATGTTGAGGAACCAACTAGAGATCAGGGCATCTTCGACTGGGTATTATGTAATGAGAAAGGATTAATTAGCAATCTTGTTGTGCGAGGCCCCTTGGGGAGGAGCGATCATAATATGATAGAATTCTTCATTAAGATGGAGAGTGAAGTAATAGTTGACTCAGAGACTGGGGTACTGAATTTAAATAAAGGAAACTACGATGGTATGAGGTGCGAGTTGGCTAGGATGGATTGGGGAATGTTACTTAAAGGGTTGACGGTGGATAGGCAATGTCAAACATTTAAAGATCGCATGGATGAACTACAGAATTTGTTCATCCCTGTTTGGCATAAAAATAAAACAAAAAAGGTGACTCAACCGTGGCTAACAAGGGAAATTAGGATAGCATAAGATCCAAGGAGAGGACATATAATTTGGCCAGAAAAAGCAGCAAACCTGAGGATTGGGAGCAGTTTAGAATTCAGCAACGGAGGACAAAGGGATTAATTAAGAGAGGGAAAATAGATTATGAGAGTAAGCTTGCGGGGAACATAAAAACTGACTGTAAAAGCTTCTATAGATATTTGAAGAGAAAAAGATTGGTGAAGTCAAGCGTAGGTCCCTTGCAGTCAGAATCAGGGGAATTTATAATGGGGAACAAGAAATGGCAGGCCAATTAAATACATACTTTGGTTCTGTCTTCACAAAGGAGGACACAAATAAACTCCCAGAGATGTCGGGGAACATAGGGTCTAATGAAAGGGAGGAACTGAATGAAATCAGTATTTGTAGGGAAATGGTGTTAGGGAAATTGACGGGATTGAAGGCCAATAAATCCCCAGGGCCTGATAATCTACATCCTAGGGTACTTAAGGAAGTGTCCCTAGAAATAGCAGATGCATTGCTGGTCATCTTCCAAAATTCTATAGACTCTGGAACAGTTCCCATGGATTGGAGGGTAGCTAATGTAACCCCACTATTTAAAAAAGGTGGTAGAGAGAAAACGGGGAATTAGCCTAGTGGGGAAAATGCTAGAGTCCATTATAAAAGATGTAATAACAGAGCACTTGGAAAACAGTGACAGGATCGCACAAAGTCAACATGGATTTATAAAAGGTAAATCATGCTTGACTAATCTACTGGAATCTTTTGAGGATGTATCTGGTAGAATAGATAAGGGAGAACTAGTGGATGTGGTGTATTTGGACTTACAGAAGGCTTTTGATAAGGTCCCGCATAAGAGATTAGCGTGCAAAGTTAAAGCACATGGGATTGGGGGTAAGGTACTGACTTGGATAGAAAACTGGTTGGCAGACAGGAAGCAAAGAGTTGGAATAAACGGGTCTTTTTCCAAGTGGCAGGCAGTGACTAGTGGGGTACCGCAGCGATCGGTGCTGGGACCCCAGTTATTCACAATATATATTAATGATCTAGACGAGGGAAATAGATGTAATATCTCCAAGTTTGCAAATGACACACAGCTGGGTGGGCATGTGTGCTGTGAGGAGGATGCAGAGAAACTTCAGTATGATTTGGACAGGTTGGGTGATTGGGCAGATGCATGGCAGATGCAGTATAATGTGGATAAATGCGAGGTTATCCACTTTGGTGGCAAAAACAGGAAGGCAGTTTATTATCTGAACGGCAATAGATTGGGAAAAGGGGAAGTGCAACGAGACCTGGGTGTCCTTGTGCACCAGTCGCTGAAGGTAAGCATGCAGGTGCAGCAGGCGGTTAAGAAGGCAAATGGTATGTTGGCCTTCATAGCGAGAGGATTCGAGTACAGGAGCAAGGATGTCTTGCTGCAGTTGTACAGGGCCTTGGTGAGACCACACCTTGAGTATTGTGTGCAGTTTTGGTTGCCTTATCTGAGGAAGGATGTTCTTGCCATGGAGTGAGTGCAGCGAAGATTCACCAGACTGATACCTGGGATGGCAGGAATGACGTATGAAGAGAGATTGGGTCGATTGGGCTTATATTCGCTAGGGTTTAGAAGAATGAGAGGTGATCTCATTGAAACTTATAAAATTCTAAAAGGACTAGACAGACTAGATGCAGGAAGATGTTCCCGATGGCGGGGGAGTCCAGAACCAAGGGTCACAGTCTAAGGATAAGGGGTAAGCCATTTAGGACTGAGATGAGGAGGAATTTCTTCACCCAGAGAGTGGTGAACCTGTGGAATTCTTTACCACAGAAGACAGTTGAGTCCAATTCATTAAATATATTCAAGAAGGAGTTAGATATATTTCTTAAGGCTAAGGGATCAAGGGATATGAAGAAAGCAGGGACAGGGTACTGAATTTGTATGATCAGCCATGATCGCATTAAATGGCGGAGCAGGCTTGAGGGGCCAAATGGCCTACTCCTGCTCCTATCTTCTATGTTTCTATGAACTGTCGCTCGTGAGCTTCATGGACTCCTGCTGCACACGTGAAGTCCCTTTTGGAGATAAAAGACATGAATTAGTCCTGGCAAGGCAACAATATTGTAACTTATCATTTTGAAGATGATCATATTTCACTCGCTGTTGAAATCAAGTCAATATGACAGAGTTTTGAATGACATGTGGGGCGCTGATATTTAATTGTGTCATCAGGTAGCTGGGAGGTCCCCGTCTCCCATCTCCGACACCAGGGACGCCGAAACTACACTGATCTTCAGCACCTCCTGTAAAAGTCGGAAAGCCAGGTGGTGAAGGATAGAATACTGGAGCATAGCCTTTAGTTGTTTACACCTTTTATATGTTGAATTCAGGTGATTGATGGCTGGTGCCATCACCAATAAAAAAGGAAGCAGTGCCTCCATTTGAAGGGTCACAACCAATAAACCATAAATTAAACCAAATGGAAATGAAACTTAACAAATAAAATAAGAATTTTGTTTCTGGCGGTGTTGAAGCTCTCTTGTCCCTCAAGCGTGCCAGTGGACACAGCGTGCTCCACCTCCAGGGACACCCAGGTGCGAACATAACCACGGAAGAGAGGCAGGCAGTCTTGCCGAACGACCCGCTCGACCGCCCGCTGCCTTGACCTGTTAATGGCCACCTTGGCCAGAGCCAGGCCCAGTCCAACAAGGAGGTCCCTGACGTGCCCGCTCCCCTCCACACCGGGTGCCCAATGATCAGGAGCGTGGGACTGAAGTGCAACCAAAATCTGAGGAGCAGCCTCTCCAAAAACTGGAAGCAGGGCTGCAATCTCTCAAACTCTGTGTATACATGGAACACGGACTCCTCCAGGCCGCAGAAATTGCAGGCAGCCTGGGAGTCTGTGAACCAAATCTGTTGCACGGGATTGTTCCATGCAACACCTCCCATGCCAAGTCCCCAATAGAAAAGGGAGGACTCCAGCACAGAGTGCCCTCCACTGGGGGCCTCCTCCTCCTCCGGATGGCAAGATTGCACGACAAGACGTGTGCGGATGGCAGACAAGAAGACAAAGTGTAGAGTGTGCAAGAGCAGCCCGTACAGGAAAACCCTCCGTGCAGAGTGGAAAGGCACTCAAGGGATCTCCGAGAGACAGCTCAAGTTGTGAGGCACCGGCTCCCGAGGGAGATTTCGGGGCCTGTCGCCGATGATAAATTCCGTCAGAACGGGGGTCAGTTTGGACGGGATCTCCCCACATGCTTGAGCCTAGTGGAGTCAGGGCTGAGTGCCTCTTTTAACGTCTTGATGGCTTTAGCCGCGAACCGAAAGCCGTGCCAGGACATGCGCTGCGCCAGCTCCTCTGGCGATATCCAACCCGCTCGTCCACCATCCAGTACGTCCCTGACTCTGGTCACCTTGCCAGCCAGGGCCCTCCCCTCCGCCAGCCACCTGAACCCGCGATCGTGGAGGTGCGGATTCCTGAGCAGCGGCTCCCAGAGGATAGCCGCCATTCCTGATGGGGGAGAACTCGGCTGTAGGCGATCGTCTTCCAGATCCTGATCAGTTCCTGGTAAAAGACAGGCAGCTCCTTCAAGGAGGCACGGCTACCCCTCTGTTTTATAAACAGGAGATGCGTGTCGTAATTAAGGCTGTTCACCTGGTAGAAGAAATACATCGCCAGCACACATCATCTGGGAGGATCCTTAATGTACAGGTATCTCTGCAGGGTCTGAAGATGGAAAGTCGCAGCCTGGGTATGCACGCTCACCAGCGCCTGACCGCCCTCCCTAAGCGGGAGACTCAGTACTGCAGCAGAGACCCAATGCTTCCTTTTGTCCCACAAGAAATCAACAAGCTTCTTCTGTATCTTGGCGATAAACACAGGAGGAGGGATCAAAGTGACCAACCAGTACCACAGCATAGCGGTCACCAGCTGATTTATGACCAGCGCTCGACCCCTGTAGGGTGACTTTGGCCTCCAGCTCTTGCCAGTTCGCCGGCCTGGCTTCCTCGGCAGGGCTCAGGTAGACTCCCAGGTAGAGGAGATGCGTGGTGCTCCAGGCAAAAGGCCAGAGCTCCTCCGGCAGGGAGTCCACCCGCCATTGACCCACCAGGAGTCCGGAACATTTCTCCCAGTTAATCCTCGCAGAGGACGCGGCCGAGTTAATCAGCTGGCACTCGCGCATCCTCCGCAAGTCAATGAGATCCGTGACCATGAGGAGCATGTCATCAGCGTAAGACGAGCGGATGACCTCCACGCCCAGCCCTTGCAAAGCCAGTCCCGTCAACCTCTTCCGCAGGAGGCGCAGGAAAGGCTCCATGCAAATGGCATATAACTGGCCGGACATGGGGCATCCTGACGCACAACTCTCCCGAAGCGAAAGGGCGCCATCAAAGACCCGTTAACCTTAATCAGACACTCCACGGCAGCGTACAGAAGTCAGGCCTGGGCGACAAAATGCGTCCCAAACGGAAAACTGCACAGAATCCTCGTGTGCCACCCTCTCGAATGTCTTTTCCAGATCCAGGGAAAGGAAGGCAACCAACAGACTAGCCTTCCGTGAATGGTGGACCAGGTCTTGGACTAGATAAATGTTGTTGTGGATAGTGCGGCCCGGGACCATGGAGGACTGGTCGGGGTAGATCATGTGGGCCAGCACGGTGCCAAGGCAAGCAGACATTGCCCTGGCAAAGATCTTGTCGTCCGTGCCAAGGAGGGATCCGGGCGCCAGTTCTTAAGTAGGCGGAGATTGCCCCTCTTGGGCATCAGGACGATGACTGCCTGCTCCAAGAGAGGGGCATCTCCCCGGTCGGCAGACTTACCCCCAGGACCGGCGCGTAGTTGCCCCCCAGGATGTCCCAGAGAGCCCTGTGGAACTCCACGGTCAGCCCGCCCAGCCCCGGGGACCTTTCCCTCGAGAGCTGGTTGAGGGCACTGGTCAGCTCCGCCAGGCTTAGCGGAGCATCAAGTTGTTCGGCGCCCTCCAGACCGACCTTTGGCAGGTTATCCCACAAAACACTGCGCGCATCCTCGCTGGACAGATCCGGAGAGAACAGAGCCCCATAATAGGCATAGGCCTTGGCACTGATGCCCTCCGGAACCGAGACCAAGGATCTGTTGTCCGCCAGCAGCCCCAAGAGATGCTTATGGACCCCTTGCCTTTTTTCCAATGAGTAGAAGAAGGGGGATCCATGGTCCAGGTCCTGGAGAACTCGATCCACGACCTCACATACACGGCTTGGGACCCAATGAGCTGCAGGTCCTTCAGGCTCTTCTCTTTGTACACCTTCCGCAGGGCCGGGTCTTCGACGACTTGTTAGAGACAGGACTCCAGGTCGAGCACCTCGTTCTTCAACCACCCGACCCGAGCCTTCTGCCTCTTGGTCGACCCCCTCACATACTCCTGACACAAGAGATGAACGTGAGCCTTGCCCGTGTCCCACCATAGCCTCAAGGAGGGGAAGCCCCCCTGGACCTTCTCCCGTCGGCCCAAAATCGATGGAACGAACCCCGGAACTGCTCGTCCTCCAGCAGCAAGTTGTTAAAATGCAAGTACGCGGACCCCACTCGGCCGCATGGAAGCCGCCAGAACGCGGGAGACGTATGCCTGGGAAATGTAAAGGCAGTCGTTTCTGAACATTCCTCCTCCAGACCTCACGTGAGTGAAGGCGCCAGAGTCGCGATGGAGATTTCACCCGACCAGGTTCCTCAACTTGCTCATCGCCGCCATGCTGTGTGGGACACCCGAGTGGTCCCTCACCTCGAGAGTGCAGTTGAAATCCCCGCCGCCCCCCCCCCCCCAAGGATAATGCACTCGCTGGCGTCGATGGAGCCTAAAAGAGCGGACACTTCTTCAAAGAAGCGCACTTGCCCTGCACTGGTCCGAAAATGTGGGGCCAGCAAGATAGCCACCCTGCAAGAAATGGTAGCGAGGTGGCTCATGCAGACTCCTCCTTGCCATTCCAGGAGCCACGTAGCCTCATCTCCTGAAGCAAGGTGGGTTTCCTCCAGGAAGCACACCACATACTTCCCTTCCTGAAGGACCGAGAAGTTGATAAATCTGTGGCGCTCCTCTCTGCCGCCATTGATGTTGAGGCTGGCTATGGTTATCTTCATGACAAGAGCATAGTGCAACCTCTACTTAAACTACTGTTGGGAGGGAGCGGAGTCTCTCGTTACCCTCCACTCCCTCAGCAACCCTAGTGAGGAACGTCTTAAATGTCAGCAGCTCAGGGTGGCTCACGCCCTTGCCCACGCTCAGGGTCTAAGCAGCGGAGCGGACGGACCTAATGAACAGCCAGTTGGACTTTATTACAATGATCCAGGTAACCAACCAGAAATTCCTGGAGTTCCTCCAAGGGGATGAGGGAGACTTGGTAGGGGGCATAAGGGCATCCACCACCTCACTGGGGATGAACTCCAAATCGTCCCCAGTGCCCTCCACCGAGTCGCTGTCCTCCTTCAGGAGGTCAACTTGTATTTATATAGCACCTTTCATGACCTCAGGACATCCCAAAATGCTTTACAGCCAATGAAGTACTTTTGAAGTGTTGTCACTGGTGTAATGTAGGAAGTGCGGCAGTCAATATGCACACAGCAAGCTCCCACAAACAGCAATGTGATAATGACCAGATAATCTGTTTTTATGTTATGTTGATTGAGGGATAAAGATTGGCCAGGACACCGGGGGATGGCTCCCCTACTCTTCTTCAAAATAGTTCTATGGGATCTTTTACGTCCACCCGAGAGAGCAGATGGAGCCTCGGTTTAACGTCTCATCCAAAAGACGGCATCTCCGACAATGCAGCACTCCCTCAGCACTGCACTGGAGTGTCAGCCTAGATTTATGTGCTCAAGTCTAGGAGTGGGACTCGAATCCACAACCTGCTGACCCTCTGAGCCATGGCTGACACGATGTAGGACTACAACTGCGAGATCTCCCTCTTGCACGATCGGAGGCTCTTTCTCCAGTTCATGATCATTTTCTGACGTGAGAGTCACTTCCGGACTTCCTGTTGCTACTTGTGCAGCCCTTTCTTACTTTCCACTTCATCTGGAACAAATGTCACCCGTGTACCCACTTTGGGTAATTGTTCTGTGGATGTGATCGCTCTGTCATTGGTGCCATGATCACTCACATTACCACTGTCCAGCCCTTGATCCACCTCATTCTGTTCCTCAGGACCCTATTCAAATAAATCATGAATATTTGAGGTACAAGGTGCCACATTTACTTCTAGCAACTCCTCAGAGTCTGAGATTTTATAATTAATTCCAATTAATCATGAGGAATGAACCTTAACAGTTTGATTGGCATGTTTGACAAGTATTGTCTTACCATCACGACCTTACCAGGGCCTTTCCATTCCCTATGAGCCTCTCTTTTATCATATACCAAATCTCCTGAATTGAACACTGTAATACGATGCCTCAGTACTCTACAAATTTTCTTGATACCTCAGCCTTGATAAAAGCCTGTCTCCCTGCATGCAAAGCCTTTAAATGCGCGGGAAAAAAATGGCACTAATTGTAGTAACTTCTAAAGCAGGAGGATTTGCACAACGAACAGGAGGTAATTTGGGATTGCACCCTTAGACTAGTTGGTAAGGACTATATCCTCCAACCATCTGAAGAGAACTCTTTGCCTGAACTGCCCATGCTCGGGCAGTTGACAATTTAAACTCTGGTCAATCAGCCAAACTTTTTGTGCACCATGTCCTCAATTACAGCATGATTCCTTTCACATTGACCATTGCTAAAAGGGCTCTCAGCTATCGTATTCATGACAATAATATTCATATTCACACACAAACCTCTGAACTCCCTGATAGCGAATTCACCTCCATTATCGGTCAATAACTTTGCTGGTGTCCCAAGTCCAGTCCCTATCCATTTTTCCATAATTTTTTATCTATAATAACCTTCTTCTCCTTACTATATATTGGTGTAGAAATCTCATAGACAGCTCAATAAAATTTAAGATGAAAACATTTCTGTCTTTGTCCCATACCTTTAGATCCATGGCAACTACCTCGTTAAAGTCACATGCCAATGGAAGACTTACAATAGGATGTGGGGCCATCCTATACTTCTTACAGATTTCACTAATCTCTTCTATTCGCATCGTATACTCCTCATCAACTACACCTGCATCTCTTAGAAGGAGTTTTAAACGTGACAAATAGGGTGGGCAAATTGTCTATGTAACCTTAAGACAATTTGTTTTTTTTCTCTCTTGCCAAACACTCTGATGAGAAACCTCAGGTTTTGTTAAGGGGATATAATGTCCTGACTGGGTAAACTGCAGATCAACCGATTTCCCCAAAATAATTGCCTTATCGTGTTCCATGTCAAGTTTCATTCATGCCTTTTTCATGGAAGGTTTACGCAAAAGCATAGGTATCTCACCAGACAGTACATCCATCCTTATAAAATAGCTAACTCCAGCTAATTTTCATGGAATTACTACTCTCTTGAGTGACCTCAAGGTATTGTCATCTCCAAACCTAAAGCGTGTGGTAATTTTACATTTTTTAACCTTGCTGTTGATCATCACTACTCAGTGAATCAAGATAACATTTTAACCAATCTACCCTGCATACTGTTGAAGTACATGCACTATCTAATACCGCACAATAAAAGGAGTCCGCAACTAATACATTCATCACAGGATTAAAACTCCTTGTGACCGGTATAATCTGTTCATAGTCATCATTATCTTCATCCTCTTCCTCAGAACTACTTTCTGCATGTCTCATTTCAAAGACCCTGCGTCTTCATTCTGGCCAATTCGCCGCATAATGATACTTGAGAGTCACATCAAAAGC
Source organism: Squalus acanthias (assembly GCA_030390025.1). Classification (NCBI taxonomy): domain Eukaryota; kingdom Metazoa; phylum Chordata; class Chondrichthyes; order Squaliformes; family Squalidae; genus Squalus; species Squalus acanthias. The sequence goes on along the minus strand of CM059440.1, from coordinate 39,353,438 downwards.
ATCTATTGACTTTTCCTTGGGCATTCCTGGAATTCATTCGCCCAGTATTACTGTCCCAATTCCGTCTTCTGTTGATATAACCGGATTTGCTGTTCGTGCTTTCCTCACCATTCTGTCTGTCTTTAATCCTTCCGTTACATTGACGCCTGCGTCTGGTATCTGGAATATTTCGAAACCTGGTCACCATCGAACCTTCTATTCTTTGTGTCACAGCAGAATGTCTCATTTGTACAACAACAACAACTTGTATTTACATAGCGCCTTTAACGTAGTGAAACTTCCCAAGGCGCTGCACAGGAGTATTTTAAGACAAAAAATTTGACACCGATCCACATAAGGCTAAATTAGGGCAGATGACCAAATGCTTGGTCAAAGAGATAGGTTTTAAGGAGCGTCTTAAAGTAGGAAAGAGAGGTAGCGATGCGGAGAGGTTTAGGGAGGGAATTCCAGAGCTTAGGGCCTAGGCAACAGAAGGCACAGCCACCAATGGTGGAGCAATTATAATCAGGGATCCTCAAGAGGGCAGAATTCGAGGAGCGCAGATATCTCGGGTGGGTTGTGGGGCTGAAGGAGATTACAGAGATAGGAAGGGGCTAGGCCGTGGAGGGATTTGAAAACAAGGATGAGAATTTTGAAATCGAGACGCTGTTCCATGAAGGCTGAAGGGAATGACTGTTTACCCACAAATTTTTTTAAGGCAATAGACACCTGATCCAACAGAGTCTCCTTTTCCGAGAGCTGGACGCCATTTAGGTCCAGTTGTCTGTCCATATGAGACACCTCAGCACAATCTAATAATTTAAATGCTACTACTGACCTAGGGATTTCCAAATTAAACTTTGTCAACCTTCTGTACAATTTGTTAAAGTCCATGATATACTCTTCCATTGAATAACCGTCCATTTTCCAAAATCTATCAAATTCTGATCAGGTCTCTTAGGCATTTAACAGGTCATCTTTCTTGTAGATTTTATCCAGGGATTCTATTAGAGAGTCAAAACCTTCATCATTATCCAACTGAGTTGCATCCATCTCAGAAAATACTTTACTTCTGATTTTACCTCATTCAAGAAGCGACAACACCAAGGCCATGCCTTGTTTTCTTTTTGGTAAAGTAGTGACCGTGTCCATACATCAACCTCATTCTTCCACTGATCCTACGGTTCAAACTCCGAGAACATTGGAGGGCAGTCGTACCGTGACAACTTAAACTTACTTTCTGCCATTTTCCACAATGACCACTAGGCTTTCAAGTTGTCCCAAATGTCCCCAAAAAAATTCTAGTTTCCAACCTCCACCTTTAGGCAGCCATTCTCTGCTACCATGTAAAAGTGGGATAGCCAGGAGGTGAAGGATAGAGTACCAGAGTCTAGTCTTCAGTTGCTTAGAAGCCTTTAGTTACAGAGTCACACACTACATACGGTGCACCTTCAAGATAAGCTTGCAACCCTTCCCCAGCCTACTCCCATGTATATGTGCACAAGAGAGACCCCAATTAATACCCACCACTTGAATCGGCTGTGTGGTTGATACTGAAGAAGGAAGTTGTAGACTGCAAGAAGATATCAATAAATTGGTCAGGTGGGCAGAACAGTGGCAAATGGAATTCAATCCGGAGAAGTGTGAGGTAATGCATTTGGGGAGGGCTAACAAGGAAAGGGAATACACATTAAATGGTAGGACACTGAGTAGTGTAGAGGAACAAAGGGACCTTGGAGTGCATGTCCACAGATCCCTGAAGGTAGCAGGACAGGTAGATAAGGTGGTTAAGAAGGCATACGGAATGGGTAAATCGTGCTTGACTAATCTATTGGAATTTTTTGAGGGAGTAACTGGTAAAATAGATGGGGGAGAGCCAGTAGATGTGGTGTACCTGGACTTCCAAAAGGCCTTCGACAAGGTCCCACATAAAAGATTAGCATGGAAAATTGAAGCTCATGGGATAAAGGGGAAAGTATTGACGTGGATAGAGAACTGGCTGTCAGATAGAAAACAGAGAGTTGGAATAAACGGCTCATTTTCTGAATGGCAGGCGGTAACAAGTGGGGTACCGCAGGGATCTGTCCTGGGTCCCCAGCTGTTCACAATTTACATTAATGACCTGGATCAGGGAGTCGGATGCAGCATTTCCAAATTTGCAGACGACACTAAACTAGGAGGGGGGGTGGGCTCAGAGGAGGAGACCAGGAAGCTCCAGAGCGATTTGGACAGACTGGGTGATTGGGCGGATAAATGGCAGATGCACTATAATGTGGACAAGTGCGAAGTTATCCACCTTGGGTGCAGGAACGGGAGGGCAAATTATTATTTAAATGGCAATAAATTGGGAGAGGGGGAAGTACAGAGAGACCTGGGTGTTCTTGTACACCAGTCACTGAAGGCGAGCATGCAGGTGCAACAGGCGGTCAAGAAGGCAAACGGTATGCTGGCCTTCATAGCAAAAGGGTTGGAATACAGGAACAGGGATACCTTGCTGCAGCTGTACAGGGCACTGGTGAGACCACACCTCGAGTACTGTGTACAGTTTTGGTCGCCTCATCTGAGAAAAGATGTTCTTGCCATGGAGGGGGTGCAGCGGCGATTCACCAGGCTGATACCAGGAATGGCGGGATTGACCTATGAGGAGAGACTATGTAGTTTAGGGATGTACACACTGGAGTTTAGAAGATTGAGAGGGGACCTCATAGAAGTGTATAAAATTCTGACAGGTCTAGACAGACTAGATGCAGAAGGAATGTTTCCCTTGGCGGGTGAGAACAGAACTAGAGGACATAATTTAAGGATAAGGGCTAAACCATTTAGGACAGAAATGAGGGGGAATTTCTTCACTCAGAGAGTGGTGAACCTGTGGAACTCATTGCCACAGAGGGCAGTGTACGTCAGCTCATTAAATATATTTAAGAGGGAATTAGATATATTTCTTGCCTTTATTAGCCGTAGCATAGAATACAAGAGCAGGGAGGTTATGCTTCAACTGTATAAAACACTAGTTAGGCCTCAGCTAGAGTACTGTGTGCAGTTCTGGTCACCACATTACAGGAAAGATGTGATTGCACTAGAGAGGGTACAGAGGAGATTTACAAGGATGCTGCCAGGAGTAGAGAATCTTAGCTATGAGGAAAGACTGGGTAGGCTGGGTCTGTTTTCCTTGGAACAGGGGAGGCTGAGGGAAGACCTTATTGAGGTGTATAAAATTATGAGGGGCCTAGATAAAGTGGATAGAGAAGACCTAGTTCCCTTAGCAGAGGGGTCAAAAACCAGGGGGCACAGATTTAAAGTAATGGGGGGAAGGTTTAGAGGGGATTTGGGGGGAAATTTCTTCACCCAGAGGGTTGTGGGGGTCTGGAACTCACTGCCTGAGAGGGTGGTAGAGGCAGGAACCCTAACCACATTAAAAAAGTACTTGGATGTGCACTTGGGATGCTCTAACCTGTAGGGCTATGGACCAAGAGCTGGGAAGTGCTATTAGGCTGGATAGCTCTTTGTTGGCCGGTGCGGATACGATGGTAGAAATGGCTTCCTTCCGTGCTGTAACTTTCTATGATTCTATGATTCTATTAATACAATTAACACCTCCTCCTCTACTGTCGTGAGCTAGGATATCTGTGGGCCCAAATCCGGTTCTCCCCCTCTCCCTTGTGTTCTGTGCTCTCTTCCCCTGCAATGAGGGAAAGAACAGACGGATGAGTGAGTGAGTGTAATGGCATGTGTTCACCCGATGGATGGAGAGCATTTGGTGAGGGTGACTATGAGGGAGAGGCATCAAATTGCATATGATGAGGGTGAGCGGGAGTGGTGGATGGATAGATGGGGATGTGAGGAAGTGCATAGAAAGAGGATGGGTGCGCTAGCAAAGTAAGTGGGTGTGACGAGTGATGTGATGGAGTAGGCTTGACAAGGGACAGTAAGTGGTTGGGGTGATGTGCATATCAGGATGCAGGTGAATTTGAGTTCCGGTGACACCCGGTACTGAATGAGCATAAATTTCCTCCAGCTAAATATTGGGAAGACTGAAGCCATTGTCTTCGGTCCCTGCCACAAACTCCGTTCCCTAGCCACCAACTCCATCCCTCTCCATGGCAATTTTCTGAGTCTGAACCACACTGTTCGCTACTTTGGTGTCATATTTGACCCCGAGGTGAGCTTCCGACCACATATCCGCGCCATCACTAAGACCGCCTGCTTGCACCTCTGTAACATCGCCCGACTCCACCCCGCCTCAGCTCAACTGCTGTTGAAATCCTCATCCATGTCTTTGTTACCTCTAGACTTGACTATTCCAACGCACTCCTGGTCAGCCTCCCACGTTATACCCTCTGTAAACTTGAGGTCATCCAAAACTCTGCTGCCCGTGTCCTAACTCTCACCAAGTCCCATTCACCCATCACCCCTGTGCTCGCTGACCTACATTGGCTCCCGGTTAAGCAACGCCTCGATTTTAAAATTCTCATCTTTGTTTTCAAATCTCTCTATGGCCTCGCCCCTCCCTATCTCTGTAATCTCCTTCAGCCCCACAACCTCCCCGAGATATCTGCGCTCCTCCAATTCTGGCCTGTTGAACATTCCTGATTTTAATCGCTCTACAATTGGTGGCCGTGCCTTCAGCTGTCAAGGCCCTAAGCTCTAGAATTCCCTCCCTAAACCTCTCTGCCTCTCTATCTCTCTTTCCTCCTTTAAGACGCTCCTTAAAACCTACCTCTTTGACCAAGCTTTTGGTCATCTACCCTAATATCTCCTTATGTGGCTCGGTGTCAAATTTTGTTTTATGACGCTCCTACGAAGCGCCTTGAGACATTTTACTACGTTAAAGGCGCTTTATAAATGCAAGTTGTTGTTGAATCTATGAGTGTGGCACAATGCTCCTGCTGCTGGCCTCCTGGGCCATCTCCAGCCACCCCTTCTTGGTGTCAGCAGTAGGTTTCTCCCTCCGGCTCCTCATAGCCCCCAGCAGCACATCAAGCGAGGCGTTTTTAAAGCAGGTGACAGCCTTTTGCACGTCTTGCTTCCATTCTTAAACTTTCTCTTCTGTTGCTTCCAACTTCAACTCCTCCAAATTGCATTTTCAGATTGGTCCTTTAAATCCTGGAGTTGAGATTGCATTTTCCGGGTCCTCATCACGCCCGCTGCCACGCATTAGACGGCAAACCCGGAAGTCAAATGATAATGAGCTGGCTCCTTTAAACAGACGCACTGAACTTTCTTCCGGGTTTCCCACGTGATATCAGAGCCTCCTGCTCCCAATGTGTCTCCGAGTTAATATCAGGGCCATCGTGTCTTATTATAATATCAGTGTGTGATGGGTGTGTGATACCGGGATTAAGTATAACATCCGTGTTGCATGGTCCCCTGGTAGCAGCTGTGAAGTGGCAGAATGTATTAATGCAGGGATCAGACAAGCATGTAGTAAAGGCAGAGTGGTTTTAATAGGAGATTTTAACTTCCATATAGATTGGGATAAGCAGACTAGCTCATTTCAGAAAAGTAGTGAATTTCTTGAGTGTGTTCAGCATAGTTTTCTGCAACAATAAAGCCAACAAGGGGGCAGGCCATATTAGATTTAATTATGAGTAATGAGCCAGATTTAGTTAACAGCCTAACGGTGCGTGAACATTTATCTAATAGCGATCATAACATGATTGAGTTCAACGTTGTGTTTGAAAGGGTGAAATGCGAAACAGCTGCTAAGATTCTAGATTTAGATAAGGCTGACTTCAATGGGATGAAACAAAGATTGTCTTCAGTAAACTTGGCAAATCTGGTCTTTTCCATCTTCTCATTCCATACCTCGTTTGTACCTTTGACTATTTTTTTAAAAATTGTCTTCGTTGTTCATTTGCAGAAAGAATAAAATACAGATTATAGACACTGGTGGAACAACAAATGTAAAAAAAAGGACCTAGAAGAAGAAGAAGAAAGAAAAATTTGCATTTCTATAGCGCCTTTCACGACCAACGGACGTCTCAAAGCGCTTTACAGCCAATGAAGTACTTTTTTGGAGTGGAGTCACTGTTGTAATGTAGGAAACGCAGCAGCCAATTTGCGCACAGCAAGCTCCCACAAACAGCGATGTGATAATGACCAGATTATCTGTTTTAGTGATGTTGATTGAGGGATAAGTATTAGCCAGAACACCGGGGATAACTCCCCTGCTCTTCTTCGAAATAGTGCCATGGGATCTTTTATGTCCACCTGAGAGAGCAGACGGGGCCTCGGTTTAACGTCTCATCCGAAAGACGGCACTTCCGACAGTGCAGCACTCCCTCAGCACTGCACTGGAGTGTCAGCCTAGATTTATGCGCTCAAGCCCCTGGAGTGGGACTTAAACCCATAACCTTCTGACTCAGAGGCGAGTGTGCTGCCCACTGAGCCACAGCTTGACAAGAACCTAGACAGTTTCTTGTCAACAAATAGTATTCAGGCTTACTGGAAATGCACCAAGGGAATACTGGGAATAGGAGGGCTTGATGGGCCACAGGGAATACTGGGGATAGGAGGACTCGATTGGTTGAAGGGCACACTGTGGATTGGTGGGGTAGATGGGCTGAAGGGAATACTGGGGATAGTTGGGCTCAATGGGCCGAACGTCCTCTCCTGCCTGAAACTGTTGCTAAGCCTGTTAATTCGAATGCTCAGGTGGCAATGAAATTGTCTCATTCACCTTATCATCCCAATTAAGCAAAATGTATCAGTACCAATTTAAACAGTGTGAATAACTTGGTGCCTGAGAAAATACCCTCTATCAAGCAGAATAAATGAATGTCACCATTAACTTAGTAAGTAGTATTGACTATTCTGTGAGCTATTGGGGCGGGAGAGAGACTGTGGAACAGATCCACAGGTGATTCAATGAATGCTTTTCATAAGATGCCTGTAACTACCAAAATGTGGCGTTCAATCTTTGATATCCAGCAGAGGAAACTGAGAGGTGATCTGTCTGCGAGCAAGGCTTCCGATGGACTATCCATTTGTGGCCGCTTCTAGGCTTGTTTCACAAGGGAAACTCCTTAATGTCCACTCACCCAATGAGTTCCCTTCACTGCGGGTAACTTTTCAGTTTTGAATGACCTGTAACCTTAAACTTCTGTTCAACGGCCAGCTAAGGACCCCCTACAGTGGCAGAGTTTTGCAATGTCTGGTTTCCTTCCAACTGCAAACACAGCCTGAATCTCCAAACACTTAATCCTGCTAAAATGAACCAAACAAAGGAATTTAATACAATCAGCCTTTAATTCACAGGGGATTTCAGAACTCCCAGCAGCTGAGGCACTTACAAAGGCTGATAAAATGGTCGTCAAATCCTCTTAGTGCACTAAACTAAATATATTATCATGCACCATCTGGTGGCTGAGATCTTTCAGCAAAGCACAATGTAGTTCAACATCCACCACATACAAGAAGGAAGCATTTGTTCATTTGAAATGGGCTCAAAAAGGAGAGAAATTTATTTTTCCTTAATTCATTAAAACAAACTAGTAAACAGGTTTTAATCCTCTGAGGTTGACACAATGGCATTCCTGCACCAAAACAAAACATTCCTTTTTGAAGAATATGGGCTGGATTTTTCTCTCCTCTCACCCTGGGGAATGCTCAGCTCCCTGGTGCAAAGGAGAGGGGTAAGAGATGGAGTCTCGTGACCCTGGGTCTTCAGCCCCTTTGACATTGCCCAGGGATGTTCTGAGGATGGCCTGAAGGGGCAGGGGGCAGGCTGGGGCAGGGCCACACCCCTCACTAACCTCCACGTTCACCAGGCTGGCACCCAAACACAGGGGGCTCGCAGAAGAAGGTGGTGGCAGCCCTTGGTCTGGCCCCTTCAGATCGGAGCGTAAGAGGGGTGGGCGGCACAGCCAGGGTAACAGGGCTTGTATTACAGAGCTGCAATAGATTCTCGGGCTGGATTCCTAATGCCTGATGCTTCTGGTCATTCCCGATGCTGCTGGGCTCTCAGGAACAGCTGGAATTCCGCCCCTGATTCCAACTGCAGGCTTCTCCCAGGAGCCATGGCCTTGGAGAATAACATAGGCTGGGAATTTATTTGAGAGTCTATGCATTCTCTGATTCTGCTTTATCGCATTGGGAATCTGCTGAGCACTGAGGATATAACAAGATACAACAAATCAAGGCATTGAATCATTCGGTGCTCACAGCACTTTGTATTGGGGTAATTAATCATAATTAAGAAAAGTAGATTGGCCAATCAATTAACTTATTTCCCTATTACCAGAACAGAGATACACACAGGATGAAGTGAATGTGCAACAGCTTGGAGAGGAGGGCTAGGCCTAACTAGAAAATTCAGGATAGCCCTGACCAGATGTGCGAGGGGCCAATATACCAACGCAAGATGCTGCAGGGACCCAGAGTGGCAGGACATCCTTCATCACTTTCTACGCAACACATTTTTATGTTTCAAAATGTAGATATTTCCCGATGAGCAGCAATTATGAACGGTTAAAAAATATTCCAACAGCCTTTGTTACCAGAGCCTAACAAGCTGCTTATTCCTGCAGCAACTCCGCGAGTTTTGAAATTCTTTTCTTTCCGCAAAATTATTAACACAGGAAAACAATTCTGCTCAATCACAACAAAAATCACTTTTATAAAATACCTATTTAAAAAGGCCAACTATGCAAGTATTTCCAGTTTAGTTTCAGTGGGTCGATTTGGCCTTGTTTTGCCTGGTGTTGGCGGGGCAATAACAGCTTCAAAATAGGGTCAGTAACCCCGTTAAGCACACCAATGCGGCCGGTGCCATTTTGAAAGGAACCTGCTGCTGGGTTCCCAAAGAACCCCCCTTGTTTCAGGTGGTAGACCCCTTTTTAATACAAATCGGGGTTCGAGGTGGGAGCTGGTCGGAGCATGCACTGTGCAGGTTCCACGGGCGATAGAGCCGAAGAGGCCCGACAAAGGTCAGTTTCAAATTATTTCGTGGGGCCCAGTGGAATGATACTTCGGGCCCCACAATAATAATCCTGGCCAACACGGGACCTCCCCCACTCCCCGCAATCGCGACCCCCTCCCTCACTCACCTCGCAAGTGGTCGGGGCAGCCCCGGGAGTTTCCAGCCTTAACTTGCTCGGTGTCCATTTGGCCCCCCGCAGCTCACCGGTCAATGTAAATGAGGCTGGGACCTCAAAATCTGGCAGCCTCTTCATCATGGGTACAGTGCCCAGCTGGCGCTCAATCCATTGACTGGCTCTCTATCCACCGGTTGCCCAAAAATCAAAATCAACCCCAATATGTGGTGGATAAACTCACAACAGGGGAGTGGAGGCAGAAACTCTGGAGTCATTTAAGAGACAATTAGATTCAGCAATGGGGGGAGTGTAGGGGTGTTCAGGACGATGGGCCAAATGGCCTTCCCCATCTATAATTATCTTGTCCAGTTCCAGCCAGTGTGACCCCAGCACCTGCTGACACTAAGATGCCAACAATGTCTCCAAATCTTTAATGACTGTTGGTAGTAAATGAAAAAAAACATTGCTTTGATTGTGTAAATGAAATGCTAATATTTTATATGTGTCATGTACTAGATACTATAGGAATGTTGTGTGAGCTCATATCAAATTTGCAGCTTAGAATTTTCTTTGAAGATGAATCGCTGTTCAGCCAGTATAATATCTTCTGTCAAGTTCTGAAAGATATTGCCCACAGTTTCTGAAGAGTTGCTGGTAATTTCTTCAGAATATTGCACACAGAAAAACCTAATAAGATGGCATTTTTTATAAATCCAGCAGTCCTTTGACATGCCTAAAATGTATGGTGGATAAAACAACTATCAGCTTCAATCTTCCTTATGTGAGTCTGTATCACGGTCCAATACAGCACATCGCAGAAAGCAATGAACATCTTGACAGTGTAATCTACAAAGAAAAGCACATTCAAGAGCTTCAAGGGGAAAGCAAGTAATCAAACAGTGACGATACTGTCATGCCTGAGCTGAGCAGCCCTGCAATACCTGCACAGGAGAAGGATGGTGCCTGAATGTTGACTAGCAGAAAGGAGGACGAATCTCCCATTATACAGACACTCCTCTAATCTGATAGAATTAGTGATGGGTGCTGGTGATCTGTGCCAGCGACACTTTGCGCTGTGTCATGGACTGTGAGGGCAAGAGTTCACACCTGCAGTGCCTACTTGGGGAATGCTGAGCATCATGTGTTTTATGCAGCGGTGGTGAGGTGTATAGTCCCAGGGAGGGAGGGAGATTCGGAGGGTGATTTGTTCCAGGTCACGGCTAGAAACATAGAAACATAGAAGATAGGAGCAGGAGTAGGCCATTCGGCCCCTCGAGCCTGTTCCGCCATTTAATGAGATCATGGCTGATCATCCAAATTCAGTACCCTGTCCCTGCTTTCTCCCCATATCCCTTGATCCCTTTAGCCTTAAGAAATATATCTAACTCCTTCTTGAATATATTTAATGAATTGGCCTCAACTGCCTTGTGTGGTAGAGAATTCCACAGGTTCACCACTCTCTGGGTGAAGAAATTCCTCCTCATCTCAGTCCTAAATGGCTTACCCCTTATCCTAAGACGTGCGTCTTAGAGGTTGATTCAGAAGTGGCGTTAGTCGGCAGCACATCATCTGCCCACGTTCTCAGCCGGGAAATGTACATGACATGTAAATGCTCAAATATTCTTCATTAAGATTTGTTTTAGAAAATTACAACAAGTGATGGCTGACTTATTAACCAGTTCAGGAGAAACTGAGCGAGAATCTGCTCACATCTGTGGAAAGCCCTGCATGGAAGGAAAATACAAAGATAGTGGGAAATCCAGAGAGAACTGACAGGGAGAGGGAATTCTGTCAACAAAAATGCAGCAAAATTGTGAACTTGATGTGAAACAACTAATTAAAAAATCTTGGATTTAGATTCTGTATTCAATGCCCAATCACTTATTCTTCTTGAGTGTATTCACAAAGAAACCCAGAAAAACAGCAGGACGGTATAAAATAATTTCAGGGAAGTGTATAGGATGTACAGAGAATATCGGATCTATGTTCACTGTCTGACTTGCTATCTATCAGCTGATTAAACCATGGGCTGTAGGGGCATTGATCGCACATATTTTAAAAAGGGAACAAACAGAAGACGAGTTCTCCCCAGGGTACGTTGGTTCTGCAGGGTTTTATTAGTCTCAATGTCAGAAGATTCCCAGTCAGGAATCTGCCGCTAACATGTTTTAACCAACAACTTCCTAGTAGGATAACGGGCAGAAGACATCCACCCAGCTGTGGAGAGTGAGAAAGCGAAAAGTGAGTGCCAATTGGCTCACTCACTGACATGGTCATCTCTGGATTATGAAAGACGTATTTATAGCACCAAGAGCAAAGTAGATCTGCTGAATGTGTTTTGAAATCTGAAACAAAGATGCTTTAACTACATTGAAAGACCAATTCAAGCTTGAAAAATTGTCATTGTCTGCTCTGCTTGTACAGTTTGTAATGAAATTGTGATTTAAATTAATAAATTCTTGGTTATTTCTAGCATTGATTGATACTTGCAATGATTTATTAAAGCAGAAGACTTTGAGATCCACAATATCCCATGACGGAGAATGAATATGCAACAAGGCAGTGCGTCACAGTGGAGACTGGCCAGTGCGTACAGTGGAGAGGGGACAGTGCGACAGAGTGGAGAGGGGGCAGTGCGTACAGTGGAGATTGGGCAGCGCACCACAAGGCTGTACCGTTTGCAACCATCTTCACCCAGAAGTGCCGAGTGGATGATCCATATAGGCCTCTTCCTGAGGTACCCACCATCAAAGAAACCAGTCTTCAGATAATTCGATTCACTTCATGTGATATCAAGAAATGGCTGAGCACACCGGATGAAGCAAAGGCTATGGACCCTGACAATATCCTGGCTGTCGTGCTGAAGACTTGTGCTCCAGAACTAGCCACGTCTCTAGCCAAGCTGTTCCAGTACAGCTACAACACTGGCATCTACCTGACAATGTGGAAAACTGCCCAGGTATGTCCTGTCCACAAAAAGCAGGACAAATCCAATCCGGCCAATTACCGCCCCATCAGTCTACTCACAATCATCAGCAAAGCAATGGAAGTTGTCATTGACAGTGCTATCATGTGGCAGCTGCTCACCGACGCTCAGTTTGGGTTCCGCCAAGACCACTCAGCTCATTACAGCCTTGGTCCAAACATGGACAAAAGAGCTGAATTCCAGAGGTGAGGTGAGAGTGCCTGTCCTGAACATCAAGGCAGCATTTGACTGAGTGTGGCATCAAGGAGCCCCAGTAAAACTGAAGTCAATGGGAATCGGGGGGAAAACTCTCCATTGGCTGGAGTCATACCTAGCACAAAGGAAGATGGTTGTGGTTGTTGGAAGTCAATCATCTCAGCCCCAGGACATCACTGCAGGAGTTCCTCAGGGCAGTGTCCTGGGCCCAACCATCTTCAGCTGCTTCATCAATGTCCTTCCCTCCATCATAAGGTCAGAAGTGGGGATGTTTGCTAATGACTGCACAGTGTTTAGTTCCATTTGCAACTCCTCAGATAATAAAGCAGTCCATGCCCACATGCAGCAAGAGCTGGACAACATTCAGGCTTGGGCTGATAAATGGCAAGTAACATTCACGCCACACAAGTGCCAGGCAATGACTATCTCCAACAAGCGAGAGTCTAACCACCGACCCTTGACATTTAATGGCATTACCATCGCCGAATCCCCCATCATCAACATCCTGGGGGTCACCATTGACCAGAAACATAACTGGACCAGCCACATAAATACTGTGGGAACAAGAGCAGGTCAGAGGTTGGGTAGTCTGCGGCGAGTGTCTCAGCTCATGACTCCCTAAAGCCTTTCCACCATCTACAAGGCACAAGTCAAGAGTGTGATGGAATACCCTCCACTTGCCTGGATGAATGCAGCTCCAACAACACTCAAGAAGCTCGACACCATCCAGGACAAAGCAGCCCGCTTGATTGGCACCCCATCCACCACCTTAAACATTCACTCCCTCCACCACTGGCATACCGTGGCTGCAGTGTGTACCATCTACAAGATGCACTGCAGCAACTCGCCAAGGCTTCTTCGACAGCACCTCTCAAACCCGCGACCTCTACCATCTAGAAGGACAAGGGCATCAGGCACGTGGGAACACCATCACCTCCAAGTTCCCCTCCAATTACACACCATCCTGACTTAGAAGTATATCGCCGACCCTTCATCGTCGCTGGGTCAAAATCTTGGAACTCCCTCCCTAACGGCACTGTGGGAGTACCTTCACTACACGGACTGGAGCAATTCAAGAAGGCGGCTCACCACCACCTTCTCAAGGGCAATTAGGGATGGGTAATAAATGCTAGCCTTGCCAGCAACGCCAACATCCCAGGAACAAATAATTTAAAAAAAACATTGGAGTGGGGGCAGTGCGTCAGTGTGGAGACCGGGCAGTGCCTCACAGTGGAGACTGGGCAGTGCGACAGAGTGGAGATGTCGAGCAGTGTATTGGACGGAGAGGTTGAGCAGTGATTGGACGGAGAGGTTGAGCAGTGATTGGACGGAGAGGTTGAGCAGTGATTGGACGGAGAGGTTGAGCAGTGATTGGACGGCGAGGTTGAGCAGTGATTGGAGGAGAGGCTGAGCAGTGATTGGATGGAGAGGTTGAGCAGTGATTGGACGGAGAGGTTGAGCAGTGATTGGACGGCGAGGTTGAGCAGTGATTGGACGGAGAAGCTGAGCAGTGATTGGATGCAGAGGTTGAGCAGTGATTGGATGGCGAGTTTGAGCAGTGATTGGACAGCGAGGTTGAGCAGTGATTGGACGGAGAGGTTGAGCAGTGTATTGGATGGAGAGGTTGAGCAGTGTATTGGATCATGAGCTTGAGCAGTGCACCAGGCTCCTGAGACTGAGCAATGTAATGGAGTGGAGCTGCTAAGCAGGACATTAGAAATTTTAAACAGTTTTTTTAAAGCCCTGATGGTAGTGAGTGGGTGATTATCCATCCACTGGCATATCTCTGAACCAGTAATGCAGCAATCTGAATGGAAGCCATACTGAATGGAAATCTGCCACATTAGTTGGGTGCTGAGTGTTTAAATACCTCCAGTTCACCAGGTAAGTTCACTACACTCTGGTTGCTTCTTTGGAAACCAGCAATACAAGGTGATAAACATGGCCTTAGCAAGCTGAATCAGATTTCTTAATGAGATTAAGGCGAAGGAGAACAGGACCCTAACTGATTAGTCAAGAGTTTGTTTTGGACATGCTCAATTGTATTACACCAAATGCACTTCCTATCAACGGTGCACAAAGGATGGTGCATTTAATAAACATAGAAACATAGAAGAGAGGAGCAGGAGTAGGCCATTCGGCCCCTCGAGCCTGTTCCGCCATTTAATGAGATCATGGCTGATTATCCAAATTCAGTACCCTGTACCTGCTTTCTCCCCATATCCCTTGATCCCTTTAGCCTTAAGAAATATATCTAAATCCTTCTTGAATATATTTAATGAATTGGCCTCAACTGCCTTGTGTGATAGAGAATTCCACAGGTTCACCACTCTCTGGGTGAAGAAATTCCTCCTCATCTCAGTATTAAATGGTTTCAGCCCTTATCCTTAGACTGTGACCCCTGGTTCTGGACACCTCCGCCTTCAGGAACATCCTTCCTGCAGCTAGTCTGTCTAGTCCTGTCAGAATTTTATAAGTTTCAATGAGATCCCCTCTCATTCTTCTAAACTCCAGCGAATATAAGCTTAATCGACCCAATCTCTCCTCATACATCATTCCTGCCATCCCAGGTATCAGTCTGGTGAATCTTCGCTGCACTCCCTCCATGGCAAGAACATCCTTCCTCAGATAAGATGACCAAAACTGCACACAATACTCAAGGTGTGGTCTCACCAAGGCCCTGTACAACTGCAGCAAGACATCCTTGCTCCTGTACTCGAATCCTCTCGCTATGAAGGCCAACATACCATTTGCCTTCTTAACCGCCTGCTGCACCTGCATGCTTACCTTCAGCGACTGGTGCACAAGGACACCCAAGTCTCGTTGCACTTCCCCTTTTCCCAATCTATTGCCATTCAGATAATAATCTGTCTTCCTGTTTTTGCCACCGAAGTGGATAACCTCGCATTTATCCACATTATACTGCATTCGCCATGCATCTGCCCAATCACCCAACCTGTCCAAATCATACTGGAGTTTCTCTGCATTCTCCTCACAGCACACACGCCCACCCAGCTTTGTGTCGTCAGCAAACTTGGAGATATTACATCTATTTCCCTCGTCTAGATCATTTATATATATTGTGAATAGCTGGGGTCCTAGCACCGATCCCTGCGGTACCCCACTAGTCACTGCCTGCCACTCGGAAAAAGACCCGTTTATTCCAACTCTTTGCTTCCTGTTTGCCAGCTAGTTCTCTATCCAAGACAGTACCTTACCCCCAATCCTGTGTGCTTTAACTTTGCACACTAATCTCTTATGCGGGACCTTATCGAAAGCCTTCTGAAAGTCCAAATACACCGCATCCACTGGTTCTCCCTTACCTATTCTACAAGTTACATCCTCAAAAGATTCCAGTAGATTAGTCAAGCATAATTTACCTTTTTTAAATCCATGTTGACTTTGTCCGATCCTGTCACTGTTTTCCAAGTGCTCTGCTTTTACATCTTTTATAATGGACTGTAGCATTTTCCCCACTACCGATGTCAGACTTACCGGTCTATAATTCCCCGTTTTCTCACAACCATCTCTTTTAAATAGTGGGGTTACATTAGCTATCCTCCAATCCATGGGAACTGTTCCAGAGTCCATAGAATTTTGGAAGATGACCAGCAATGCATTTGCTATTTCTAGGGCCACTTCCTTAAGTACCCTAGGATGTAGATTATCAAGCCCTGGGGATTTATCTGCCTTCAATCCCGTCAATTTCCCTAAAACCATTTCCCTATAAATACTGATTTCATTCAATTCCTCCCTCTCATTAGACCTTATGTTCCCCGACAGCTCTGGGAGGTTATTTGTGTCCTCCTTTGTGAAGACAGAACCAAAGCATGTATTTAATTGGTCTGCAATTTCTTTGTGCCCCATTATAAATTCCCCTGATTCTGACTGCAAGGGACCTACGCTTGACTTCACCAATCTTTTTCTCTTCACATATCTATAGAAGCTTTTACAGTCAGTTTTTTTGTTCCCTGCAAGCTTACTCTCATAATCTATTTCCCCCCTCTTAATTAATCCCTTTGTCCTCCTTTGCTGAATCCTAAACTGCTCCCAATCCTCAGGTTTGCTGCTTTTTCTGGCCAAATTATATGTCATCTCCTTGGATCTTATGCTATCCCTAATTTCCCTTGTTAGCCATGGTTGAGTCACCTTTTTTGTTTTATTTTTATGCCAAACAGGGATGAACAAATTCTGTAGTTCATCCATGCGATCTTTAAATGTTTGCCATTGCCTATCCACCGTCAATTCTTTAAGTAACGTTCCCCAATCCATCCTAGCCAACTCGTGCCTCATACCATCGTAGTTTCCTTTATTTAAATTCATGACTCTAGTCTCTGAGCCAATACTTCACTCTCCATTTTAATGAAGAATTCTATCATATTATGATCGCTCCTCCCCAAGGGGCCTCGCACAACAAGATTGCTAATTAATCCTTTCTCATTACATAATACCCAGTCTAAGATGGCCTGATCTCTAGTTGGTTCCTCAACATATTGGTCCAGGAAACCATTCCGTATACACTCTAGGAATTCCTCCTCCACAGTATTGTTACTAATTTGTTTAGCCCAATCTATATGTAGATTAAAGTCACCCATGATAACTGCTGTGCCCTTATTGCACGCATCATTAATTTCCCGTTTAATGCCATCCCCAACCTCAGCATTACTGTTTGGGGGTCTGTATACAACTCCCACTAACATTTTCTGCCCCTTGGTATTTCTCAGCTCTGCCCATACAGATTCCACATCATCAGAGCTAATATCCTTCCTTACTATTGTGTTAATCGCCTCTTTAACCAGCAACGCTACCCCACCTCCTTTTCCTTTTTGCCTGTCCTTCCTGAATTTTGAATACCCCTGGATGTTTAATTCCCAGACTTGATCATCCTGGAGCCATGTCTCCCTAATCCCAATTATATCATATCCGTTTACATCTATTTGCGCAGCTAATTCATCCACCTTATTATGAATGCTCCTCGCATTAAGACACAAAGCCTTCAGGCTTGATTTTTCAACACTCTTAGTCCTTTTAGAATTATTATTTACTGTTGGCCCTGTTTGATTTACACCCTTGATTTCTCTGCCTTCCACTTTTGCTTTTCTCCTTCCTGTCTTTTGTTTCTATCCTTGCTTCCCTTTCCTCTGTCTCCCTGCACAGGTTCCCAACCCCCTGCCATTTTAGTTTAAACCCTCCCCAACAGCACTAGCAAACACATCCCCTAGGACATCGATTCCGGTCCTGCCCAGGTACAAACCGTCCAGTTTATACTGGTCCCACCTCCCCCAGAACCAGTTCCAATGTCCCAGGAATGTGAACCCCCCCCCCCACCCTTGCACCATTCCTCTAGCCACGTATTTATCTGAAATATCCTTCTATTTCTACTCTGACTAGCACGTGGCACGTGGCAATTAGAGACCGGGTTATAAAAAGACAGGCTACCACACAGTGCGCAGAGGAGAGAAAGAACTGTTTTAAACAAGTCTTAACTTACTTTGTACCACTTTGATTGGGTTTAAAGCGCTGGTTTAATTTTGTTGATTTGCTCGCAATCTGATGATACCCACATTAATTTCCCTGCTTCCACCACTGCCTTCAACCTATCTCTACAAATCACTGCTCTCCTTCTCTGCTTAATGGCTACACTCCAATTGGCAAAGTATCATATTTTACGCTGGCTTGGTGCTAACCTTCAGGGCCGGCTTCATAAACAAAGTGCTCTTCCTACAGTTACTTTATACTAGAAATCGATAACCATCAGAAAGTTAACTCTCCAGATCTGGGCTTTGTGGCTGTCTCAATCATCAGTTGTGTCAAAAGCAATCAAACATCTTTTTAAATTACTTTCTACCTCCACTGCCCAGCATAACAATCCTCATTTAACATCGTAGCTTTGTTTAACTTTTGAATTGGCCAGAAGCTTTGTGGCTAAAAGCTGATGACTGAATCCTAAATTTCAGGCAGATGGGTCAGAATAAGAATCTCCGAACAAAAACTGAAGTTCGAAATTTCCCAGCTTGTGAGGCCAATTTTGTGCTTCAGTGTTAATCCCATTGGAGTGTATAGTGTCAATGGGAGTGCATGGGACAGACAGGTGCAGTGTCACAATAGGCATATATCTGGCACCCACTGGCCCCATATGCACAGAAATTTGCCCATTTGCCTGCCCTGGGGGCGGGGGGGTGGTGGGGGGGGGGGGATGGTGGGGGCGTTGCGGAGGTGGCGGCAAGGGCAATTGACTGATGAAACCAACCTGGAACCAACTGGAGAAACCGGCCTGTAACCAACATTTATTTTATTCATTCATGGGATATGGGCATCATTGGTAATGGCAGCATTTATTGCCCATCCCTAATTGAGAAGAGGGTGGTGAGCCGCCTTCTTGAACCGCTGCAGTCCATGTGGTGAAGGTACTCCCACAGTGCTGTTAGGGAGGGAGTTCCAGGATTTTGACTCAGCGACGATGAAGGAACGGCGATATGTTTCCAAGTCAGGATGGTGTGTGACTTGGAGGGGAACTTGGAGGTGGTAGTGTTCCTATGTGCCTGCTGCCCTTGTCCTTCTAGGTGGAAGAGGTCACGGGTTTGGAAGGTGCTGCCGAAGAAGCCTTGGCGAGTTGCTGCAGTGCATCTTGTAGATGGTACACACTGCAGCCACGATATGCCGGTGGTGGAGGGAGTGAATGTTTAAGGTGGTGGATGGGGTGCCAATCAAGCGGATGGCTTTGTCCTGGATGGCATCAGGCTTGAGTGTTGATGCAGCTGCACTCATCCACGCAAGTGGAGAGTATTCCATCACACTCCTCACTTGTGCCTTGTTAGTGATGGAGAGGCTTTGGGGAGTCAGTAGTTGAGTCACTCACCGCACAATACCCAGCATCTGACCTGCCAGGGGAACCGACTCGTGTCCTTGTTAAGACCAGCACATCTTCATTTACTTGGTGTACCGGCCTCTGACTGAGGCTCAGTACTGGCACAGTGGGTCCCCACCCCTAGCTCCACACCAGCTGTCATTTGCACCCTGTCAGGAAACTCCCAGAAATAGCAGAGACTCGGAACTATCAGTTCTCCACTGTTTTCCTGGATATTCAGTCACCAAGAACTTTAGAGCCAAGTGCAATTTCTGATCCAATTTTTCAGTGCTTTACCACTGGTCAAATTGGGACAAACAACCTGCTGAAGTAACTGGTCTGGTTGTGCCCGCTAAAGATCTTCAAAACATTTTTGAAAGGAAACAATTTCATATTTTCTTCTTTCCCAACAGCAATCGATTATTCGTGATCTATTAGTCTGTGATCTAGCGGTCTGTGATCTATTGGTTTGTGGTCTATTGGTCTGTGATCTAGTGGTCTGAGATCTATTGGTTTGTGGTCTAATGGTCTGTGATCTAGTGGTCTGTGATCTATTGGTTTGTGGTCTAATGGTCTGTGATCTAGTGGTCTGAGATCTAGTGGTCTGTGATCTAGTGGTCTGTGATCTAGTGGTCTGAGATCTAGTGGTCTGAGATCTCGTGGTCTGTGATCTAGTGGTCTGTGATCTAGTGGTCTGTGATCTAGTGGTCTGAGATCTATTGGTTTGTGGTTTATTGGCATTGGGGAACCAGTCATTGAAATAACACTGGGACCCCCTTCCCTCCCCACTAAGGTCAGGTGCTGGTGAGCTAGTGTGCCTGCTTTATACTGCTCTACTTTGCACTGGGAACAATGGAGGTGGAACTGGCACCATCCCGCCAGCCCAGCCTCTTCCTGTGATGTCCTCAGGATGTGCCCACCCTCACACCGAGCAGAATGCAGGGCCGGTGTAATTGGGCCCTACTCCTCCACCCACACAGATGCGCAATGTTTCCGCCACACCACAGAGGGATTTTGAGGCTGTTG
This sequence comes from Squalus acanthias, assembly GCA_030390025.1. Classification (NCBI taxonomy): domain Eukaryota; kingdom Metazoa; phylum Chordata; class Chondrichthyes; order Squaliformes; family Squalidae; genus Squalus; species Squalus acanthias. The sequence continues at coordinate 39,333,370 of CM059440.1, read as the reverse complement.
TTTTACCAATGGAGGAACTCTGTGTGTGAGTGAGCAGTGAGAGTGCTATGATTGCAGGAAATGATATAACAAGAGATAGCATTACTCCACATTAATCAGTGCCAACTACACTTTTTCCTTTGGATACAGCGCTGCAAGGGAAATTAAAAACACAAATAGATAAGGAGAGAATCCTGCTGATAGTATTCAAACCCGTCAATCATTCATGGGCGTAACCTGGACAACGGTCTGAGTCACAGTGAGGCTCCCCTCCCCCACCCACACCCCCTCCCCCACCCCCATTATAAATAGTAACACAGCTAGAATTACTCTTCAATTACAACCTCTCAACTGATGGACAGATGTCAGTGTCACTTTTAGTTCAGTACAGCCAGTATCAGTTCCTGAAAGAATAATGGAAATTTAAGGTTGATTTCAATTGTCTAAATGTGGGAGAGTGGGGAGAATCCCCGGGGACTCGAGGGTACCAAAGGTTATAGTGATATTCAAACAGGTGAAGCGAGCTTGGAAATTACTTTTCTCAAAATCCATTGTAGAAAACATTGTTGAAAGGAACAATCAGCATGGATTTAAAAGCAGTGGAGGAAGATTCAGTCCCCTGTGGGTGATATGTAATGAATTGTAAACCATTTGTGATGGATATGGATTCTGTCAGAATTGAAACTTTAACACTGTCTATATATTATTATAGTATATTTATGAGATGTAACTGGTCATTTTTAATTTGGTTACTGCATGCTGGGCGAGACCTCTCAGTTGCTTATGGCAAAGAGGATGTACATTGCTGTTTGATATGCAAAATGTCACTTCAAAGGCCATTATTGCTATGCAAGTGTATGTTGATTGAAGGCAAATAGAAACTACTTAAGACTGTCTGCTTGCTTTGTTCTGAAAGCAATCAACTGGGCTTCAGGAGGGGTTCAGGACTTCATCACTTTAATTCAAGAAGCTTTGTTCAATTATAGAAGACACCTTTTGATTTCTTGTATTTCAGTTGTGAACTTTAATGAGTGCGAGAGGTATACACCCGGCAGCCTGCACCCAGCTCTTCAGCCCACTGAAATAGAGGCTGGAGACTCCACATTAGTGGATAAAAGCTCAGATGTAAATTATGTTATCGGCGCTGGTCCAGGATCAGGATTACTTCGTGAATTAGTAAAGTTTCACAATTTTTAGAATGCTTGTACCTGAGGAGGTAAAAGGTAAAGTTCCGTCTCCAAGTGCATTAATTTTCGGTTACTGTCATAGGAACATAGGAACAGGAGTAGACCATTCAGCCCCTCGAGCCTGTTCCGCCATTCAATGAGATCATGGCTGATCTGCGATCTAACTCCATATACCCGCCTTTGGCCCATATCCCTTAATACCTTTGGTTAACAGAAAGCTATCAATCTCTGATTTAAAATGAACAATTGACCCAGCATCAATTGCCGTTTGTGGAAGAGAGTTCCAAACTTCTTCCACCCTTTGTGTGTAGAAGTGTTTCCTAATTTCACTCCTGAAAGGTCTGGCTCTAATTTTTAGACTATGCCCCCTAGTCCTAGACTCCCCAACCAGCGCAAATAGTTTCTCTCTATCTACCCTATCTGTTCCCCTTAATATCCTGAAAACTTTGATCAGATCACCCCTTAACCTTCTAAATTCCAGGGAATACAACCCTAGTTTGTGTAATCTCTCCTCGTAACTTAACCCTTGAAGTCCGGGTATCATTCTGGTAAACTTACGCTGCACTCCCTCCAAGGCTAATATATCCTTCCTAAGGTGTGGTGCCCAGAACTGCTCACAGTACTCCAGGTGAGGTCTAACCAGGGTTTTGTACAGCTGCAGCATAACATCTACCCCCTTGTATTCTAGTCCTCTAGATATAAAGGCCAGCATCCCATTAGCCCTTTTGATTATTTTCTGTACCTGTTCATGATATTTTAATGATCTGTGTACCTGGACCCCCAATTCTCTTTGGACATCCACTGTTTTTAGCTTTTCACCATTTAGAAAGTACCCTGTTCTATCATTTTTAGGTCCACAGTGGATGACCTCACAATTGCTTACATTGAAACCCATTTGTCACAGTTTTGCCCATTCACTTAATCTATCAATATCCCTTTGTAATTTTATGCTTTCATCTACACTGCCTATAATGTCGCCTATCTTTGTGTCATCGCCAAACTTGGATATATGGCTTTCTATGCCATCATCTAAGTCGTTAATAAATATTGTGAATAGTTGAGACCCCAACACAAATACATGCGGGACACCCCTAGTCACATCCTGCCAATTAGAGTACCTGCCCATTATCCCTACTCTCTGTCTCCTGCCGCTCAGCCAATTTCCTAATCAGGTCAATAATTTGCCCTAATTTCCGTGGGCTTCTACCTTAGATAACAGTCTCTTATGTGGGTGGGACTTTATCAATTGCCTTCTGGAAGTTCATATAAATAACATCCACTGTCCACTACTTTAGTCACCTCTTCAAAATATTCAATCAGGTTTGTCAGGCATGACCTATCTTTCACAAATCCATGCTGGCTCTCTCTGATCAACTGAACATTTTCGAGGTGTTCAGTCACCCTATCCTTAATTATAGACTCTAACAATTTCCCGACAACAGATGTTAGGCTAACTGGTCTATAATTCGTTGGTTTCCCTCTCTCGCCATTCTTAAAAAGCGGAGTGACATGCGCAATTTTCCAATCTAAAGGGACGGTTCCTGAATCTAGAGAACTTTGGAAGATTATAGTTAGGGCATCTGCAATGTGCTCACCTACTTCCTTTAAAACCCTGGGATGGAAACCATCTGTGCCCTGGAGATTTGTCACTCTTTAGTGCCATTATTTTCTTCATTACTGTTAATTTACTTATGTTAATTTTATTGAGTTCCTGTCCCTGATTCAATATTAGTTTCCTTGGGATTTCCGGCATGCTATCCTCTTCCTCTACCGTAACTACTGACGGAAAGTAATTATTCAACATGTCTGCCAATATCACCACTTTCAGTTTTTAAGGGACCAACATTGCTCCTGACCACCCTCTTTTTCCTAATGTAACTGTAATTCTTCGTATTGATTTTGATATCCCTTGCAAGTTTCTTTTCATACTCCCTTTTTGTAGCACTTACTATCTGTTTTGTGACCCTTTGTTGTTCTTTGTGTCTTTCCCATTCACCAGAATCTGTGATATTTTTTGCACTTTTGCATGCTTTTTCATTTAGTTTTATGTTGTCTCTTACCTCCTTAGTCGTGCATGGCTTTTTTTTTGGCAAGTAGACCTCTTGCCCTTCAGGGGTATAAACTGGTTCTGTATCACATTAAATCCTTTTTTAAACATCTCCCACTGATCTTCTATCAGTTTACCCATTAACAGATTTGTCCAGTTTACTGTGGACAGTCTCTGACTCATCCCGTTGAAGTCAGCCTCACTCAAATCTAGAATCTTAGTAGCTGTTTCATGTTTTGCCCTTTCAAACGCTACATTGAGCTCGATCATGTTATGATCGCTGTTGGATAAATGTTCATGCACAGTTAGGCTGTTAACTAAATCTGGCTCATTACTCACTATTAAATCTGATGGCTTGCTCCCTTGTTGCCTCTAGGACATATTGTTGTAGAAAACTATCCCGGACACACTCAAGAAATTCACTACCTTTCTGACAGGTGCTAGTCTGCTTTTCCCAATCTATATGAAAGTGAAAATCCCCAATTAAAACCACTCTGCCTTTACTACATGCTTGTCTAATCTCTGCATTTATACATTCTAGCACTTCACAGCTGCTACCAGGGGACCTATACACAACTCCCACTACAGTCTTAAATCCTTTCCTATTTCTAAATTCAACCCATAAGGTCGCCATTGGCTGCTTACCTCTCTTTAAATCCTCCCTTATCATGGAAGTGATTTCATCCTTAATCACCAAGGCTACTCCTCACCCTCTGCCATTTTCCCCCTCTGTTCTGTAGACCTTATAACCTGGTATATTTAGTTCCCAGTCCTGACTGTCTTGCAGCCGTGTTTCAGTAATGCCTACCATTTCATACCCTCCAATTTGAACCATGCCTGCAGTTCATTCAATTTATTCCTTATACTCCGTGTCTTTGTATAAAGAACACTTATTTGGGCCACACACCCTAGCCTGTCCTTCAGCTCTGATGTTTTACTCACATGTTTCTTACTTCTCTCTCCTGGTTTAATCACTTTACATCTTTCAGTTTTCCCTTTACCTGTAGAGTCTAAAGCACAATTTCTGACTGTTACTCTACTCTCTTCCCTTTCGTTTGTTTTTGAACTACTATTTGTACCACAATTTCCCCCTGAGCCCTCCCCCCTCCCCCCATTTACTAGTTTAAAGTCCTTGTGACTGCCCTAAAGTCCTTGTGACTGTCCGACTTGTTATTTTTAATAAATTAATCTGCAGTTTATAAATCAATGTCTGATCGAGTGTTAGCCTTCTACTCTCTGCAGACAAGGGGAACACACATGGAATTGTGTCGTCTCCAGAAATCTATTCACTAACCAGGGTTTCTGTTCATCCCCGGGTAGCACTACGTTACCGGATATTATGGTAGATTTTAACTTGCACTGACGGACAGTAACCTGGTGGTGACTGATCAGAAGTCTACTGCCCATCCCAGAGGATTTCCCTTTCTATTGACTTCAGTGGAGAGGAGAATGCCGGCCATTTCCCATCCAGCGGGAACACTTAAAAACAAACCCAATGACATGGTGTATATTAAGATTTGTATTGTAGCTAATCTGCTGGTTTATTTTTGCTTCTGTGTAAATTTACTTTTTATAATAAAGCTCTTATGTAGTTTTAGCCTGTACAACATTGTCTTTTTTGTATTCGTTCATGAAATGTAGGCATCGCTGGCAAGGCCAGCATTTATTGCCCATCCCTAGTTGCCCTTGAGAAGGTGGTGGTGAGCCGCCTTCTTGAACCGCTGCAGTCCGTGTGGTGAAGGTACTCCCACAGTACTGTTAGGTAGGGATTTCCAGGATTTTGACCCAGCGACGATGAAGGATCGGCGATATATTTCTAAGTCAGGATGGTGTGTGACTTGGAGGGGAACTTGGATGTGGTGGTGTTCCCATGCACCTGCTGCCCTTGTCCTTCTAGGTGGAAGGGGTCACGGGTTTGGGAGGTACTGCCGAAGAAGCCTTGGCGAGTTGCTGCAGTGCATCTTGTAGATGGTACACACTGCAAACACGATACGCTGGTGGTGGAGGGATCAAGCGGGCTGCTTTGTCCTGGATGGTATCGAGCTTCTTGAGTGTTGTTGGAGCTGCACTCATCCAGGCCAGTGGAGAATATTCCATCACACTCCTTACTTGTGCCTTGTAGATGATGGAAAGGCTTTGGGGAGTCAGGAGGTGAGACACTCGCCACGGAATACCCAGCCTCTGACCTGCTCTTGTTGCCACAGTATTTATGTGGCTGGTACAGTTAAGTTTCTGGTCAATGGTGGGGACTTCAGGAGTAGGCCGATATGGATTATCGACTCGGCACTTCTGGCTGAAGATGGTTGCAAACACATCAGCTTTGTCTTTTGCACTCGCGTGCTGGGCTCCACCATCATTGAGGGTGGGGATATTCATGGAGCCTCCTCCTCTCATTAGTTGTTTAATGGTCCACCACCATTCAGGACTGGATGTGGCAGGACTGCAGTGCCTTGGTCTGATCCGTTGATTGTGGGATCGCTTAGCCCTGTCTATAGCATGCTGCTTCTGCTTTTTAGCATGCATGTACTCCTGTGTTGCAGCTTCCCCAGGTTGGCACTGCATTTTTAGGTACGCCTGGTGCTGCTCCTGGCATGCTCTTCTGCACTCCTTATTGAACCAGGGTTGGTCCCCTGGCTTGATGGTAATGGTAGAGTGAGAGATATGCCGGTCCATGAGGTTCCACATTGTGGTGGAATACAATTCTGCTGTTGCTCATGGCCCACAGCGCCTCATGGATGCCCAGTTTTGAGCTGCGAGATTAGTTCTGAATCTATCCCATTTAGCATGGTGGTAGTGCCACACAACACGATGGAGGGTGTCCTCAGTGTGAAGACGGGACTTCGTTTCCACACTGACTGTGCGGTGGTCACTACTGCCAATACTGTCATGGACAGATGCATCTGCGACAGGTAGATTGGTGAGGACGAGGTCAAGTAGGTTTTTCCCTCGTGTTGGTTCTCTCACCACCTGTCGCAGGCCCAGACTGTCAGCTATGTCCTTCAGGACTCGGCCAGCTCGGTCAGTAGTTGTGCTACCGAGCCACTCTTGGTGATGGACATTGAAGACCCCCCACCCAGAGTACATTCTGTGCCTTTGCTACTCTCAGTGCTTCTTCCAAGTGGTGTTCAACATGGTGGAGTACTGATTCATCAGCTGAGGGAGGGCGGTAGGTGGTAATCAGCAGGAGGTTTCCTTGCCCATGCTTGTCCTGAAACCATGAGACTTCATGGGGTCCAGAGTCAATGTTGAGGACTCCCAGGGCCATTCCCTCCCGACTGTATACCACTGTGCTGCCACCTCTGGTGGGTCTGTCCTGCCGGTGGGACAGGACATACCCAGGGATGGTGATGGAGGAGCTTGGGACATTGGCTGAAAGGTATGTTTCTGTGAGTATGACCATGTCAGGCTGTTACTTGACGAGACTGTGGGACAGCTCTCCCAATTTTGGCACAAGTCCCCAGATGTTGGTGAGGGTTGACTGGGCTGGGTGTGCTGTTGTTGTGTCTGTAGCCGGTGCCGAGGTCGATGCCGGATGATCCGTCTGGTTTGATTGTTTTTCAAAGCGTTTTTTTACAATTGAGGGGCTTGCTAGGCCATTTCAGAGGGCAGTTAAGAGTCAACCACATTGCTGTGGGTCTGGAGTCACATATAGGCCAGACCAGGTAAGGACGGCAGATTTCCTTCTCTAAAGGACATTAGTGAACCAGATGGGCTTTTACGACAATCCGACAGTTTCATGGTCACCATTACTGATACTCGCTTTTTATTCCAGATTTATATAATTGAATTTAAAATCCCCAGCTGCCGTGGTGAGATTTGAACTCACGTCTCTGGATCATTAGTCCAGGTCTCTGGATTATTAGTCCAGTAACATAACCACTATGCTACCGTTCTCTGACAGCGTGGTATTTTTTCCATTTGTTAAAGATAACATTTTAAAAATTGTTTCATTTTATTTAGAGGGTGATGGATTGGGGGTAACTTTGACTTCGTGCGATCGTGTAAAATGGATGATCGCCAATCAGCAGTCCATTTTGCATCTCTCCCAATTTTTATTTCCATTGAATTCAATCGGGAGAGATATAAAACGGGCTGCCGATTCACTCTCACCGGTTTTACACTGCTGCACACAGTCACAATCACTCCAGTTGTGTTGCATGTAGGCGACAAGTTCCCAGACTTGGAAAAGAAAACACACGATTTTAGGTATTCTATTTCTAACAGCCCCTTATATTGATGAATTCTGCATTAAAACATGATAACACTGTAGAGACTAGCATTTGTAGTAATAAATAGAATAATAGACAAACCTGCTTAGGAGGCAAAATGAACTCAATTCTGTGAAAGGTTATCAGTCTGCCCGCTGGCTGGGGAATAGGTAATGGATAAAGGGGTCTCCAAGGAGAAACAAGAGAAACATAAGAAAAATAATAAAATGCAAATAAAAATGAATGAGTGAGTTACCATAAATGTGATGTGATAAATGGAGATGTGTTTGTAATTGGGTAATGCGAAGGAGCTGTTTATGAGCATTTGCTTACCCAATCCCAGCCAGAGCAAATTGCTCCTTGGAGTAAACAAGTGTAACGCACATGAATACATCGACGCAGCATACGTTGTTGTTTTCTTTTTAAAGGGTTGTTAGACTGCAGTTAACTGGATTGGTACAAAATTACTTGACTTCAAGCACTCATCCCTTTAATGATGTCCACACGAAAGCTGGCAATTTAGCAACAGGGGAACTGGCACAGGTTGAAAGGAATGAATCATCGATTGTAGTCCATGCAGTAGCAAGTCTCTCTTTACTGGACATGTTGAAGATCAAAGAGAGCAGGGCTCCAAGAACAAGTTAATGCTCCAGGCAGTGTGGGTACGACAGGTGAAAGAGCTACCTCCAACTCAGTGAGTAGGAGTGCTACACCTACAGCCAGAACGGCAGCCTCGGAGCAACATCAGCACTGCAGTGTTGGTAGACATAAAAAGGAACAACACTAAACATTCCCACAGGATCTTTCCAGGCAACAGTAAAGACTTGGCAAGGACCGATCACAACACCGAGCTCACAACACCGAGCTCACAACACTGAGCTCACAACACTGAGCTCACAACACAGCTCACAACACCGAGCTCACAACACTGAGCTCACAACACAGCTCACAACACTGAGCTCACAACACAGCTCACAACACCGAGCTCACAACACCGAGCTCACAACACCGAGCTCACAACACTGAGCTCACAACACAGCTCACAACACCGAGCTCACAACACCGAGCTCACAACACTGAGCTCACAACACTGAGCTCACAACACAGCTCACAACACCGAGCTCACAACACCGAGCTCACAACACTGAGCTCACAACACCGAACTCACAACACCGAGCTCACAACACCGAGCTCACAACACAGAGCTCACAACACCGAGCACACAACACTGAGCTCACAACACTGAGCTCACAACACCGAGCTCACAACACCGAGCTCACAACACTGAGCTCACAACACTGAGCTCACAACACCGAACTCACAACACAGCTCACAACACCGAGCTCACAACACTGAGCTCACAACACCGAGCTCACAACACTGAGCTCACAACACAGCTCACAACACAGCTCACAACACTGAGCTCACAACACAGCTCACAACACAGCTCACAACACAGCTCACAACACTGAGCTCACAACACAGCTCACAACACTGAGCTCACAACACAGCTCACAACACTGAGCTCATAACACAGCTCACAACACAGCTCACAACACAGCTCACAACACTGAGCTCAAAACACCGAGCTCACAACACTGAGCTCACAACACTCTTCACAACACCTAGCTCACAACACTGAGCTCACAACACAGCTCACAACACCGAGCTCACAACACAGCTCACAACACTGAGCTCACAACACTGAGCTCACAACACAGCTCACAACACAGCTCACAACACTGAGCTCACAACAACGAGCTAACAACACCGAGCTCACAACACTGAGCTCACAACACTGTTCACAACACCGAGCTCACAACACTGAGCTCACAACACCGAGCTCACAACACCGAGCTCACAACACCAAACTCACAACACCGAGCTCACAACACTGAGCTCACAACACCGAACTCACAACACCGAGCTCACAACACTGAGCTCACAACACTGAGCTCACAACACCGAACTCACAACACAGCTCACAACACCGAGCTCACAACACTGAGCTCACAACACCGAGCTCACAACACAGCTCACAACACTGAGCTCACAACACAGCTCACAACACTGAGCTCACAACACAGCTCACAACACAGCTCACAACACTGAGCTCACAACACCGAGCTCACAACACCGAGCTCACAACACTGAGCTCACAACACTGAGCTCACAACACAGCTCACAACACTGAGCTCACAACACAGCTCACAACACTGAGCTCACAACACCGAGCTCACAACACCGAGCTCACAACACTGAGCTCACAACACTCTTCACAACACCTAGCTCACAACACTGCTCACAACACTGAGCTCACAACACAGCTCACAACACAGCTCACAACACTGAGCTCACAACACTGAGCTCACAACACAGCTCACAACACCGAGCTCACAACACAGCTCACAACACAGCTCACAACACTGAGCTCACAACACAGCTCACAACACAGCTCACAACACTGAGCTCACAACACCGAGCTCACAACACAGCTCACAACACAGCTCACAACACTGAGCTCACAACAACGAGCTAACAACACCGAGCTCACAACACTGAGCTCACAACACTGTTCACAACACCGAGCTCACAACACTGAGCTCACAACACCGAGCTCACAACACTGTACACAACACCGAGCTCACAACACTGAGCTCACAACACCGAGCTCACAACACTGTTCACAACACCGAGCTCACAACACTGAGCTCACAACACCGAGCTCACAACACTGTACACAACACCGAGCTCACAACACTGAGCTCACAACACCGAGCTCACAACACTGAGCTCACAACACTGTTCACAACACTGAGCTCACAACACTGAGCTCACAACACCGAGCTCATAACAGAGCTCACAACACTGAGCTCACAACAGAGCTCACAACACTGAGCTCACAACACCGAGCTCACAACACTGTTCACAACACCGAGCTCACAACACTGTTCACAACACAGCTCACAACACTGAGCTCACAACACTGTTCACAATACAGCTCACAACACTGAGCTCACAACACAGCTCACAACACAGCTCACAACACAGCTCACAACACTGAGCTCACAACACCGAGCTCACAACACTGATCTCACAACACCGAGCTCACAACACCGAGCTCACAACACAGCTCACAACACCGAGCTCACAACACAGCTCACAACACCGAGCTCACAACACTGAGCTCACAACACAGCTCACAACACTGAGCTCACAACACTGAGCTCACAACACAGCTCACAACACCGAGCTCACAACACAGCTCACAACACAGCTCACAACACTGAGCTCACAACACCGAGCTCACAACACAGCTCACAACACAGCTCACAACACTGAGCTCACAACACCGAACTCACAACACAGCTCACAACACCGAGCTCACAACACAGAGCTCACAACACTGAGCTCACAACACAGCTCACAACACTGAGCTCACAACACTGAGCTCACAACACAGAGCTCACAACAGAGCTCACAACACTGAGCTCACAACACTGAGCTCACAACACTGAGCTCACAACACAGCTCACAACACCGAGCTCACAACACAGCTCACAACACTGAGCTCACAACACAGCTCACAACACCGAACTCACAACACAGCTCACAACACTGAGCTCACAACACTGAGCTCACAACACAGCTCACAACACCGAGCTCACAACACAGCTCACAACACAGCTCACAACACTGAGCTCACAACACCGAGCTCACAACACAGCTCACAACACAGCTCACAACACTGAGCTCACAACACCGAACTCACAACACAGCTCACAACACCGAGCTCACAACACAGCTCACAACACTGAGTTCACAACACTGAGCTCACAACACAGAGCTCACAACAGAGCTCACAACACTGAGCTCACAACACAGCTCACAACACTGAGTTCACAACACTGAGCTCACAACACAGAGCTCACAACAGAGCTCACAACACTGAGCTCACAACACCGAGCTCACAACAGAGCTCACAACACTGAGCTCACAACACTGAGCTCACAACACTGAGCTCACAACACTGAGCTCACAACACCGAGCTCACAACAGAGCTCACAACACTGAGCTCACAACACCGAGCTCACAACACAGCTCACAACACCGAGCTCACAACACAGCTCACAACACCGAGCTCACAACACCGAGCTCACAACATAGCTCACAACACAGCTCACAACACCGAGCTCACATCACCGAGCTCACAACACAGCTCACAACACCGAGCTCACAACACTGAGCTCACAACACAGCTCACAACACTGAGCTCACAACACCGAGCTCACAACACCGAGCTCACAACACTGAGCTCACAACACAGCTCACAACACTGAGCTCACAACACAGCTCACAACAGCGAGCTCACAACACCGAGCTCACAACACTGAGCTCACAACACTGTTCACATCACTGAGCTCACAACACAACTCACAACACTGAGCTCACAACACTGAACTCACAACACCGAGCTCACAACACCGAGCTCACAACACAGCTCACAACACTGAGCTCACAACACAGAGCTCACAAGACAGCTCACAACACTGAGCTCACAACACTGAACTCACAACACTGAGCTCACAACACTGAGCTCACAACACAGCTCACAACACTGAACTCACAACACTGAGCTCACAATACAGCTCACAAGACTGAGCTCACAACAGCGAGCTCACAACACTGAGCTCACAACACAGCTCACAACACAACTCACAACACTGAACTCACAACACTGAGCTCACAACACAGCTCACAACACAGCTCACAACACCGAGCTCACAACACAGCTCACAACACTGAGCTCACAACACCGAGCTCACAACACTGAGTTCACAACACAGCTCACAACACCGAGCTCACAACACTGAGCTCACAACACTGAGCTCACAACACCGAGCTCACAACACAGCTCACAACACCGAGCTCACAACACAGCTCACAACACTGAGCTCACAACACTGAGCTCACAACACAGAGCTCACAACACAGCTCACAACACTGAACTCACAACACTGAGCTCACAACACTGAGCTCACAACACCGAGCTCACAACACAGCTCACAACACTGAACTCACAACACTGAGCTCACAACACTGTTCACAACACTGTTCACAACACTGAGCTCACAACACTGAGCTCACAACACTGAGCTCAAAACACCGAGCTCACAACACAACTCACAACACCGAGCTCACAACACTGAGCTCACAACACCGAGCTCACAACACCGAGCTCACAACACCGAGCTCACAACACTGTTCAAAACACAGCTCACAACAGCGAGCTCACAACACTGAGCACACAACACTGTTCACAACACTGAGCTCACAACACTGAGCTCACAACACTGTTCACAACACTGTTCACAACACTGAGCTCACAACACTGAGCTCACAACACTGAGCTCACAAGACTGAGCTCACAACAGCGAGCTCACAACACAGCTGACAACACAACTCACAACACTGAGCTCACAACACAGCTCACAACACAGCTCACAACACCGAGCTCACAACACAGCTCACAACACAGCTCACAACACTGAGCTCACAACACAGCTCACAACACAGCTCACAACACCGAGCTCACAACACAGCTCACAACACTGAGCTCACAACACCGAGCTCACAACACTGAGCTCACAACACTGAGCTCACAACACTGAGCTCACAACACAGCTCACAACACTGAGCTCACAACACCGAGCTCACAACACCGAGCTCACAACACTGAGCTCACAACACTGAACTCACAACACTGAGCTCACAACACTGAGCTCACAACACCGAGCTCACAACACTGAGCTCACAACACCGAGCTCACGACCCCGAGCTTACAACGCTGAGCTCACAACACCGAGCTCACAACACTGAGCTCACAACACCGAGCTCACAACACCGAGCTCACAACACTGAGCTCACAACACTGAGCTCACAACACTGAACTCACAACACTGAGCTCACAACACTGAGCTCACAACACCGAGCTCACAACACTGAGCTCACAACACCGAGCTCACAACACTGTTCACAACACCGAGCTCACAACACTGAGCTCACAACACAGCTCACAACACTGAGCTCACAACACCGAGCTCACAACACTGAGCTCACAACAGAGCTCACAACACTGAGCTCACAACTCAACTCACAACACCGAGCTCACAACACTGAGCTCACAACACCGAGCTCACAACACCAAGCTCACAACACAGCTCACAACACAGCTCACAACACAGCTCACAACAGCGAGCTCACAACACAGCTCACAAAACTGAGCTCACAACACTGTTCACAACACCGAGCTCACAACACTGAGCTCACAACACTGTTCACAACACCGAGCTCACAACACTGTTCACAACACCGAGCTCACAACACTGAGCTCACAACACTGTTCACAACACCGAGCTCACAACACTGAGCTCACAACACCGAGCTCACAACACTGAGCTCACAACACTGAGCTCACAACACTGTTCACAACACCGAGCTCACAACACTGAGCTCACAACACCGAGCTCACAACACTGTTCACAACACCGAGCTCACAACACCGAGCTAACAACAGAGCTCACAACACTGAGCTCACAACACTGTTCACAACACTGAGCTCACAACACTGAGCACACAACACCGAGCTCACAACAGAGCTCACAACACTGAGCTCACAACACCGAGCTCACAACACAGCTCACAACACTGAGCTCACAACACAGCTCACAACACCGAGCTCACAACACCGAGCTCACAACACCGAGCTCACAACACTGAGCTCACAACACTGAGCTCACAACACTGTTCACAACACCGAGCTCACAACACTGAGCTTACAACACTGTTCACAACACCGAGCTCACAACACAGCTCACAACACTGAGCTCACAACACTGTTCACAATACAGCTCACAACACTGAGCTCACAACACAGCTCACAACACAGCTCACAACACAGCTCACAACACTGAGCTCACAACACCGAGCTCACAACACAGCTCACAACACCGAGCTCACAACACTGAGCTCACAACACCGAGCTTACAACACTGAGCTCACAACACAGCTCACAACACTGAGCTCACAACACTGAGCTCACAACACAGCTCACAACACCGAGCTCACAACACGAGCTCACAACACGAGCTCACAACACTGAGCTCACAACACCGAGCTCACAACACGAGCTCACAACACGAGCTCACAACACAGAGCTCACAACACTGAGCTCACAACACAGCTCACAACACCGAGCTCACAACACGAGCTCACAACACTGAGCTCACAACACAGCTCACAACACGAGCTCACAACACGAGCTCACAACACTGAGCTCACAACACGAGCTCACAACACGAGCTCACAACACTGAGCTCACAACACCTGAGCTCACAACACTGAGCTCACAACACCGAGCTCACAACCAGAGCTCACAACACTGAGCTCACAACACCGAGCTCACAACACAGCTCACAACACCGAGCTCACAACACAGCTCACAACACTGAGCTCACAACACCGAGCTCACAACACCGAGCTCACAACACTGAGCTCACAACACAGCTCACAACACTGAGCTCACAACACAGCTCACAACACTGAGCTCACAACACCGAGCTCACAACACTGAGCTCACAACACAGAGCTCACAACACCGAGCTCACAACAGAGCTCACAACACTGAGCTCACAACACCGAGCTCACAACACAGCTCACAACACCGAGCTCACAACACAGCTCACAACACCGAGCTCACAACACCGAGCTCACAACACCGAGCTCACAACACTGAGCTCACAACACTGAGCTCACAACACTGTTCACAACACCGAGCTCACAACACTGAGCTTACAACACTGTTCACAACACCGAGCTCACAACACTGTTCACAACACAGCTCACAACACTGAGCTCACAACACTGTTCACAATACAGCTCACAACACTGAGCTCACAACACAGCTCACAACACAGCTCACAACACAGCTCACAACACTGAGCTCACAACACCGAGCTCACAACACAGCTCACAACACCGAGCACACAACACAGCTCACAACACCGAGCTCACAACACAGCTCACAACACCGAGCTCACAACACAGAGCTCACAACACTGAGCTCACAACACCGAGCTTACAACACTGAGCTCACAACACAGCTCACAACACTGAGCTCACAACACTGAGCTCACAACACAGCTCACAACACCGAGCTCACAACACAGCTCACAACACGAGCTCACAACACCGAGCTCACAACACCGAGCTCACAACACAGCTCACAACACTGAGCTCACAACACTGAGCTCACAACACAGCTCACAACACCGAGCTCACAACACAGCTCACAACACAGCTCACAACACTGAGCTCACAACACCGAGCTCACAACACAGCTCACAACACCGAGCTCACAACACAGAGCTCACAACACTGAGCTCACAACACTGAGCTCACAACACAGCTCACAACAGCGAGCTCACAACACTGAGCTCACAACACAGAGCTCACAACAGAGCTCACAACACTGAGCTCACAACACCGAGCTCACAACAGAGCTCACAACACTGAGCTCACAACACTGAGCTCACAACACTGAGCTCACAACACGAGCTCACAACACGAGCTCACAACACTGAGCTCACAACACCGAGCTCACAACACAGCTCACAACTCCGAGCTCACAACACAGCTCACAACACCGAGCTCACAACACTGAGCTCACAACACGAGCTCACAACACTGAGCTCACAACACCGAGCTCACAACACCGAGCTCACAACACTGAGCTCACAACACCAGCTCACAACACAGAGCTCACAACACAGCTCACAACACGAGCTCACAACACCGAGCTCACAACACTGAGCTCACAACACGAGCTCACAACACTGAGCTCACAACACTGAGCTCACAACACCGAGCTCACAACACCGAGCTCACAACACTGAGCTCACAACACTAGCTCACAACACCGAGCTCACAACACAGCTCACAACACTGAGCTCACAACACTGATCACAACACAGCTCACAACACTGAGCTCACAACACGAGCTCACAACACAGCTCACAACACAGCTCACAACACTGAGCTCACAACACCGAGCTCACAACACAGCTCACAACACCGAGCTCACAACACAGCTCACAACACCGAGCTCACAACACAGCTCACAACACCGAGCTCACAACACAGAGCTCACAACACTGAGCTCACAACACCGAGCTTACAACACTGAGCTCACAACACAGCTCACAACACTGAGCTCACAACACTGAGCTCACAACACAGCTCACAACACCGAGCTCACAACACAGCTCACAACAGAGCTCACAACACTGAGCTCACAACACCGAGCTCACAACACGAGCTCACAACACTGAGCTCACAACACTGAGCTCACAACACTGAGCTCACAACACCGAGCTCACAACACGAGCTCACAACACGAGCTCACAACACTGAGCTCACAACACCGAGCTCACAACACAGCTCACAACTCCGAGCTCACAACACAGCTCACAACACCGAGCTCACAACACTGAGCTCACAACACAGCTCACAACACTGAGCTCACAACACCGAGCTCACAACACCGAGCTCACAACACTGAGCTCACAACACAGCTCACAACACTGAGCTCACAACACAGCTCACAACAGCGAGCTCACAACACCGAGCTCACAACACCGAGCTCACAACACGAGCTCACAACACGAGCTCACAACACGGCTCCACAACACCGAGCTCACACACAGCTCACAACACCGAGCTCACAACACGAGCTCACAACACGAGCTCACAACACGAGCCTCACAACACTGAGCTCACAACATGAGCTCACACACCGAGCTCACAACACCGAGCTCACAACACAGGCTCACAACCGAGCTCACAACACAGCTCACAACACAGCTCACAACACCTGAGCTCACAACACTGAGCTCACAACACTGAGCTCACAACCAGAGCTCACAACACAGCTCACAACACTGAGCTCACAACACAGCTCACAACACCGAGCTCACAACACCGAGGCTCACAACACAGCTCACAACACTGAGCTCACAACACCGAGCTCACAACACAGTCCACACTCTGAGCTCACAACACGCTCACAACACCGAGCTCACAACACAGCTCACAAACACCGAGCTCACAACACTGAGCTCACAACACTGAGCTCACAAACACGAGCTCCACAACACAGAACTCACAACACTGAGCTCACACACCGAGCTCACAACACTGAGCTCACAACACGAGCTCACAACACGAGCTCACAACAGAGCTCACAACACCTGATCACACAACACGAGCTCACAACACTGAGCTCACAACACGAGCTCACAACACTGAGCTCACAACACAGCTCACAACACGAGCTCACAACACTGACTCACACACCGAGCTCACAACACTGAGCTCACAACACAGCTCACAACACGAGCTCACAACACTGAGCTCACAACACGAGCTCACAACACCGAGCTCACAACAGCTGAGCTCACACACGAGTCACAACACGGAGCTCACAACACTGAGCTCACAACACCGAGCTCACAACACTGAGCTCACAACACCAGCTCACAACACCGAGCTCACAACACTGAGCTCACAACACCGAGCTCACAACACCGAGCTCACAACACTGAGCTCACAACACCGAGCTCACAACACCAGCTCACAACACTCGAGCTCACAACACAGCTCACAACACCGAGCTCACACACAGCTCACAACACCGAGCTCACAACACAGCTCACAACACTGAGCTCACAACACCAGAGCTCACAACACGGCTCACAACACCTGAGCTCACAACACAGCTCACAACACCGAGCTCACAACACTGAGCTCACAACACCGAGCTCACAACACTGAGCTCACAACACAGCTCACAACAGCGAGCTCACAACACCGAGCTCACAACACTGAGCTCACAACACTGCTCACATCACTGAGCTCACAACACAGCTCACAACACCGAGCTCACAACACTGAGCTCACAACACAGCTCACAACACTGAGCTCACAACACCGAGCTCACAACACCGAGCTCACAACACTGAGCTCACAACACAGCTCACAACACTGAGCTCACAACACAGCTCACAACAGCGAGCTCACAACACCGAGCTCACAACACTGAGCTCACAACACTGTTCACATCAC
The DNA here is from genome assembly GCA_030390025.1 of Squalus acanthias. NCBI lineage: Eukaryota > Metazoa > Chordata > Chondrichthyes > Squaliformes > Squalidae > Squalus > Squalus acanthias. The sequence continues at coordinate 39,314,768 of CM059440.1, read as the reverse complement.
TGAGCTCACAACACAGCTCACAACACTGAGCTCACAACACTGAACTCACAACACCGAGCTCACAACACTGAGCTCACAACACAGCTCACAACACTGAGCTCACAACACCGAGCTCACAACACTGAGCTCACAACACCGAGCTCACAACACTGAGCTCACAACACTGAACTCACAACACCGAGCTCACAACACCGAGCTCACAACACAGCTCACAACACTGAGCTCACAACACTGAGCTCACAACACAGAGCTCACAAGACAGCTCACAACAGCGAGCTCACAACACTGAGCTCACAACACAGCTCACAACACCGAGCTCACAACACAGCTCACAACACTGAGCTCACAACACTGAACTCACAACACTGAGCTCACAATACAGCTCACAAGACTGAGCTCACGACACTGAGCTCACAACACAGAGCTCACAAGACAGCTCACAACAGCGAGCTCACAACACTGAGCTCACAACACAGCTAACAACACCGAGCTCACAACACAGCTCACAACACAACTCACAACACTGAGCTCACAACACAGCTCATAACACTGAGCTCACAACACTGAGCTCACAACACAGCTCACAACACTGAGCTCACAATACTGAGCTCACAACACTGAACTCACAACACTGAGCTCACAACACTGAGCTCACAACACCGAGCTAACAACACAGCTCACAACACTGAGCTCACAACACAGCTCACAACACTGAGCTCACAACACTGAGCTCACAACACCGAGCTCACAACAGCGAGCTCACAACACAGCTCACAACACTGAGCTCACAACAGCGAGCTCACAACACCGAGCTCACAACACCGAGCTCACAACACAGAGCTCACAACACCGAGCTCACAACACTGAGCTCACAACACCGAGCTCACAACACTGAGCTCACAACACAGCTCACAACACGAGCTCACAACACAGCTCACAACACAGCTCACAACACGAGCTCACAACAGCGAGCTCACAACACGAGCACACAACACTGTTCACAACACTGAGCTCACAACACTGAGCTCACAACACTGAGCTCACAACACAGAGCTCACAAGACAGCTCACAACAGCGAGCTCACAACACTGAGCTCACAACACGAGCTCACAACACGAGCTCACAACACCAGCTCACAACACTGAGCTCACAACACTGAGCTCACAACACTGAGCTCACAACACGAGCTCACAAGACAGCTCACAACAGCGAGCTCACAACACCGAGCTCACAACACAACTGACAACACAACTCACAACACTGAGCTCACAACACCGAGCTCACAACACAGCTCACAACACTGAGCTCACAACACTGAGCTCACAACACAGCTCACAACACTGAGCTCACAACACAGCTCACAACACTGAGCTCACAACACCGAGCTCACAACAGCGAGCTCACAACACAGCTCACAACACTGAGCTCACAACAGCGAGCTCACAACACCGAGCTCACAACACCGAGCTCACAACACAGCTCACAACACAACTCACAACACCGAGCTCACAACACTGAGCTCACAACACCGAGCTCACAACCCTGAGCTCACAACACCGAGCTCACAACACCGAGCTCACAACACTGAGCTCACAACACCGAGCTCACAACACTGAGCTCACAACACTGTTCACAACACTGAGCTCACAACACTGAGCTCAAAACACTGTTCACAACACCGAGCTCACAACAGTGAGCTCACAACACCGAGCTCACAACACTGAGCTCACAACACTGAGCTCACAACACCGAGCTCACAACACAGCTCACAACACTGAGCTCACAACACAGCTCACAACTACGAGCTCACAACACCGAGCTCACAACACTGAGCTCACAACACTGAGCTCACAACACTGAGCTCACAACGCAGCTCTCAACACTGAGCTCACAACACAGCTCACAACACAGCTCACAACACCGAGCTCACAACACAGCTCACAACACCGAGCTCACAACACTGAGCTCACAACACCGAGCTCACAACGCAGCTCACAACACCGAGCTCACAACACTGAGCTCACAACACCGAGCTCACAACACAGCTCACAAAACTGAGCTCACAACACTGAACTCACAACACCGAGCTCACAACAACGAGCTCACAACACTGAGCTCACAACACTGAGCTCACAACACCGAGCTCACAACACGGAGCTCACAACACTGCTCACAACACTGAACTCACAACACTGAGCTCACAACACTGAGCTCACAACACCGAGCTCACAACATTGCTCACAACACTGAGCTCACAAGACAGATCACAACAGCGAGCTCACAACAGCGAGCTCACAACACAGCTCACAACACCGAGCTCACAACACTGCTCACAACACTGAGCTTACAAGACAGATCACAACAGCGAGCTCACAACAGCGAGCTCACAACACAGCTCACAACACTGAGCTCACAACACAGCTCACAACACCGAGCTCACAACACTGAGCTCACAACAGAGCTCACAACACCGAGCTCACAACACTGAGCTCACAACACAGCTCACAACACCGAGCTCACAACAGAGCTCACAACACCGAGCTCACAACACAGCTCACAACACTGAGCTCACAACACTGAGCTCACAACACAGCTCACAACACTGAGCTCACAACACAGCTCACAACACTGAGCTCACAACACCGAGCTCACAACAGCGAGCTCACAACACAGCTCACAAAACTGAGCTCACAACAGCGAGCTCACAACACCGAGCTCACAACACCGAGCTCACAACACAGCTCACAACACAACTCACAACACCGAGCTCACAACACTGAGCTCACAACACCGAGCTCACAACACTGAGCTCACAACACCGAGCTCACAACACCGAGCTCACAACACTGAGCTCACAACACCGAGCTCACAACACTGAGCTCACAACACTGAGCTCACAACACTGAGCTCACAACACTGAGCTCAAAACACAGCTCACAACACCGAGCTCACAACACGAGCTCACAACACCGAGCTCACAACACTGAGCTCACAACACTGAGCTCACAACACCGAGCTCACAACACAGCTCACAACACTGAGCTCACAACACAGCTCACAACTACGAGCTCACAACACCGAGCTCACAACACTGAGCTCACAACACTGAGCTCACAACACAGCTCACAACACTGAGCTCACAACACTGAGCTCACAACACGAGCTCACAACACTGAGCTCACAACACGAGCTCACAACACAGCTCACAACACCGAGCTCACAACACAGCTCACAACACCGAGCTCACAACACTGAGCTCACAACACCGAGCTCACAACGCAGCTCACAACACCGAGCTCACAACACTGAGCTCACAACACCGAGCTCACAACACAGCTCACAAAACTGAGCTCACAACACTGAACTCACAACACCGAGCTCACAACAACGAGCTCACAACACTGAGCTCACAACACTGAGCTCACAACACCGAGCTCACAACACGGAGCTCACAACACTGCTCACAACACTGAACTCACAACACTGAGCTCACAACACTGAGCTCACAACACCGAGCTCACAACATTGCTCACAACACTGAGCTCACAAGACAGATCACAACAGCGAGCTCACAACAGCGAGCTCACAACACAGCTCACAACACCGAGCTCACAACACTGCTCACAACACTGAGCTTACAAGACAGATCACAACAGCGAGCTCACAACAGCGAGCTCACAACACAGCTCACAACACTGAGCTCACAACACAGCTCACAACACCGAGCTCACAACACTGAGCTCACAACAGAGCTCACAACACCGAGCTCACAACACTGAGCTCACAACACCGAGCTCACAACACGAGCTCACAACACCGAGCTCACAACACCGAGCTCACAACACGAGCTCACAACACTGAGCTCACAACACTGAGCTCACAACACTGAGCTCACAACACCGAGCTCACAACACCGAGCTCACAACACTGAGCTCACAACACTGAGCTCACAACACTGAGCTCACAACACGAGCTCACAACACTGAGCTCCAACACTGAGCTCACAACACCGAGCTCACAACACCGAGCTCACAACACGAGCTCACAACACTGAGCTCACAACACTGAGCTCACAACACTGAGCTCACAACACCGAGCTCACAACGCTCACAACACTGAGCTCACAACACCGAGCTCACAACACGAGCTCACAACACGAGCTCACAACACAGCTCACAACACCGAGCTCACAACACAGCTCACAACATGAGCTCACAACACGAGCTCACAACACTGAGCTCACAACACCGAGCTCACAACACCGAGCTCACAACACCGAGCTCACAACACTGAGCTCACAACACCGAGCTCACAACACTGAGCTCACAACACCGAGCTCACAACACTGAGCTCACAACACTGAGCTCACAACACTGAGCTCACAACACGAGCTCACAACACTGAGCTCACAACACGAGCTCACAACACCGAGCTCACAACACTGAGCTCACAACACGAGCTCACAACACCGAGCTCACAACACAGAGCTCACAACACTGAAGCTCACAACACGAGCTCACAACACTGAGCTCACAACACTGAGCTCACAACACCGAGCTCACAACACTGAGCTCACAACACAGCTCACAACACTGAGCTCACAACACTGAGCTCACAACACTGAGCTCACAACACTGAGCTCACAACACTGAGCTCACAACACGAGCTCACAACACAGCTCACAACACCTGAGCTCACAACACAGCTCACAACACAGAGCTCACAACACGAGCTCACAACACTGAGCTCACAACACAGCTCACAACACTGAGCTCACAACACTGAGCTCACAACACTGAGCTCACAACACCGAGCTCACAACACGAGCTCACAACACTGAGCTCACAACACAGCTCACAACACCGAGCTCACAACACTGAGCTCACAACACTGAGCTCACAACACCGAGCTCACAACACCGAGCTCACAACACAGCTCACAACACGAGCTCACAACACTGAGCTCACAACACCGAGCTCACAACACTGAGCTCACAACACCGAGCTCACAACACAGATCACAACACAGCTCACAACACCGAGCTCACAACACCGAACTCACAACACAGCTCACAACACCCAGCTCACAACACAGAGCTCACAACACTGAGCTCACAACACTGCTCACAACACTGAGCTCACAACACTGAGCTCACAACACAGAGCTCACAACAGAGCTCACAACACAGAGCTCACAACAGAGCTCACAACACTGAGCTCACAACACAGCTCACAACACTGAGCTCACAACACTGAGCTCACAACACAGCTCACAACACTGAGCTCACAACACCGAGCTCACAACACAGCTCACAAAACTGAGCTCACAACACTGAACTCACAACACCGAGCTCACAACACCGAGCTCACAACACTGAGCTCACAACACTGAGCTCACAACACCGAGCTCACAACACTGCTCACAACACTGAACTCACAACACTGAGCTCACAACACTGAGCTCACAACACCGAGCTCACAACATTGCTCACAACACTGAGCTCACAAGACAGATCACAACAGCGAGCTCACAACAGCGAGCTCACAACACAGCTCACAACACCGAGCTCACAACACTGCTCACAACACTGAGCTTGCAAGACAGATCACAACAGCGAGCTCACAACACCGAGCTCACAACACAGATCACAACACAGCTCACAACACCGAGCTCACAACACCGAACTCACAACACAGCTCACAACACCCAGCTCACAACACAGAGCTCACAACACTGAGCTCACAACACTGCTCACAACACTGAGCTCACAACACAGCTCACAACACCGAGCTCACAACACAGCTCACAACATCGAGCTCACAACACTGAGCTCACAACACAGAGCTCACAACAGAGCTCACAACACTGAGCTCACAACACCGAGCTCACAACACGAGCTCACAACACTGAGCTCACAACACGAGCTCACAACACTGAGCTCACAACACGAGCTCACAACACGAGCTCACAACACGAAGCTCACAACACTGAGCTCACAACACCGAGCTCACAACACTGAGCTCACAACACTGAGCTCACAACACTGAGCTCACAACACAGCTCACAACACTGAGCTCACAACACAAGCTCACAACACGAGCTCACAACACTGAGCTCACAACACCTGAGCACACACTGAGCTCAACAACACCGAGCTCACAACACCGAGCTCACAACACAGCTCACAACACTGAGCTCACAACACCTGGCTCACAACACTGAGCTCACAACACGAGCTCACAACACTGAGCTCACAACACTGAGCTCACAACACCGAGCTCACAACACTAGCTCACAACACTAGCTCACAACACCTGAGCTCACAACACCGAGCTCACAACACGAGCTCACAACACGAGCTCACAACACCAGCTCACAACACGAGCTCACACAACACCGAGCTCACAACACCGAGCTCACAACACCGAGCTCACAACACTGAGCTCACAACACAAGCTCACAACACTGAGCTCACAACACTGAGCTCACAACACAGCTCACATCACTGAGCTCACAACACTGAGCTCACAACACTGAGCTCACAACGCAGCTCACAACACAGCTCACAACACTGAGCTCACAACACTGAGCACACAACACAGCTCACAACACTGAGCTCACAACACCGAGCTCACAACACTGAGCACACAACACAGCTCACAACACTGAGCTCACAACACTGAGCTCACAACACAGAGCTCACAAGACAGCTCACAACAGCGAGCTCACAACACTGAGCTCACAACACAGCTCACAACACCGAGCTCACAACACAGCTCACAACACAACTCACAACACTGAGCTCACAACACTGAGCTCACAACACAGCTCACAACACTGAGCTCACAACACTGAGCTCACAACACAGCTCACAACACTGAGCTCACAACACTGAGCTCACAACACTGAGCTCACAACACAGCTCACAACACTGAGCTCACAACACTGAGCTCACAACACGAGCTCACAACACCGAGCTCACAACACGAGCTCAAGCTCACAACACGAGCTCACAACACTGAGCTCACAACACAGCTCACAACACGAGCTCACAACACTGAGCTCACAACCACAGCTCACAACACCGAGCTCACAACACTGAGCTCACAACACAGCTCACAACACTGAGCTCACAACACCGAGCTCACAACACTGAGCTCACAACACCGAGCTCACAACACTGAGCTCACAACAGCTCACAACACAGCTCACAACACCGAGCTCACAACACAGCTCACAACACGAGCTCACAACACTGAGCTCACAACACCGAGCTCACAACACAGCTCACAACACTGAGCTCACAACACCGAGCTCACAACACTGAGCTCACAACACCGAGCTCACAACACCGAGCTCACAACACCGAGCTCACAACACTGAGCTCACAACACCGAGCTCACAACACTGAGCTCACAACACTGAGCTCACAACACGAGCTCACAACACTGAGCTCCAACACAGCTCAACGAGCTCACAACACGAGCTCACAACACCGAGCTCACAACACTGAGCTCACAACACAGCTCACAACACCGAGCTCACAACACCGAGCTCACAACACAGCTCACAACACTGAGCTCACAACACAGCTCACAACACCGAGCTCACAACACTGAGCTCACAACACAGAGCTCACAACACCGAGCTCACAACACGAGCTCACAACACCGAGCTCACAACACGAGCTCACAACACCTGAGCTCACAACACTGAGCTCACAACACGAGCTCACAACACTGAGCTCACAACACAGCTCACAACACTGAGCTCACAACACGAGCTCACAACACTGAGCTCACAACACTGAGCTCACAACACTAGCTCACACACCGAGCTCACAACACCGAGCTCACAACACTGAGCTCACAACACTGAGCTCACAACACTGAGCTCACAACACGAGCTCACAACACAGCTCACAACACTGAGCTCACAACACTGAGCTCACAACACTGAGCTCACAACACAGCTCACAACACTGAGCTCACAACACTGAGCTCACAACACCGAGCTCACAACACTGAGCTCACAACACAGCTCACAACACTGAGCTCACAACACTGAGCTCACAACACTGAGCTCACAACACAGCTCACAACAGCGAGCTGACAACACTGAGCTCACAACACTGCTCACAACACAACTCACAACACTGAGCTCACAACACCGAGCTCACAACACAGCTCACAACACAGCTCACAACACAGCTCACAACACCCAGCTCACAACACAGCTCACAACACCCAGCTCACAACACAGCTCACAACACAGCTCACAACACTGAGCTCACAACACAGCTCACAACACAGCTCACAACACTGAGCTCACAACACTGAGCTCACAACACCGAGCTCACAACACCGAGCTCACAACACCGAGCTCACAACACTGAGCTCACAACACCGAGCTCACAACACCGAGCTCACAACACTGAGCTCACAACACCGAGCTCACAACACTGAGCTCACAACACAGCTCACAACACAGCTCACAACACAGCTCACAACACAGCTCACAACACCGAGCTCACAACACTGAGCTCACAACACATCTCACAACACCGAGCTCACGACCCCGAGCTCACAACATCGAGCTTACAACACTGAGCTCACAACACAGCTCACAACACCGAGCTCACAACACCGAGCTCACAACACCGAGCTCACAACACCGAGCTCACAACACCGAGCTCACAACACTGAGCTCACAACACCGAGCTCACAACACTGAGCTCACAACACTGAGCTCGCAACACTGAGCTCACAACACCGAGCTCACAACACTGAGCTCACAACACCGAGCTCACAACACCGAGCTCACAACACTGAGCTCACAACACCGAGCTCACAACACTGAGCTCACAACACTGAGCTCACAACACCGAGCTCACAACACTGAGCTCGCAACACCGAGCTCACAACACCGAGCTCACAACACAGCTCACAACACTGAGCTCACAACACTGAACTCACAACACTGAGCTCACAACACCGAGCTCACAACACCGAGCTCACAACACAGCTCACAACACTGAGCTCACAACACCGAGCTCACAACACTGAGCTCACAACACAGCTCACAACACTGAGCTCACAACACTGAGCTCACAACACAGCTCACAACACTGAGCTCACAACACAGCTTACAACACTCAGCTCACAACACTGAGCTCACAACACTGAGCTCACAACACTGAGCTCGCAACACTGAGCTCACAACACCGAGCTCACAACAGCGAGCTCACAACACAGCTCACAAAACTGTGCTCACAACAGCGAGCTCACAACACCGAGCTCACAACACCGAGCTCACAACACTGAGCTCACAACACCAAGCTCACAACACAGCTCACAACACAGCTCACAACACAGCTCACAACAGCGAGCTCACAACACTGAGCTCACAACACTGTTCACAACACTGAGCTCACAACACTGAGCTCACAACACTGAGCTCACAACACTGAGCTCACAACACTGTTCACAAAACTGTTCACAACACTGAGCTCAAAAAAGTGAGCTCACAACACCGAGCTCACAACACTGAGCTCACAACACTGAGCTCACAACACTGAGCTCACAACACTGAGCTCACAACACTGTTCACAAAACTGTTCACAACACTGAGCTCAAAAAAGTGAGCTCACAACTACGAGCTCACAACACCGAGCTCACAACACCGAGCTCACAACACCGAGCTCACAACACTGAGCTCACAACACAGCTCACAACACTGAGCTCACAACACAGCTCACAACACTGAGCTCACAACACAGCTCACAACACTGAGCTCACAACACTGAGCTCACAACACAGAGCTCACAAGACAGCTCACAACAGCGAGCTCACAACACTGAGCTCACAACACAGAGCTCACAAGACAGCTCACAACAGCGAGCTCACAACACTGAGCTCACAACACAGCTCACAACACTGAGCTCACAACACAGCTCACAACACAGAGCTCACAACGCAGCTCACAACACTGAGCTCACAACACAGCTCACAACACTGAGCTCACAACACTGAGCTCACAACACAGAGCTCACAAGACAGCTCACAACAGCGAGCTCACAACACTTAGCTCACAACACAGCTCACAACACAGCTCACAACACCGAGCTCACAACACAGCTCACAACACCGAGCTCACAACACAGCTCACAACACTGAGCTCACAACACTGAGCTCACAACACTGAGCTCACAACACAGCTCACAACACTGAGCTCACAACACGAGCTCACAACACTGAGCTCACAACACTGAGCTCACAACACCGAGCTCACAACACTGAGCTCACAACACAGCTCACAACACGAGCTCACAACACCGAGCTCACAACACTGAGCTCACAACACCGAGCTCACAACACGAGCTCACAACACGAGCTCACAACACCGAGCTCACAACACAGCTCACAACACCGAGCTCACAACACCGAGCTCACAACACGAGCTCACAACACTGAGCTCACAACACGAGCTCACAACACGAGCTCACAACACTGAGCTCACAACACCGAGCTCACAACACGAGCTCACAACACAGCTCACAACACTGAGCTCACAACACGAGCTCACAACACGAGCTCACAACCGAGCTCACAACACGAGCTCACAACACGAGCTCACAACACTGAGCTCACAACACTGAGCTCACAACACCGAGCTCACAACACTGAGCTCACAACACAGCTCACAACACCGAGCTCACAACAGTGAGCTCACAACACCGAGCTCACAACACTGAGCTCACAACACCGAGCTCACAACACCGAGCTCACAACACTGAGCTCACAACACCGAGCTCACAACACCGAGCTCACAATACAGCTCACAACACTGAGCTCACAACACCGAGCTCACAACACTGAGCTCACAACACAGCTCACAACACTGAGCTCACAACACTGTTCACAAAATTGTTCACAACACTGAGCTCAAAACACTGTTCACAACACCGAGCTCACAACAGTGAGCTCACAACACCGAGCTCGCAACACTGAGCTCACAACACTGAGCTCACAACACTGTTCACAACACTGAGCTCACAACACAGCTCACAACACTGAGCTCACAACTACGAGCTCACAACACCGAGCTCACAACACTGAGCTCACAACACTGAGCTCACAACACTGAGCTCACAACTACGAGCTCACAACACCGAGCTCACAACACTCAGCTCACAACACTGAGCTCACAACACTGAGCTCACAACACCGAGCTCACAACAGCGAGCTCACAACACAGCTCACAAAACTGTGCTCACAACAGCGAGCTCACAACACCGAGCTCACAACACCGAGCTCACAACACAACTCACAACACCGAGCTCACAACACCGAGCTCACAACACCGAGCTCACAACACTGAGCTCACAACACCAAGCTCACAACACAGCTCACAACACAGCTCACAACACCGAGCTCACAACAGCGAGCTCACGACCCCGAGCTCACAACACTGAGCTCACAAGACTGTTCACAACACTGAGCTCACAACACTGAGCTCACAACACTGTTCACAAAACTGTTCACAACACTGAGCTCACAACACTGAGCTCACAACACCGAGCTCACAACACAGCTCACAACACTGAGCTCACAACACAGCTCGCAACACCGAGCTCACAACACCGATCTCACAACACTGAGCTCACAACTACGAGCTCACAACACCGAGCTCACAACAGTGAGCTCACAACACTGAGCTCACAACACGGAGCTCACAACGCAGCTCACAACACTGAGCTCACAACACCGAGCTCACAACACAGCTCACAACACTGAGCTCACAACACAGCTCACAACACTGAGCTCACAACACAGCTCACAACACAGCTCACAACACCGAGCTCACAACACTGAGCTCACAACACTGAGCTCACAACACCGAGCTCACAACACAGCTCACAACACCGAGCTCACAACACCGAGCTCACAACACCGAGCTCACAACACTGAGTTCACAACACCGAGCTCACAACACCGAGCTCACAACACTGAGTTCACAACACCGAGCTCACAACACCGAGCTCACAACACTGAGCTCACAACACTGAGCTCACAACACCGAGCTCACAACACCGAGCTCGCAACACCGAGCTCACAACACCGAGCTCACAACACAGCTCACAACACTGAGCTCACAACACCGAGCTCACAACACAGCTCACAACACTGAGCTCACAACACAGAGCTCACAAGACAGCTCACAACAGCGAGCTCACAACACTTAGCTCACAACACAGCTCACAACACAGCTCACAACACCGAGCTCACAACACAGCTCACAACACCGAGCTCACAACACAGCTCACAACACTGAGCTCACAACACTGAGCTCACAACAGAGCTCACAACACCGAGCTCACAACAGAGCTCACAACACTGAGCTCACAACACTGAGCTCACAACAGAGCTCACAACACTGAGCTCACAAAACTGAGCTCACAACAGAGCTCACAACACAGCTCACAACACAGCTCACAACACAGCTCACAACACCGAGCTCACAACACTGAGCTCACAACACATCTCACATAACCGAGCTCACGACCCCGAGCTCACAACACCGAGCTCACAACACTGAGCTCACAACACAGCTCACAACACCGAGCTCACAACAGTGAGCTCACAACACCGAGCTCACAACACTGAGCTCACAACACCGAGCTCACAACACCGAGCTCACAACACTGAGCTCACAACACCGAGCTCACAACACCGAGCTCACAATACAGCTCACAACACTGAGCTCACAACACCGAGCTCACAACACTGAGCTCACAACACAGCTCACAACACTGAGCTCACAACACTGTTCACAAAATTGTTCACAACACTGAGCTCACAACACCGAGCTCACAACAGTGAGCTCACAACACCGAGCTCGCAACACTGAGCTCACAACACTGAGCTCACAACACTGTTCACAACACTGAGCTCACAACACAGCTCACAACACTGAGCTCACAACTACGAGCTCACAACACCGAGCTCACAACACTGAGCTCACAACACTGAGCTCACAACACTGAGCTCACAACACAGCTCACAACACTCAGCTCACAACACTGAGCTCACAACACTGAGCTCACAACACCGAGCTCACAACAGCGAGCTCACAACACAGCTCACAAAACTGTGCTCACAACAGCGAGCTCACAACACCGAGCTCACAACACCGAGCTCACAACACAACTCACAACACCGAGCTCACAACACCGAGCTCACAACACCGAGCTCACAACACTGAGCTCACAACACCAGCTCACAACACAGCTCACAACACAGCTCACAACACCGAGCTCACAACACGAGCTCACAACCCGAGCTCACAACACTGAGCTCACAACACTGTTCACAACACTGAGCTCACAACACTGAGCTCACAACACTGTTCACAAAACTGTTCACAACACTGAGCTCACAACACTGAGCTCACAACACCGAGCTCACAACACAGCTCACAACACTGAGCTCACAACACAGCTCACAACACCGAGCTCACAACACCGAGCTCACAACACTGAGCTCACAACACGAGCTCACAACACCGAGCTCACAACAGTGAGCTCACAACACTGAGCTCACAACACGGAGCTCACAACACAGCTCACAACACTGAGCTCACAACACCGAGCTCACAACACAGCTCACAACACTGAGCTCACAACACAGCTCACAACACTGAGCTCACAACACAGCTCACAACACAGCTCACAACACCGAGCTCACAACACTGAGCTCACAACACTGAGCTCACAACACCGAGCTCACAACACAGCTCACAACACCGAGCTCACAACACCGAGCTCACAACACCGAGCTCACAACACTGAGCTCACAACACCGAGCTCACAACACTGAGCTCACAACACTGAGCTCACAACACCGAGCTCACAACACTGAGCTCGCAACACCGAGCTCACAACACCGAGCTCACAACACAGCTCACAACACTGAGCTCACAACACCGAGCTCACAACACTGAGCTCACAACACAGCTCACAACACTGAGCTCACAACACAGCTCGCAACACCGAGCTCACAACACCGAGCTCACAACACTGAGCTCACAACACAGCTCACAACACTGAGCTCACAACACCGAGCTCACAACACTGAGCTCACAACAACGAGCTCACAACACCGAGCTCACAACACCGAGCTCACAACACTGAGCTCACAACAACGAGCTCACAACACAGCTCACAACACCGAGCTCACAACACAGCTCACAACACCGAGCTCACAACACCGAGCTCACAACACTGAGCTCACAACACTGAGCTCACAACACTGTTCACAACACTGAGCTCACAACACTGAGCTCACAACACTGAGCTCACAACACTGAGCTCACAACACTGTTCACAACACTGAGCTCACAACACTGAGCTGACAACACTGAGCTCACAACACTGAGCTCACAACACTGAGCTCACAACACCGAGCTCACAACACTGAGCTCACAACACTGTTCACAACACTGAGCTCACAACACTGAGCTCACAACACAGCTCACAACACTGTTCACAACACTGAGCTCACAACACTGAGCTCACAACACTGTTCACAACACTGAGCTCACAACACTGAGCTCACAACACCGAGCTCACAACACTGAGCTCACAACACTGTTCACAACACTGAGCTCACAACACAGCTCACAACACTGAGCTCACAACACTGTTCACAACACTGAGCTCACAACACGGAGCTCACAACACTGAGCTCACAACACAGCTCACAACACCGAGCTCACAACACCGAGCTCACAACACTGAGCTCACAACACTGAGCTCACAACACCGAGCTCACAACGCAGCTCACAACACTGAGCTCACAACACTGAGCTCACAACACCGAGCTCACAACACCGAGCTCACAACACTGAGCTCACAACACCGAGCTCACAACACAGCTCACAACACCGAGCTCACAACACAGCTCACAACACTGAACTCACAACACTGAACTCACAACACTGAGCTCACAACAGCGAGCTCACAACAGCGAGCTCACAACACAGCTCACAACACCGAGCTCACAACACAGCTCACAACACCAAGCTCACAACACAGCTCACAACACTGAGCTCACAACACAGCTCACAACACCGAGCTCACAACACTGAGCTCACAACAGAGCTCACAACACTGAGCTCACAACACTGAGCTCACAACACTGAGCTCACAACACCGAGCTCACAACACAGCTCACAACACCGAGCTCACAACACTGAGCTCACAACAGAGCTCACAACACTGAGCTCACAACACTGAGCTTACAACACTGAGCGCACAACAGAGCTCACAACACCGAGCTCACAACAGAGCTCACAACACTGAGCTCACAAAACTGAGCTCACAACAGAGCTCACAACACTGAGCTCACAACACAGCTCACAACACAGCTCACAACACTGAGCTCACAACACAGCTCACAACACTGAGCTCACAACACCGAGCTCACAACAGAGCTCACAACACTGAGCTCACAACACAGCTCACAACACTGAGCTCACAACACAGCTCACAACACTGAGCTCACAACACAGCTCACAACACTGATCTCACAACACAGCTCACAACACCGAGCTCACAACACAGCTCACAACACTGATCTCACAACACAGCTCACAACACCGAGCTCACAACACTGAGCTCACAACACCGAGCTCACAACACAGCTCACAACACTGAGCTCACAACACCGAGCTCACAACACAGCTCACAACACTGAGCTCACAACACTGAGCTCACAACACAGCTCACAACACCGAGCTCACAACACAGCTCACAACACGAGCTCACAACACTGAGCTCACAACACTGAGCTCACAACACAGCTCACAACACAGCTCACAACACTGAGCTCACAACACCGAACTCACAACACAGCTCACAACACCGAGCTCACAACAGAGCTCACAACACTGAGCTCACAACATAGCTCACAACACCGAGCTCACAACAGAGCTCACAACACTGAGCTCACAACACAGCTCACAACACCGAGCTCACAACACCGAGCTCACAACACCGAGCTCACAACACTGAGCTCACAACACCGAGCTCACAACAGAGCTCACAACACCGAGCTCACAACACCGAGCTCACAACACCGAGCTCACAACACTGAGCTCACAACACCGAGCTCACAACAGAGCTCACAACACTGAGCTCACAACACAGCTCACAACACCGAGCTCACAACACCGAGCTCACAACACCGAGCTCACAACACTGAGCTCACAACACAGCTCACAACACCGAGCTCACAACACCGAGCTCACAACACAGCTCACAACACTGAGCTCGCAACACTGAGCTCACAACACCGAGCTCACAGCACCGAGCTCACAACACCGAGCTCACAACACTGAGCTCACAACACAGCTCACAACACCGAGCTCACAACACCGAGCTCACAACACAGCTCACAACACTGAGCTCGCAACACTGAGCTCACAATACCGAGCTCACAACACAGCTCACAACACTGAGCTCGCAACACTGAGCTCACAACACCGATCTCACAACACTGAGCTCACAACTACGAGCTCACAACACCGAGCTCACAACACTGAGCTCACAACACTGAGCGCACAACGCAGCTCACAACACTGAGCTCACAACACGGAGCTCACAACACCAAGCTCACAACACAGCTCACAACACTGAGCTCACAACACTGAGCTCACAACAGAGCTCACAACACTGAGCTCACAACAGAGCTCACAACACTGAGCTCACAACACTGAGCTCACAACACCGAGCTCACAACACCGAGCTCACAACAGAGCTCACAACACTGAGCTCACAACACTGAGCTCACAACACCGAGCTCACAACACCGAGCTCACAACACAGCTCACAACACTGAGCTCACAACACCGAGCTCACAACACTGAGCTCACAACACAGCTCACAAAACTGAGCTCACAACACAGCTCACAACACTGAGCTCACAACACTGAGCTCACAACACAGCTCACAACACTGAGCTCACAACACAGCTCACAACACTGAGCTCACAACACTGAGCTCACAACACTGAGCTCACAACACTGAGCTCACAACACTGAGCTCACAACACAGCTCACAACACTGAGCTCACAACACTGAGCTCACAACACAGCTCACAACACTGAGCTCACAACACAGAGCTCACAACACAGCTCACAACACGAGCTCACAACACTGAGCTCACAACACCGAGCTCACAACACAGCTCACAACACTGAGCTCACAACACTGAGCTCACAACACGAGCCTCACACACTGAGCTCACAACACAGCTCACACACCGAGTCACAACACCCGAGCTCACAACACTGAGCTCACAACACTGAGCTCACAACACCGAGTCTCACAACACCGAGCTCACAACACCGAGCTCACAACACCTGAGCTCACAACACGAGCTCACAACACAGCTCACAACACGAGCTCACAACACCGAGCTCACAACACTGAGCTCACAACACCGCTCACAACACTGAAGCTCACAACACCGAGCATCACAACACCGAGCTCACAACACCTGAGCTCACAACACAGCTCACAAACTGAGCTCACAACACTAGCTCACAACACTGAGCTCACAACACTGCTCACAACACGAGCTCACAACACAGAGTCACAACACTGAGCTCACAACACAGCTCACAACACCGAGCTCACAACAAAGCTCACAACACTGAGCACACAACACTGAGCTCACAACACCGGCTCACAACACTGAGCTCACAACACAGCACACAACACTGAGCTCACAACACTGAACTCACAACACTGAGCTCACAACACTGAGCTCACAACACTGAGCTCACAACACAGCTCACAACACTGAGCTCACAACACTGAGCTCACAACACAGCTCACAACACTGAGCTCACGACACCGAGCTCACAACACAGCTCACAACACAGCTCACAATACTGAGCTCACAACACTGAGCTCACAACAAAGCTCACAACACAGCTCACAACACTGATCTCACAACACAGCTCACAACACTGAGCTCACAACACTGAACTCACAACACTGAGCTCACAACACAGCTCACAACACTGAGCTCACAACACCGAGCTCACAACAAAGCTCACAACACTGAGCTCACAACACCGAGCTCACAACAAAGCTCACAACACTGAGCTCACAACACTGAGCTCACAACACAGCTCACAACACCGAGCTCACAACAGCGAGCTCACAACACAGCTCACAACACAGCTCACAACACTGAGCTCACAACACCGAGCTCACAACACAGCTCACAACACAGCTCACAACACTGAGCTCACAACACCGAGCTCACAACACAGCTCGCAACACCGAGCTCACAACACTGAGCTCACAACACTGAGCTCACAACAGAGCTCACAACACCGAGCTCACAACAGAGCTCACAACAGAGCTCACAACACTGAGCTCACAACACAGCTCACAACACCGAGCTCACAACACTGAGCTCACAATAGAGCTCACAACACAGCTCACAACACCGAGCTCACAACAGAGCTCACAACACTGAGCTCACAACACTGAGCTCACAACACCGAGCTCACAACAGAGCTCACAACACTGAGCTCACAACACAGCTCACAACACCGAGCTCACAACACTGAGCTCACAACACAGCTCACAACACTGAGCTCACAACACTGAGCTCACAACAGAGCTCACAACACAGCTCACAACACCGAGCTCACAACACAGCTCACAACACTGAACTCACAACACTGAACTCACAACACTGAGCTCACAACAGCGAGCTCACAACAGCGAGCTCACAACACAGCTCACAACACCGAGCTCACAACACAGCTCACAACACCAAGCTCACAACACAGCTCACAACACTGAGCTCACAACACAGCTCACAACACCGAGCTCACAACACTGAGCTCACAACAGAGCTCACAACACTGAGCTCACAACACTGAGCTCACAACACTGAGCTCACAACACCGAGCTCACAACACAGCTCACAACACTGAGCTTACAACACTGAGCGCACAACAGAGCTCACAACACCGAGCTCACAACAGAGCTCACAACACTGAGCTCACAAAACTGAGCTCACAACAGAGCTCACAACACCGAGCTCACAACAGAGCTCACAACACTGAGCTCACAACACAGCTCACAACACAGCTCACAACACTGAGCTCACAACACAGCTCACAACACTGAGCTCACAACACCGAGCTCACAACAGAGCTCACAACACTGAACTCACAACACAGCTCACAACACCGAGCTCACAACACTGAGCTCACAACACAGCTCACAACACTGAGCTCACAACACTGCTCACAACACCGAGCTCACAACACCGAACTCACAACACTGAGCTCACAACACAGCTCACAACACTGAGCTCACAACACAGCTCACAACACTGAGCTCACAACACAGCTCACAACACCGAGCTCACAACACCGAGCTCACAACACAGCTCACAACACTGAGCTCGCAACACTGAGCTCACAACACTGAGCTCGCAACACAGCTCACAACACCGATCTCACAACACTGAGCTCACAACTACGAGCTCACAACACCGAGCTCACAACACTGAGCTCACAACACCGAGCTCACAACACTGAGCTCACAACACTGAGCGCACAACGCAGCTCACAACACTGAGCTCACAACACGGAGCTCACAACACCAAGCTCACAACACCAAGCTCACAACACTGAGCTCACAACACTGAGCTCACAACAGTGAACTCACAACACTGAGCTCACAACACCGAGCTCACAACACCGAGCTCACAACACAGCTCACAAAACTGAGCTCACAACACTGAACACACAACACCGAGCTCACAACACTGAGCTCACAACACAGCTCACAACACTGAGCTCACAACACAGCTCACAACACTGAGCTCACAACACAGCACACAACACTGAGCTCACAACACTGAACTCACAACACTGAGCTCACAACACTGAGCTCACAACACTGAGCTCACAACACAGCTCACAACACTGAGCTCACAACACTGAGCTCACAACACAGCTCACAACACTGAGCTCACAACACCGAGCTCACAACACAGCTCACAACACTGAGCTCACAACACAGCTCGCAACACCGAGCTCACAACACCGAGCTCACAACACTGAGCTCACAACTACGAGCTCACAACACCGAGCTCACAACACTGAGCTCACAACACTGAGCTCACAACACTGTTCACAACACTGAGCTCACAACACTGAGCTCACAACACGGAGCTCACAACACAGCTCACAACACAGCTCACAACACCGAGCTCACAACAGAGCTCACAACACGGAGCTCACAACACAGCTCACAACGCAGCTCACAACACTGAGCTCACAACAGAGCTCACAACACTGAGCTCACAACACAGCTCACAACACAGCTCACAACACCGAGCTCACAACACTGAGCTCACAACACTGAGCTCACAACACCGAGCTCACAACACCGAGCTCACAACACCGAGCTCACAACACTGAGCTCACAACACCGAGCTCACAACACAGCTCACAACACCGAGCTCACAACACAGCTCACAACACTGAACTCACAACACTGAACTCACAACACCGAGCTCACAACACCGAGCTCACAACACCGAGCTCACAACACAGCTCACAAAACTGAGCTCACAACACAGCTCACAACACTCAGCTCACAACACTGCTCACAACTCCGAGCTCACAACACTGAGCTCACAACACAGCTCACAACACTGAGCTCACAACACCGAGCTCACAACAAAGCTCACAACACTGAGCTGACAACACTGAGCTCACAACACGGCTCACAACACTGAGCTCACAACACTGAGCTCACAACACAGCTCACAGTAAAAGGTAAACTGGTAAAAAGTGAAAAAGCAGGAACTAAGTGCCACAAAGCATATTTGAAAGTTCTCTATCTGAATGCACGTAGCATTCGTAACAAAATAGACGAGTTAATGGCACAAATAACTACATATGGTTATGATATTGTGGCCATTACAGAAACATGGCTGCAGGGTGACAATGCCTGGGAATTAAACATACCAGGTTATTTAACGATCAGGAAGGACAGGCAGGAAGGAAGGGGAGGTGGGGTGGCTATGTTAATAAAGGAAGGAATCACTGTAATACAGAGTAATGATATTGGGTCAAAAAATCATGATAATGAAACAGTTTGGGTGGAGATAAGGAATAATAAGGGGAAAAAAACATTAGTGGGCGTAGTCTATAGGCCTCCGAACAGTTGCAACTCTATTGGACGGAGTATCAATCAGGAAATAGTTGAGGCATGTAATAAGGGAACATCTATAATTATGGGGGATTTTAACTATCATATTAATTGGACAAATCAAATGGGGCAGGGCTGCCTTGAGGATGAGTTCATTGAGTGTATTAGGGATGGGTTTCTTGAGCAGTATGTAACTGAACCGACCAGGGGGCAAGCAACCTTAGATCTGGTCCTGTGTAACGAGACAGGATTAATTAAAAATGTCCTAGTAAAGGATCCCCTTGGAATGAGTGACCATAACATGGTTGAATTCCATATTCAATTAGAGGGTGAGAAGGTTGGATCTCAAACAAGCGTGCTAAGCTTGAATAAAGGAGACTATGAAGGTATGCGAGCGGAATTGAGTAGAGTGGATTGGGAAAATAGATTAAAGGGTAAGACGACACATGATCAGTGGTGTACATTCAAGGAGTTATTTTACAACTTCCAAAAAATATATATTCCACTGAAAAGAAAAGGGTGTAAAAGAAAGGACAGTCATCCGTGGCTAAGTAAAGAAATTAAGGATAGTATTCGACTAAAAACAAGGGCATATAAGGTAGCGCAATCTAGTGGGAGGACAGAGGATTGGGAAAACTTTAAAAGGCAGCAAAAAATAACAAAAAGATTGATTAAGAAAGGGAAGATAGATTATGAAAGTAAATTAGCAAAAAATATAAAAACAGATAGTAAGAGTTTTTATAGTTATATAAAAAGAAAAAGGGTGGCTAAAGTAAATGTTGGTCCCTTAGAGGATGAGACCGGGAAATTAATGGTGGGAAATATGGAGATGGCAAAAACACTGAATGAATATTTTGTATCAGTCTTTACAGTAGAGGACACTAAGAATATCCCAACACTGGACAAACAGGGGGCTATAGGGGGAGAGGAGCTAAACACGATCAAAATCACTAAGGAAGTGGTACTCGGTAAAATAATGGGACTCAAGGCGGATAAATCACCTGGACCTGATGGCTTACATCCTAGAGTCTTGAAGGAAGTGGCGGTAGGGATTGTAGATGCATTGGTAATAATTTTTCAAAA
Source organism: Squalus acanthias (assembly GCA_030390025.1). Lineage (NCBI taxonomy): Eukaryota > Metazoa > Chordata > Chondrichthyes > Squaliformes > Squalidae > Squalus > Squalus acanthias. The sequence continues at coordinate 39,292,432 of CM059440.1, read as the reverse complement.
CTCCCTGGATTCCGCTAAGGTCCCGGCAGACTGGAAAACTGCTAATGTAACACCCTTATTTAAAAAGGGCAGTAGACAGAAGGCTGGTAACTATAGACCGGTTAGCCTAACATCTGTGGTAGGTAAAATTTTGGAGTCCATTATTAAGGAAACAGTAACAGGACATTTGGATAATCATAATTTAATAGGACAAAGTCAGCATGGTTTTACGAAGGGGAAGTCATGTTTGACAAATTTGCTGGAGTTCTTTGAGGAAGTAACATATAGAGTGGATAAAGGGGAACCAGTGGACGTAGTGTATTTAGACTTCCAAAAGGCATTTGACAAGGTGCCACACAAAAGATTATTGCTTAAGGTAAAAAATCACGGGATTGGGGGTAATATTCTGGCATGGATAGAGGATTGGCTATCTAACAGAAAGCAAAGAGTTGGGATAAATGGTTCATTCTCAGACTGGCAATCAGTAACTAGTGGTGTTCCACAGGGGTCAGTGCTGGGTCCCCAACTCTTCACAATCTATATTAACGATTTGGAGGAAGGGACCAAGTGTAACATATCAAAATTTGCAGATGATACAAAGATGGGAGGGAAAGTAGTGAGTGAGGAGGACATAAAAAACCTGCAAGGGGACATAGACAGGCTAAGTAAGTGGGCAGAGATTTGGCAGATGGAATACAACACTGGAAAGTGTGAGGTGATGCACTTTGGCAGGAAAAATCCTAGAGCAATTTATTATCTTAATGGCAAGAAACTGGAGAGTACTGAAGTGCAAAGGGATCTGGGGGTCCTGGTGCACGAAACTCAAAAGGTTAGTATGCAGGTGCAGCAAGTGATTAAGAAGGCAAATGGAATGTTGGCTTTCATTGCTAGGGGGATAGAATATAAAAATAGGGAGGTATTGCTTCAGTTGTACAAGGTATTGGTGAGACCGCACCTGGAATACTGCATACAGTTTTGGTGTCCTTACTTAAGGAAAGACATCCTTGCTCTCGAGGCAGTGCAAAAAAGGTTCACTCGGTTAATCCCGGGGATGAGGGGGCGGTCATATGAGGAGAGGTTGGGTAGATTGGGACTCTACTCATTGGAGTTCAGAAGAATGAGAGGCGATCTTATTGAAACATATAAGATTGTGAAGGGGTTGGATCGGGTGGATGCGGGGAGGATGTTCCCGATGACGGGTGAGACGAGAACTAGGGGACATAGTCTTAGAATAAGGGGCTGCTCTTTCAAAACTGAGATGAGGAGGAACTACTTCACTCAGAGGGTGGTAGGTCCATGGAATATGCTGCCACAAAAAGCTGTAGAAGCTACAACATTAATTAAATTTAAAACAGAAATAGACAGTTTCCTAGAAGTAAAGGGCATTAAGGGTTACGGGGAGCGGGCAGGAATTTGGACATGAGTCTAGGTTCGGATCGGTCATGGCCCTGTGGTTAGTGGAGCGGGCCCAGGGACTGTGTAGCCTGATTCTGCTCCTATTTCGTGTGTGCAATTCTGTTAGATGCAGGAGATGGTTCTGTGATAGATTGTAGATTGGCGGTTAGGATCAGATCAGCCATGATCTCATTGAATGGCGGAGCAGGCTCGAGGGGCCGATTGGCCTACTCCTGCTCCTATTTCTTATGTTCTTATGTTCTTACAACACTGCTCACAACACAGCTCACAACACTGAGCTCACAACACTGAACTCACAACACTGAGCTCACAACACAGCTCACAACACAGCTCACAACACAGCTCACAACACTGAGCTCACAACACTGAGCTCACAACACAGCTCACAACACAGCTCACAACACAGCTCACAACACTGAGCTCACAACACAGCTCACAACACTGAGCTCACAACACTGAACTCACAACACTGAGCTCACAACACTGAACTCACAACACCGAGCTCACAACAAAGCTCACAAAACTGAGCTCACAACACTGCTCACAACACCGAGCTCACGACACCGAGCTCACAACACTGAGCTCACAACACAGCTCACAACACTGAGCTCACAACACCGAGCTCACAACAAAGCTCACAACACAGCTCACAACACTGATCTCACAACACAGCTCACAACACTGAGCTCACAACACTGAACTCACAACACTGAGCTCACAACACTGAGCTCACAACACAGCTCACAACACTGAGCTCACAACACCGAGCTCACAACAAAGCTCACAACACTGAGCTCACAACACTGAGCTCACAACACTGAGCTGACAACACTGAGCTCACAACACAGCTCACAACACTGAGCTCACAACACTGAGCTCACAACACAGCTCACAACACCGAGCTCACAACAGCGAGCTCACAACACAGCTCACAACACAGCTCACAACACTGAGCTCACAACACCGAGCTCACAACACTGAGCTCACAACACAGCTCACAACACTGAGCTCACAACACCGAGCTCACAACACAGAGCTCACAATACTGAGCTCACAACACAGCTCACAACACTGAGCTCACAACACTGAGCTCACAACACTGAGCTCACAACAGAGCTCACAACACTGAGCTCACAACACCGAGCTCACAACAGAGCTCACAACACTGAGCTTACAACACAGAGCTCACAACACTGAGCTCACAACACCGAGCTCACAACAGAGCTCACAACACTGAGCTCACAACACCGAGCTCACAACACAGCTCACAACACCGAGCTCACAACACAGCTCACAACACCGAGCTCACAACACCGAGCTCACAACACAGCTCACAACCCTGAGCTCACAACACTGAGCTCACAACAGAGCTCACAACACTGAGCTCACAACACCGAGCTCACAACAGAGCTCACAACACTGAGCTTACAACACTGAGCTCACAACACTGAGCTCACAACACCGAGCTCACAACAGAGCTCACAACACTGAGCTCACAACACCGAGCTCACAACACAGCTCACAACACCGAGCTCACAACACAGCTCACAACCCTGAGCTCACAACACTGAGCTCACAATAGAGCTCACAACACCGAGCTCACAACACCGAGCTCACAACACCGAGCTCACAACACTGAGCTCACAAAAGAGCTCACAACACCGAGCTCACAACACTGAGCTCACAACACAGCTCACAACACAGCTCACAACACTGCTCACAACACCGAGCTCACAACACTGAGCTCATAACACTGAGCTCACAATACTGAGCTCACAACACTGAGCTCACAACACTGCTCACAACACTGAGCTCACAACACAGCTCACAACACCCAGCTCACAACAGTGCTCACAACACCGAGCTCACAACAGTGAGCTCACAACACCGAGCTCACAACACCGAGCTCACAACACTGAGCTCATAACACTGAGCTCACAATACTGAGCTCACAACACTGAGCTCACAACACTGAGCTCACAACACAGCTCACAACACAGCTCACAACACAGCTCACAACAGTGCTCACAACACCGAGCTCACAACAGTGAGCTCACAACACCGAGCTCACAACACCGAGCTCACAACACCGAGCTCACAACACTGAGCTCACAACACCGAGCTCACAACACAGCTCACAACACTGAGCTCACAACACTGAGCCCACAACACTGAGCTCACAACACAGCTCACAACACTGAGCTCACAACACAGCTCACAACACTCAGCTCACAACACAGCTCACAACACCGAGCTCACAACACTGAGCTCACAACACCGAGCTCACAACACTGAGCTCACAACACTGAGCTCACAACACTGAGCTCGCAACACTGAGCTCACAACACTGAGCTCACAACACTGAACTCACAACACCGAGCTCACAACAGCGAGCTCACAACACAGCTCACAAAACTGTGCTCACAACAGCGAGCTCACAACACCGAGCTCACAACACCGAGCTCACAACACAGAGCTCACAACACAACTCACAACACCGAGCTCACAACACCGAGCTCACAACACCGAGCTCACAACACTGAGCTCAAAACACCAAGCTCACAACACTGAGCTCACAACACAGCTCACAACACAGCTCACAACACAGCTCACAACAGCAAGCTCACAACACTGAGCTCACAACACTGTTCACAACACTGAGCTCACAACACTGAGCTCACATCACTGTTCACAAAACTGTTCACAACACTGAGCTCACAACAGTGAGCTCACAACACCGAGCTCACAACACTAAGCTCACAACACTGAGCTCACAACACCGAGCTCACAACACAGCTCACAACACCGAGCTCACAACACCGAGCTCACAACACAGCTCACAACACTGAACTCACAACACTGAACTCACAACACTGAGCTCACAACACCGAGCTCACAACACCGAGCTCACAACACAGCTCTCAAAACTGAGCTCACAACACTGAACACACAACTCCGAGCTCACAACACTGAGCTCACAACACAGCTCACAACACTGAGCTCACAACACCGAGCTCACAACAAAGCTCACAACACTGAGCTGACAACACTGAGCTCACAACACTGAGCTCACAACACTGAGCTCACAACACTGAGCTTACAACACAGCTCACAACACAGCTCACAACACAGCTCACAACACTGAGCTCACAACACTGAACTCACAACACTGAGCTCACAACACAGCTCACAACACAGCTCACAACACTGAGCTCACAACACAGCTCACAACACAGCTCACAACACAGCTCACAACACTGAGCTCACAACACAGCTCACAACACTGAGCTCACAACACTGAACTCACAACACTGAGCTCACAACACTGAGCTCACAACACTGAGCTCACAACACCGAGCTCACAACAAAGCTCACAAAACTGAGCTCACAACACTGCTCACAACACCGAGCTCACGACACCGAGCTCACAACACTGAGCTCACAACACAGCTCACAACACTGATCTCACAACACAGCTCACAACACTGAGCTCACAACACTGAACTCACAACACTGAGCTCACAACACTGAGCTCACAACACAGCTCACAACACTGAGCTCACAACACCGAGCTCACAACAAAGCTCACAACACTGAGCTCACAACACTGAGCTCACAACACAGCTCACAACACCGAGCTCACAACAGCGAGCTCACAACACAGCTCACAACACAGCTCACAACACTGAGCTCACAACACCGAGCTCACAACACAGCTCACAACACAGCTCACGACACTGAGCTCACAACACCGAACTCACAACACAGCTCACAACACCGAGCTCACAACACAGAGCTCACAATACTGTGCTCACAACACAGCTCACAACACTGAGCTCACAACACTGAGCTCACAACAGAGCTCACAACACTGAGCTCACAACACCGAACTCACAACACAGCTCACAACACCGAGCTCACAACACAGAGCTCACAACACTGAACTCACAACACAGCTCACAACACTGAGCTCACAACACTGAGCTCACAACAGAGCTCACAACACTGAGCTCACAACACCGAGCTCACAACAGAGCTCACAACACTGAGCTTACAACACTGAGCTCACAACACTGAGCTCACAACACCGAGCTCACAACAGAGCTCACAACACTGAGCTCACAACACCGAGCTCACAACACAGCTCACAACACCGAGCTCACAACACAGCTCACAACAGCGAGCTCACAACACCGAGCTCACAACACAGCTCACAACACCGAGCTCACAACACTGAGCTCACAATGCTGAGCTCACAACACTGAGCTCACAACACTGTTCACAACACTGAGCTCACAACACTGAGCTCACAATGCTGAGCTCACAACACTGAGCTCACAACACTGTTCACAACACTGAGCTCACAACACTGAGCTCACAACACGGAGCTCACAACGCAGCTCACAACACAGCTCACAACACCGAGCTCACAACACTGAGCTCACAACACCGAGCTCACAACACCGAGCTCACAACACCGAGCTCACAACACTGAGCTCACAACACCGAGCTCACAACACAGCTCACAACACTGAGCTCACAACACTGAGCTCACAACACAGCACACAACACTGAGCTCACAACACTGAACTCACAACACTGAGCTCACAACACTGAGCTCACAACACAGCTCACAAAACTGAGCTCACAACACTGAGCTCACAACACAGCTCACAACACTGAGCTCACAACACCGAGCTCACAACAAAGCTCACAACACAGCTCACAACACTGATCTCACAACACAGCTCACAACACTGAGCTCACAACACTGAGCTCACAACACAGCTCACAACACTGAGCTCACAACACCGAGCTCACAACACCGAGCTCACAACACTGAGCTGACAACACTGAGCTCACAACACCGAGCTCACAACACTGAGCTCACAACACAGCTCACAACACCGAGCTCACAACAGCGAGCTCACAACACAGCTCATAACACAGCTCACAACACTGAGCTCACAACACTGAGCTCACAACACTGAGCTCACAACACAGCTCACAACACCGAGCTCACAACAGCGAGCTCACAACACAGCTCACAACACAGCTCACAACACTGAGCTCACAACACTGAGCTCACAACACTGAGCTCACAACACAGCTCACAACACCGAGCTCACAACACTGAGCTGACAACACTGAGCTCACAACACAGCTCACAACACCGAGCTCACAACACTGAGCTGACAACACCGAGCTCACAACACAGCTCACAACACCGAGCTCACAACAGCGAGCTCACAACACAGCTCACAACACAGCTCACAACACTGAGCTCACAACACTGAGCTCACAACACTGAGCTCACAACACTGAGCTCACAACACTGCTCACAACACTGAGCTCACAACACAGCTCACAACACCGAGCTCACAACAGCGAGCTCACAACACAGCTCACAACACAGCTCACAACACCGAGCTCACAACACAGAGCTCACAACACAGCTCACAACACAGCTCACAACACTGAGCTCACAACACTGAGCTCACAACACAGCTCACAACACCGAGCTCACAACAGCGAGCTCACAACACAGCTCACAACACAGCTCACAACACTGAGCTCACAACACTGAGCTCACAACACTGAGCTCACAACACTGAGCTCACAACACTGCTCACAACACTGAGCTCACAACACAGCTCACAACACCGAGCTCACAACAGCGAGCTCACAACACAGCTCACAACACAGCTCACAACACCGAGCTCACAACACAGAGCTCACAACACAGCTCACAACACAGCTCACAACACTGAGCTCACAACACTGAGCTCACAACAGAGCTCACAACACTGAGCTCACAACACCGAGCTCACAACACTGAGCTCACAACACTGAGCTCACAAAAGAGCTCACAACACCGAGCTCACAACACTGAGCTCACAACACTGAGCTCACAACACTGAGCTCACAACACTGAGCTCACAACACCGAGCTCACAACAGAGCTCACAACACTGAGCTCACAACACTGAGCTCACAACACTGAGCTCACAACACCGAGCTCACAACACTGAGCTCACAACACTGCTCACAACACAGAGCTCACAACACTGAGCTCACAACACTGAGCTCACAACACTGCTCACAACACTGAGCTCACAACACTGAGCTCACAACACTGAGCTCACAACACTGCTCACAACACTGAGCTCACAACACTGAGCTCACAAAAGAGCTCACAACACTGAGCTCACAACACTGAGCTCACAACACCGAGCTCACAACACTGAGCTCACAACACAGCTCACAACACTGAGCTCACAACACTGAGCTCACAACACCGAGCTCACAACACTGAGCTCACAACACCGAGCTCACAACACTGAGCTCACAACACAGCTCACAACACTGAGCTCACAACACCGAGCTCACAACACCGAGCTCACAACACAGCTCACAACACCGAGCTCACAACACTGAGCTCACAACACCGAGCTCACAACACCGAGCTCACAACACAGCTCACAACACTGAGCTCACAACACCGAGCTCACAACACTGAGCTCACAACACAGCTCACAACACTGAGCTCACAACACCGAGCTCACAACACCGAGCTCACAACACAGCTCACAACACCGAGCTCACAACACTGAGCTCACAACACAGCTCACAACACTCAGCTCGCAACACCGAGCTCACAACACCGAGCTCACAACACAGCTCACAACACTGAGCTCACAACACCGAGCTCACAACACTGAGCTCACAACACAGCTCACAACACTGAGCTCACAACACTGAGCTCACAACACAGCTCACAACACTGAGCTCACAACACTGAGCTCACAACACTGAGCTCACAACACAGCTCACAACACTGAGCTCACAACACAGCTCACAACACTCAGCTCACAACACTGAGCTCACAACACTGAGCTCACAACACCGAGCTCACAACAGCGAGCTCACAACACAGCTCACAAAACTGTGCTCACAACAGCGAGCTCACAACACCGAGCTCACAACACCGAGCTCACAACACCGAGCTCACAACACAACTCACAACACCGAGCTCACAACACCGAGCTCACAACACCGAGCTCACAACACTGAGCTCACAACACCAAGCTCACAACACAGCTCACAACACAGCTAACAACAGCGAGCTCACAACACTGAGCTCACAACACTGTTCACAAAACTGTTCACAACACTGAGCTCACAACACTGAGCTCAAAACACTGTTCACAACACCGAGCTCACAACAGTGAGCTCACAACACCGAGCTCACAACACTGAGCTCACAACACTGAGCTCACAACACCGAGCTCACAACACAGCTCACAACACTGAGCTCACAACACAGCTCGCAACACCGATCTCACAACACCGAGCTCACAACACAGCTCACAACACTGAGCTCACAACACTGAGCTCACAACACTGAGCTCACAACACTGAGCTCACAACACCGAGCTCACAACACAGCTCACAACACTGAGCTCACAACTACGAGCTCACAACACCGAGCTCACAACAGTGAGCTCACAACACTGAGCTCACAACACGGAGCTCACAACACCGAGCTCACAACACAGCTCACAACACTGAGCTCACAACACAGCTCACAACACAGCTCACAACACCGAGCTCACAACACTGAGCTCACAACACTGAGCTCACAACACCGAGCTCACAACACCGAGCTCACAACACTGAGCTCACAACACTGAGCTCACAACACCGAGCTCACAACACAGCTCACAACACCGAGCTCACAACACAGCTCACAACACAGCTCACAAAACCGAGCTCACAACACTGAACACACAACACCGAGCTCACAACACTGAACACACAACACCGAGCTCACAACACTGAGCTCACAACACAGCTCACAACACTGAGCTCACAACACTGCTCACAACACCGAGCTCACAACACAGCTCACAACACTAAGCTTACAACACTGAGCTCACAACACTGAGCTCACAACACCGAGCTCACAACAGAGCTCACAACACTGAGCTCACAACACCGAGCTCACAACACAGCTCACAACACCGAGCTCACAACACCGAGCTCACAACACAGCTCACAACACTGAGCTCACAACACTGAGCTCACAATAGAGCTCACAACACCGAGCTCACAACACAGAGCTCACAACACCGAGCTCACAACACAGCTCACAACACTGAGCTCACAACACTGAGCTCACAACACTGAGCTCACAATAGAGCTCACAACACCGAGCTCACAACACTGAGCTCACAACACCGAGCTCACAACACTGAGCTCACAACACTGAGCTCACAATAGAGCTCACAACACCGAGCTCACAACACACAGCTCACAACACTGAGCTCACAACACTGAACTCACAACACTGAGCTCACAATAGAGCTCACAACACCGAGCTCACAACACACAGCTCACAACACTGAGCTCACAACACTGAACTCACAACACTGAGCTCACAATAGAGCTCACAACACCGAGCTCACAACACTGAGCTCACAACACCGAGCTCACAACACTGAGCTCACAACACTGAGCTCACAATAGAGCTCACAACACCGAGCTCACAACACACAGCTCACAACACTGAGCTCACAACACTGAGCTCACAACAGAGCTCACAACACCGAGCTCACAACACCGAGCTCACAACACACAGCTCACAACACTGAGCTCACAACACTGAGCTCACAACAGAGCTCACAACACCGAGCTCACAACACTGAGCTCACAACACTGAGCTCACAACACCGAGCTCACAACACAGCTCACAACACTGAGCTCACAACACTGAGCTCACAACAGAGCTCACAACACCGAGCTCACAACAGAGCTCACAACACTGAGCTCACAACAGAGTTCACAACACTGAGCTCAAAAAACTGAGCTCACAACAGAGCTCACAACACCGAGCTCACAACAGAGTTCACAACACTGTGCTCACAACACCGAGCTCACAACAGAGCTCACAACACAGCTCACAACACCGAGCTCACAACACAGCTCACAACACAGCTCACAACACCGAGCTCACAACACAGCTCACAACACCGAGCTCACAACACAGCTCACAACACAGCTCACAACACCGAGCTCACAACACCGAGCTCACAACACAGCTCACAACACCGAGCTCACAACACTGAACTCACAACACAGCTCACAACACCGAGCTCACAACACTGAGCTCACAACACAGCTAACAACACAGCTCACAACACAGCTCACAACACCGAGCTCACAACACCGAGCTCACAACACTGAGCTCACAACACAGCTCACAACACCGAGCTCACAACACAGCTCACAACACTGAGCTCACAACACAGCTCACAACACTGAGCTCACAACACTGAACTCACAACACTGAGCTCACAACACTGAGCTCACAACAAAGCTCACAACACTGAGCTCACAACACTGAGCTCACAACACAGCTCACAACACTGAGCTCACAACACCGAGCTCACAACACCGAGCTCACAACACAGCTCACAACACTGAGCTCACAACACAGCTCACAACACTGAGCTCACAACACAGCTCACAACAGAGCTCACAACACTGAGCTCACAACACTGAGCTCACAACACCAAGCTCACAACAGAGCTCACAACACTGAGCTTACAACACTGAGCTCACAACACCGAGCTCACAACACCGAGCTCACAACACCGAGCTCACAACACAGCTCACAACACCGAGCTCACAACACAGCTCACAACAGAGCTCACAACACTGAGCTCACAACACTGAGCTCACAACACCGAGCTCACAACAGAGCTCACAACACTGAGCTCACAACACTGAGCTCACAACACCGAGCTCACAACAGAGCTCACAACACTGAGCTTACAACACTGAGCTCACAACACTGAGCTCACAACACCGAGCTCACAACAGAGCTCACAACACTGAGCTCACAACACAGCTCACAACACAGCTCACAACACTGAGCTCACAACACAGCTCACAACACAGCTCACAACACTGAGCTCACAACACTGAGCTCACAACACTGAGCTCACAACACTGAGCTGACAACACAGCTCACAACACTGAGCTCACAACACTGAGCTCACAACACTGAGCTCACAACACAGCTCACAACACTGAGCTCACAACACAGCTCACAACACTGAGCTCACAACACTGAGCTCACAACACTGAGCTCACAACACAGCTCACAACACTGAGCTCACAACACAGCTCACAACACTCAGCTCACAACACTGAGCTCACAACACTGAGCTCACAACACTGAGCTCACAACACTGAGCTCACAACACTGAGCTCACAACACCGAGCTCACAACACTGAGCTCACAACACTGAGCTCACAACACCGAGCTCACAACACTGAGCTCACAAAACTGTGCTCACAACAGCGAGCTCACAACACCGAGCTCACAACACCGAGCTCACAACACCGAGCTCACAACACAACTCACAACACCGAGCTCACAACACCGAGCTCACAACACCGAGCTCACAACACTGAGCTCACAACACCAAGCTCACAACACAGCTCACAACACAGCTCACAACAGCGAGCTCACAACACTGAGCTCACAACACTGTTCACAACACTGAGCTCACAACACTGAGCTCACAACACTGTTCACAAAACTGTTCACAACACTGAGCTCACAACACTGAGCTCAAAACACTGTTCACAACACCGAGCTCACAACACTGAGCTCACAACACTGAGCTCACAACACCGAGCTCACAACACAGCTCACAACACTGAGCTCACAACACAGCTCGCAACACCGAGCTCACAACACCGATCTCACAACACTGAGCTCACAACACTGAGCTCACAACACTGAGCTCACAACACTGAGCTCACAACACCGAGCTCACAACACAGCTCACAGCACTGAGCTCACAACTGCGAGCTCACAACACCGAGCTCACAACACAGCTCACAACACTGAGCTCACAACACAGCTCACAACACTGAGCTCACAACACGGAGCTCACAACACTGAGCTCACAACACAGCTCACAACACTGAGCTCACAACACAGCTCACAACACAGCTCACAACACCGAGCTCACAACACTGAGCTCACAACACTGAGCTCACAACACCGAGCTCACAACACCGAGCTCACAACACTGAGCTCACAACACTGAGCTCACAACACCGAGCTCACAACACAGCTCACAATACCGAGCTCACAACACAGCTCACAACACAGCTCACAAAACCGAGCTCACAACACTGAACACACAACACTGAGCTCACAACACTGAGCTCACAACACAGCTCACAACACTGAGCTCACAACACAGCTCACAACACTGAGCTCACAACACTGCTCACAACTCCGAGCTCACAACACGGAGCTCACAACACTGCTCACAACACTGTGATCACAAGACAGATCACAACAGCGAGCTCACAACAGCGAGCTCACAACACAGCTCACAACACCGAGCTCACAACACAGCTCACAACACTGAGCTCACAACACAGCTCACAACACCAAGCTCACAACACAGCTCACAACACTGAGCTCACAACACCGAGTTCACAACACTGAGCTCACAACACTGAGCTCACAACAGAGCTCACAACACCGAGCTCACAACACTGAGCTCACAACACTGAGCTCACAACACCGAGCTCACAACACAGCTCACAACACTGAGCTCACAACACCGAGCTCACAACAGAGCTCACAACACTGAGCTGACAACACAGCTCACAACACTGAGCTCACAACACCGAGCTCACAACACTGAGCTCACAACACTGCTCACAACACTGAGCTCATAACACTGAGCTCACAATACTGAGCTCACAACACTGAGCTCACAACACTGCTCACAACACTGAGCTCACAACACTGAGCTCACAACACTGAGCTCACAACACAGCTCACAACACAGCTCACAACACAGCTCACAACAGTGCTCACAACACCGAGCTCACAACAGTGAGCTCACAACACCGAGCTCACAACACCGAGCTCACAACACCGAGCTCACAACACTGAGCTCACAACACCGAGCTCACAACACCGAGCTCACAACACAGCTCACAACACCGAGCTCACAACACAGCTCATAACACAGCTCACAACACTGAGCTCATAACACTGAGCTCACAACACTGAGCTCACAACACCGAGCTCACAACACTGAGCTCACAACACTGAGCTCACAACACTGCTCACAACACTGAGCTCACAACACAGCTCACAACACTGAGCTCACAACACAGCTCACAACACTGAGCTCACAACACAGCTCACAACACTGAGCTCACAACACCGAGCTCACAACACCGAGCTCACAACAGAGCTCACAACACTGAGCTCACAACACAGCTCACAACACCGAGCTCACAACAGAGCTCACAACACTGAGCTCACAACACAGCTCACAACACCGAGCTCACAACACTGAGCTCACAACACTGAGCTCACAACACTGAGCTCACAATACTGAGCTCACAACACAGCTCACAACACTGCTCACAACACTGAGCTCACAACACTGAGCTCACAATACTGAGCTCACAACACAGCTCACAACACTGCTCACAACACTGAGCTCACAACACCGAGCTCACAACACTGAGCTCACAACACAGCTCACAACACCGAGCTCACAACACTGAGCTCACAACACTGAGCTCACAACACTGAGCTCACAACACTGAGCTCACAATACTGAGCTCACAACACTGAGCTCACAACACAGCTCACAACACCGAGCTCACAACACAGCTCACAACACTGAGCTCACAACACAGCTCACAACACCGAGCTCACAACACAGCTCACAACACTGAGCTCACAACACAGCTCACAACACCGAGCTCACAATACTGCTCACAAAACTGAGCTCACAACACTGAGCTCACAACACTGAGCTCACAACACTGCTCACAACACTGAGCTCACAACACAGCTCACAACACCGAGCTCACAACACAGCTCACAACACTGAGCTCACAACACAGCTCACAACACCGAGCTCACAATACTGCTCACAAAACTGAGCTCACAACACTGAGCTCACAACACTGAGCTCACAACACTGAGCTCACAACACAGCTCACAACACTGAGCTCACAACACTGAGCTCACAACACAGCTCACAACACTGAGCTCACAACACAGCTCACAACACCGAGCTCACAACACCGAGCTCACAATACTGCTCACAAAACTGAGCTCACAACACAGCTCACAACACTGAGCTCACAACACAGCTCACAACACTGAGCTCACAACACAGCTCACAACACCGAGCTCACAACACGAGCTCACAACACTGAGCTCACAACACTGAGCTCACAACACTGAGCTCACAACACAGCTCACAACACTGAGCTCACAACACTGAGCTCACAACACTGAGCTCACAACACAGCTCACAACACTGAGCTCACAACACTGAGCTCACAACACTGAGCTCACAACACTGAGCTCACAACAGTGCTCACAACACTGAGCTCACAACACCGAGCTCACAACAGAGCTCACAACACTGAGCTCACAACACTGAGCTCACAACACTGCTCACAACACTGAGCTCACAACACTGAGCTCACAACACAGCTCACAACACTGAGCTCACAACACTGAGCTCACAACACTGAGCTCACAACACTGAGCTCACAACAGTGCTCACAACACTGAGCTCACAACACCGAGCTCACAACAGAGCTCACAACACTGAGCTCACAACACTGCTCACAACAACGAGCTCACAACACTGCTCACAACACCGAGCTCACAACAGAGCTCACAACACTAAGCTTACAACACTGAGCTCACAACAGAGCTCACAACACTGCTCACAACACTGAGCTCACAACACTGAGCTCACAACACTGAGCTCACAACAGAGCTCACAACACTGCTCACAACACTGAGCTCACAACACTGAGCTCACAACACCGAGCTCACAACAGAGCTCACAACACTGAGCTCACAACACCGAGCTCACAACACAGCTCACAACACCGAGCTCACAACACCGAGCTCACAACACAGCTCACAACACTGAGCTCACAACACTGAGCTCACAACACAGCTCACAACACCGAGCTCACAACACTGAGCTCACAACAGAGCTCACAACACCGAGCTCACAACACCGAGCTCACAACACAGAGCTCACAACACCGAGCTCACAACACTGAGCTCACAACACCGAGCTCACAACACTGAGCTCACAACACTGAGCTCACAACACCGAGCTCACAACACTGAGCTCACAACACTGAGCTCACAACAGAGCTCACAACACCGAGCTCACAACAGAGTTCACAACACTGAGCTCACAAAACTGAGCTCACAACAGAGCTCACAACACTGAACTCACAACACAGCTCACAACACCGAGCTCACAACACTGAGCTCACAACACAGCTCACAACACCGAGCTCACAACACTGAGCTCACAACACTGAGCTCACAACACTGCTCACAACACTGAGCTCACAACACTGAGCTCACAACACCGAGCTCACAACAGAGCTCACAACACTGAACTCACAACACTGAGCTCACAACACAGCTCACAACACAGCTCACAAACACCGAGCTCACAAACACTGAGCTCACAACACTGAGCTCACAACACCTGCTCACAAAACCGAGCTCACAGCACCGAGCTCACAACACAGCTCACAACACTGAGCTCACAACACAGCTCACAACACTGAGCTCACAACACTGAACTCACAACACTGATCTCACAACACCTGAGCTCACAACAAAGCTCACAACACTCAGCTCACAACACTGAGCTCACAACACAGTCACAACACTGAGCTCACAACACAGCTCACAACACTGAGCTCACAACACAGCTCACAACACCGAGCTCACAACACCGAGCTCACAACACTGAGCTCTCAACACTGAGCTCACACACAGAGCTCACAACACAGCTCACAACACTGAGCTCACAACACTGAGCTCACAACACTGAGCTCACAACACAGCTCCCAACACTGAGCTCACAACACTGAGCTCACAACACTGAGCTCACAACACTGAGCTCACAACAGTGCTCACAACACTGAGCTCACAACACCGAGCTCACAACAGAGCTCACAACACTGAGCTCACAACACTGAGCTCACAACACAGCTCACAACACTGAGCTCACAACACTGAGCTCACAACACTGAGCTCACAACACTGAGCTCACAACAGAGCTCACAACACTGAGCTCACAACACCGAGCTCACAACAGAGCTCACAACACTGAGCTCACAACACTGCTCACAACAACGAGCTCACAACACTGCTCACAACAACGAGCTCACAACACTGCTCACAACACCGAGCTCACAACAGAGCTCACAACACTAAGCTTACAACACTGAGCTCACAACAGAGCTCACAACACTGCTCACAACACTGAGCTCACAACACTGAGCTCACAACACTGAGCTCACAACAGAGCTCACAACACTAAGCTTACAACACTGAGCTCACAACACTGCTCACAACACTGAGCTCACAACACTGAGCTCACAACACCGAGCTCACAACAGAGCTCACAACACTGAGCTCACAACACCGAGCTCACAACACAGCTCACAACACTGAGCTCACAACACAGCTCACAACACTGAGCTCACAACACTGAGCTCACAATAGAGCTCACAACACCGAGCTCACAACACTGAGCTCACAATAGAGCTCACAACACCGAGCTCACAACACAGCTCACAACACCGAGCTCACAACACTGAGCTCACAACACTGAGCTCACAACACCGAGCTCACAAAACAGCTCACAACACTGCTCACAACACCGAGCTCACAACACTGAGCTCACAACACTGAGCTCACAACAGAGCTCACAACACCGAGCTCACAACAGAGTTCACAACACTGAGCTCACAAAACTGAGCTCACAACAGAGTTCACAACACTGAGCTCACAACAGAGTTCACAACACTGAGCTAACAACACCGAGCTCACAACAGAGCTCACAACACTGAACTCACAACACAGCTCACAACACCGAGCTCACAACACTGAACTCACAACACAGCTCACAACACCGAGCTCACAACACTGAGCTCACAACACTGAGCTCACAACACTGCTCACAACACTGAGCTCACAACACCGAGCTCACAACAGAGCTCACAACACTGAGCTAACAACACCGAGCTCACAACAGAGCTCACAACACTGAACTCACAACACTGAGCTCACAACACAGCTCACAACACAGCTCACAACACAGCTCACAACACAGCTCACAACACTGAGCTCACAACACTGAGCTAACAACACCAAGCTCACAACAGAGCTCACAACACCGAGCTCACAACACTGAGCTCACAACACTGAGCTCACAACACTGCTCACAACACCGAGCTCACAGCACCGAGCTCACAACACAGCTCACAACACTGAGCTCACAACACAGCTCACAACACTGAGCTCACAACACTGAACTCACAACACTGAGCTCACAACACTGAGCTCACAACAAAGCTCACAACACTCAGCTCACAACACTGAGCTCACAATACAGCTCACAACACTGAGCTCACAACACTGAGCTCACAACACAGCTCACAACACTGAGCTCACAACACAGCTCACAACACCGAGCTCACAACACCGAGCTCACAACACCGAGCTCACAACACCGAGCTCACAACACAGCACACAACACTGAGCTCACAACACCGAGCTCACAACACAGCTCACAACACTGAGCTCACAACACAGCTCACAACACTGAGCTCACAACACTGAGCTCACAACACCGAGCTCACAACACCGAGCTCACAACACTGAGCTCACAACACTGAGCTCACAAAAGAGCTCACAACACCGAGCTCACAACACTGAGCTCACAATACTGAGCTCACAACACTGAGCTCACAACACAGCTCACAACACCGAGCTCACAACACTGAGCTCACAACACTGAGCTCACAACACTGAGCTCACAACACAGCTCACAACACTGAGCTCACAACACCGAGCTCACAACACAGCTCACAACACAGCTCACAACACAGCTCACAACACAGCTCACAACAGTGCTCACAACACTGAGCTCACAACACTGAGCTCACAACACTGAGCTCACAACACAGCTCACAACACAGCTCACAACACAGCTCACAACACAGCTCACAACACTGAGCTCACAACACTGAGCTCACAACACTGAGCTCACAATACTGAGCTCACAACACTGAGCTCACAACACAGCTCACAACACCGAGCTCACAACACTGAGCTCACAACACAGCTCACAACACTGAGCTCACAACACTGAGCTCACAACAGTGCTCACAACACTGAGCTCACAACACCGAGCTCACAACAGAGCTCACAACACTGAGCTCACAACACTGAGCTCACAACACCGAGCTCACAACACCGAGCTCACAAAAGAGCTCACGACACTGAGCTCACAACACTGAGCTCACAACACCGAGCTCACAACACAGCTCACAACACTGAGCTCACAACACTGAGCTCACAACAGAGCTCACAACACCGAGCTCACAACAGAGTTCACAACACTGAGCTCACAACACAGCTCACAACACCGAGCTCACAACACTGAGCTCACAACACAGCTCACAACACCGAGCTCACAACACTGAGCTCACAACACCGAGCTCACAACAGAGCTCACAACACTGAGCTCACAACACTGAGCTCACAACAGAGTTCACAACACTGAGCTCACAACAGAGTTCACAACACTGAGCTAACAACACCGAGCTCACAACAGAGCTCACAACACTGAACTCACAACACAGCTCACAACACTGAGCTCACAACACTGAGCTCACAACACAGCTCACAACACCGAGCTCACAACACTGAGCTCACAACACCGAGCTCACAACAGAGCTCACAACACTGAACTCACAACACAGCTCACAACACCGAGCTCACAACACTGAGCTCACAACACTGAGCTCACAACACAGCTCACAACACAGCTCACAACACAGCTCACAACACTGAGCTCACAACACCAAGCTCACAACAGAGCTCACAACACCGAGCTCACAACACTGAGCTCACAACACTGAGCTCACAACACGAGCTCACAACACGAGCTCACAACACCGAGCTCACAACACTGAGCTCACAACACAGCTCACAACACAGCTCACAACACGAGCTCACAACACGAGCTCACAACACTGAGCTCACAACACAGCTCACAACACTGAGCTCACAACACTGAGCTCACAACACCTGAGCTCACAACACTGAGCTCACAACACTGCTCACAACACTAGCTCACAACACTGAGCTCACAACACGAGCTCACAACACTGAGCTCACAACACTGAGCTCACAACACAGCTCACAACACCGAGCTCACAACACCGAGCTCACAACACCGAGCTCACAACACGAGCTCACAACACTGAGCTCACAACACAGCTCACAACACTGAGCTCACAACACTGAGCTCACAACACAGCTCACAACACTGAGCTCACAACACAGCTCACAACACTGAGCTCACAACACAGCTCACAACACTGAGCTCACAACACTGAGCTCACAACACCGAGCTCACAACAGAGCTCACAACACTGAGCTCACAACACAGCTCACAACACTGAGCTCACAACACTGAGCTCACAACACTGAGCTCACAACACTGAGCTCACAACACTGAGCTCACAAAAGAGCTCACAACACCGAGCTCACAACACCGAGCTCACAACACTGAGCTCACAACACTGAGCTCACAACACTGAGCTCACAACACAGCTCACAACACCGAGCTCACAACACTGAGCTCACAACACTGAGCTCACAACACTGAGCTCACAACACTGAGCTCACAACACAGCTCACAACACTGAGCTCACAACACTGAGCTCACAACACAGCTCACAACACAGCTCACAACACAGCTCACAACACAGCTCACAACAGTGCTCACAACACTGAGCTCACAACACTGAGCTCACAACACAGCTCACAACACAGCTCACAACACAGCTCACAACACTGAGCTCACAACACTGAGCTCACAACACAGCTCACAACACCGAGCTCACAATACTGCTCACAAAACTGAGCTCACAACACAGCTCACAACACGAGCTCACAACACTGAGCTCACAACACGAGCTCACAACACTGAGCTCACAACACTGAGCTCACAACACTGAGCTCACAACACGAGCTCACAACACTGAGCTCACAACACGAGCTCACAACACTGAGCTCACAACACAGCTCACAACACGAGCTCACAACACTGAGCTCACAACACTGAGCTCACAACACAGCTCACAACACGAGCTCACAACACTGAGCTCACAACACGAGCTCACAACACGAGCTCACAACACTGAGCTCACAACACTGAGCTCACAACACGAGCTCACAACACTGAGCTCACAACACTGAGCTCAAAACACAGCTCACAACACTGAGCTCACAACACTGAGCTCACAACACTGAGCTCACAACACAGCTCACAACACTGAGCTCACAACACTGAGCTCACAACACTGAGCTCACAACACGAGCTCACAACACTGAGCTCACAACACAGCTCACAACACTGAGCTCACAACACTGAGCTCACAACACCAAGGTCACAACACCGAGCTCACAACACCGAGCTCACAACACTGAGCTCACAACACCGAGCTCACAACACAGCTCACAACACCGAGCTCACAACACTGAGCTCACAACACAGCTCACAACACCGAGCTCACAACACTGAGCTCACAACACAGCTCACAACACTGAGCTCACAACACCGAGGTCACAACACCGAGCTCACAACACCGAGCTCACAACACTGAGCTCACAACACCTGAGCTCACAACACAGCTCACAACACAGCTCACAACACTGAGCTCACAACAGCGAGCTCACAACACTGAGCTCACAACACAGCTCACAACACTGAGCTCACAACACAGCTCACAACACAGCTCACAACACAGCTCACAACACTGAGCTCACAACACCGAGCTCACAACACAGCTCACAACACTGAGCTCACAACACAGCTCACAACACAGCTCACAACACAGCTCACAACACCGAGCTCACAACACAGCTCACAACACTGAGCTCACAACACGAGCTCACAACACAGCTCACAACACTGAGCTCACAACACAGCTCACAACACTGAGCTCACAACACTGAACTCACAACACTGAGCTCACAACACTGAGCTCACAACACGAGCTCACAACACTGAGCTCACAACACGAGCTCACAACACTGAGCTCACAACACTGAGCTCACAACACAGCTCACAACACTGAGCTCACAACACAGCTCACAACACGAGCTCACAACACCGAGCTCACAACACGAGCTCACAACACGAGCTCAAGCAACACCTGAGCTCACAACACGAGCTCACAACACGAGCTCACAACACTGAGCTCACAACACAGCTCACAACACCTGAGCTCACAACACTGAGCTCACAACACGAGCTCACAACACCGAGCTCACAACACTGAGCTCACAACACCGAGCTCACAAACAGAGCTCACAACACGAGCTCACAACACTGAGCTCACCAATACTGAGCTCACAACACCGAGCTCACAACACGAGCTCACAACACCGAGCTCACAACACTGAGCTCACAACACTGAGCTCACAACACTGAGCTCACAACACGAGCTCACAACACTGAGCTCACAACACGAGCTCACAACACAGCTCACAACACGAGCTCACAACACCGAGCTCACAACACAGCTCACAACACGAGCTCACAACACAGCTCACAACACCGAGCTCACAACACCGAGCTCACAACACCGAGCTCACAACACAGCTCACAACACTGAGCTCACAACACAGCTCACAACACGAGCTCACAACACTGAGCTCACAACACTGAGCTCACAACACAGCTCACAACACGAGCTCACAACACTGAGCTCACAACACTGAGCTCACAACACCGAGCTCACAACACTGAGCTCACAACACGAGCTCACAACACCGAGCTCACAACACTGAGCTCACAACACTGAGCTCACAACACTGAGCTCACAACACCGAGCTCACAACACTGAGCTCACAACACTGAGCTCACAACACAGCTCACAACACCGAGCTCACAACACCGAGCTCACAACACAGCTCACAACACTGAGCTCACAACACGAGCTCACAACACCGAGCTCACAACACTGAGCTCACAACACTGAGCTCACAACACTGAGCTCACAACACAGCTCACAACACTGAGCTCACAACACTGAGCTCACAACACTGAGCTCACAACACTGAGCTCACAACAGTGCTCACAACACTGAGCTCACAACACCGAGCTCACAACAGAGCTCACAACACTGAGCTCACAACACTGAGCTCACAACACAGCTCACAACACTGAGCTCACAACACTGAGCTCACAACACTGAGCTCACAACACTGAGCTCACAACAGTGCTCACAACACCGAGCTCACAACACTGAGCTCGCAACACAGCTCACAACACCGAGCTCACAACACCGAGCTCACAACACAGCTCACAACACAGCTCACAACACTGAGCTCACAACACTGAGCTCACAACAGAGCTCACAACACTGAGCTCACAACACCGAGCTCACAACAGAGCTCACAACACTGAGCTCACAACACTGAGCTCACAACACTGAGCTCACAACACTGAGCTCACAACATGAGCTCACAACACTGAGCTCACAACACGAGCTCACAACACGAGCTTCACAACACTGAGCTCACAACACCGAGCTCACAACACGAGCTCACAACACCGAGCTCACACACTGACTCACTAACACAGCTCACAACAGAGCTCACAATCACTGAGCGTCACAACTCCGAGCTCACAACACCTGACTCACAACTCTGAGGCTCACACAGCTGAGCTCACAACACAGCTCACAACACTGAGCGCACTACACTGAGCTCACAACAGCAGCTCACCAACACCTGAGCTCACAACACTGAGCTCACAACACAGCTCACAACACTGGAGCTCACTACACAGCTCACAACACTGAGCCACAACACCGAGCTCACAACACAGCTCACAACACGACTCACAACACCGAGCTCACAACACAGCTCACAACACGGAGCGCACAACACTGAGCTCACAACACAGCCACACACTGCTCACATCACTGCTTCACAACACTGAGCTCACAACACCGAGCTCACAACACTGAGCTCACAACTCGGAGCTCACAACACTGAGCTCACAACACCGAGCTCACAACACTGAGCTCACAACACTGCTCACAACACCGAGCTCACAACACTGAGCTCACAACACAGCTCACAACACTGAGCTCACAACACCGAGCTCACAACACAGCTCACAACACTGAGCTCACAACACAGCTCACAACACTGAGCTCACAACACAGCTCACAACACTGAGCTCACAACACCGAGCTCACAACACCGAGCTCACAAGACCGAGCTCACAACACCGAGCTCACAACAGCGAGCTCACAACACAGCTCACAACACTGAGCTCACAACACTGAGCTCACAACACCGAGCTCACAACACAGCTCACAACACCGAGCTCACAACACTGAGCTCACAACACAGCTCACAACACCGAGCTCACAACACCGAGCTCACAACAGAGCTCACAACACAGCTCACAACACCGAGCTCACAACACAGCTCACAACAGAGCTCACAACACAGCTCACAACACCGAGCTCACAACACAGCTCACAACACAGCTCACAACATTGAGCTCACAACACTGAGCTCACAACACCGAGCTCACAACACTGAGCTCACAACACAGCTCACAACACCGAGCTCACAACACTGAGCTCACAATACAGCTCACAACACCGAGCTCACAACACTGAGCTCACAACACTGAGCTCACAACACTGAGCTCACAACACAGCTCACAACACCGAGCTCACAACACTGAGCTCACAAGACTGAGCTCACAACAGAGCTCACAACACCGAGCTCACAACACAGCTCACAACACCGAGCTCACAACACTGAGCCCACAACACTGAGCTCACAACACCGAGCTCACAACACCGAGCTCACAACACCGAGCTCACAACACCGAGCTCACAACACCGAGCTCACAACACTGAGCTCACAACACCGAGCTCACAACACTGAGCTCACAACACTGCTCACAACACCGAGCTCACAACACCGAGCTCACAACACCGAGCTCACAACACTGAGCTCACAACACCGAGCTCACAACACTGAGCTCACAACACTGCTCACAACACTGAGCTCACAACACTGAGCTCACAACACAGCTCACAACACTGAGCTCACAACACCGAGCACACAACACCGAGCTCACAACACTGCTCACAACACTGAGCTCACAACACTGAGCTCACAACACAGCTCACAACACTGAGCTCACAACACCGAGCACACAACACCGAGCTCACAACACAGCTCACAACACTGAGCTCACAACACAGCTCACAACACTGAGCTCACAACACAGCTCACAACACTGAGCTCACAACACAGCTCACAACACTGAGCTCACAACACCGAGCTCACAACACCGAGCTCACAACACAGCTCACAACACAGCTCACAACACCGAGCTCACAACACGAGCTCACAACAGAGCTCACAACACAGCTCACAACACCGAGCTCACAACACAGCTCACAACAGAGCTCACAACACAGCTCACAACACCGAGCTCACAACACAGCTCACAACACAGCTCACAACATTGTGCTCACAACACTGAGCTCACAACACCGAGCTCACAACACTGAGCTCACAACACATCTCACAACACCGAGCTCACAACACTGAACTCACAACACTGAGCTCACAACACCGAGCTCACAACACTGAGCTCACAACACAGCTCACAACACTGAGCTCACAACACAGCTCACAACACTGAGCTCACAACACCGAGCTCACAACACCGAGCTCACAACACAGCTCACAACACTGAGCTCACAACACAGCTCACAACATTGAGCTCACAACACAGCTCACAACACTGAGCTCACAACACAGCTCACAACACTGAGCTCACAACACCGAGCTCACAACACCGAGCTCACAACACAGCTCACAACACCGAGCTCACAACAGCGAGCTCACAACACAGCTCACAACACCGAGCTCACAACACTGAGCTCACAACACAGCTCACAACACCGAGCTCACAACACCGAGCTCACAACAGAGCTCACAACACAGCTCACAACACCGAGCTCACAACACAGCTCACAACAGAGCTCACAACACAGCTCACAACACCGAGCTCACAACACAGCTCACAACACAGCTCACAACATTGAGCTCACAACACTGAGCTCACAACACCGAGTTCACAACATTGAGCTCACAACACTGAGCTCACAACACCGAGCTCACAACACTGAGCTCACAACACAGCTCACAACACCGAGCTCACAACACTGAACTCAGAACACTGAACTCACAACACCGAGCTCACAACACTGAGCTCACAACACTGAGCTCACAACACTGAGCTCACAACACAGCTCACAACACTGAGCTCACAACACCGAGCTCACAACACCGAGCTCACAACACAGCTCACAACACCGAGCTCACAACAGCGAGCTCACAACACAGCTCACAACACCGAGCTCACAACACTGAGCTCACAACACAGCTCACAACACCGAGCTCACAACACCGAGCTCACAACAGAGCTCACAACACAGCTCACAACACCGAGCTCACAACACAGCTCACAACACTGAGCTCACAACACGAGCTCACAACACCGAGCTCACAACACGAGCTCACAACACGAGCTCACAACACTGAGCTCACAACACGAGCTCACAACACGAGCTCACAACACGAGCTCACAACACCGAGCTCACAACACTGAGCTCACAACACTGAGCTCACAACACAGCTCACAACACCGAGCTCACAACACGAGCTCACAACACTGAGCTCACAACACGAGCTCACAACACTGAGCTCACAACACCGAGCTCACAACACGAGCTCACAACACTGAGCTCACAACACCGAGCTCACAACACTGAGCTCACAACACAGCTCACAACACCGAGCTCACAACACCGAGCTCACAACACGAGCTCACAACACTGAGCTCACAACACGAGCTCACAACACTGAGCTCACAACACGAGCTCACAACACTGAGCTCACAACACTGAGCTCACAACACGAGCTCACAACACTGAGCTCACAACACGAGCTCACAACACTGAGCTCACAACACTGAGCTCACAACACTGAGCTCACAACACTGAGCTCACAACACTGCTCACAACACTGAGCTCACAACACTGAGCTCACAACACTGAGCTCACAACACAGCTCACAACACCGAGCTCACAACACCGAGCTCACAACACTGAGCTCACAACACCGAGCTCACAACACTGAGCTCACAACACTGAGCTCACAACACTGAGCTCACAACACAGCTCACAACACCGAGCTCACAACACTGAACTCACAACACTGAGCTCACAACACCGAGCTCACAACACTGAGCTCACAACACAGCTCACAACACCGAGCTCACAACACTGAACTCACAACACTGAGCTCACAACACTGAGCTCACAACACCGAGCTCACAACACCGAGCTCACAACACTGAGCTCACAACAGCGAGCTCACAACACTGAGCTCACAACACAGCTCACAACACAGCTCACAACACAGCTCACAACACTGAGCTCACAACACAGCTCACAACACAGCTCACAACACTGAGCTCACAACACGAGCTCACAACACTGAGCTCACAACACGAGCTCACAACACGAGCTCACAACACCGAGCTCACAACACAGCTCACAACACCGAGCTCACAACACGAGCTCACAACACAGAGCTCACAACACTGAGCTCACAACACTGAGCTCACAACACCGAGCTCACAACACTGAGCTCACAACACGAGCTCACAACACTGAGCTCACAACACTGAGCTCACAACACCGAGCTCACAACACGAGCTCACAACACTGAGCTCACAACACTGAGCTCACAACACAGCTCACAACACGAGCTCACAACACCGAGCTCACAACACCGAGCTCACAACACGAGCTCACAACACGAGCTCACAACACGAGCTCACAACACCGAGCTCACAACACCGAGCTCACAACACGAGCTCACAACACAGGCTCACAACACTGAACTCACAACACTGAGCTCACAACACAGCTCACAACACTGAGCTCACAACACTGAGCTCACAACACTGAGCTCACAACACGAGCTCACAACACTGAGCTCACAACACTGAGCTCACAACACTGAGCTCACAACACCGAGCTCACAACACTGAGCACACAACACAGCTCACAACACTGAGCTCACAACACTGAGCTCACAACACTGAGCTCACAACACCGAGCTCACAACACTGAGCTCACAACACAGCTCACAACACTGAGCTCACAACAGAGCTCACAACACTGAACTCACAACACCGAGCTCACAACACTGAGCTCACAACACTGAACTCACAACACCGAGCTCACAACACTGAGCTCACAACACCGAGCTCACAACACTGAGCTCACAACACTGAGCTCACAACACGAGCTCACAACACTGAGCTCACAACACCGAGCTCACAACACTGAACTCACAACACCGAGCTCACAACACCGAGCTCACAACACTGAGCTCACAACACAGCTCACAACACTGAGCTCACAACACTGAGCTCACAACACAGCTCACAACACAGCTCACAACACTGAGCTCACAACACAGAGCTCACAACACTGAGCTCACAACACTGAGCTCACAACACTGAGCTCACAACACAGCTCACAACACCGAGCTCACAACACCGAGCTCACAACACTGAGCTCACAACACTGAGCTCACAACACCGAGCTCCAACACAGAGCTCACAACACTGAGCTCACAACACGAGCTCACAACACTGAGCTCACAACACAGCTCACAACACTGAGCTCACAACACCGAGCTCACAACACTGAGCTCACAACACAGCTCACAACACGAGCTCACAACACTGAGCTCACAACACGAGCTCACAACACTGAGCTCACAACACTGAGCTCACAACACTGAGCTCACAACACTGAGCTCACAACACTGAGCTCACAACACCGAGCTCACAACACTGAGCTCACAACACTGAGCTCACAACACTGAGCTCACAACACAGGCTCACAACACTGAGCTCACAACACCGAGCTCACAACACTGAGCTCACAACACAGCTCACAACACGGCTCACAACACTGAGCTCACAACACTGAGCTCACAACACCGAGCTCACAACACTGAGCTCACAACACGAGCTCACAACACTGAGCTCACAACACAGCTCACAACACCTGAGCTCACAACACAGAGCTCACAACACTGAGCTCACAACACTGAGCTCACAACACTGAGCTCACAACACAGCTCACAACACGAGCTCACAACACTGAGCTCACAACACTGAGCTCACAACACGAGCTCACAACACGAGCTCACAACACCGAGCTCACAACACTGAGCTCACAACACTGAGCTCACAACACTGAGCTCACAACACAGCTCACAACACTGAGCTCACAACACAGCTCACACACTGAGCTCACAACACGAGCTCACAACACCGAGCTCACAACACTGAGCTCACAACACAGTCAACACTGAGCTCACAACACGAGCTCACAACACGAGCTCACAACACTGAGCTCACAACACAGCTCACAACACCGAGCTCACAACACTGAGCTCACAACACTGAGCTCACAACACCGAGCTCACAACACTGAGCTCACAACACGAGCTCACAACACTGAGCTCACAACACAGCTCACAACACTGAGCTCACAACACTGAGCTCACAACACCGAGCTCACAACACAGCTCACAACACTGAGCTCACAACACGAGCTCACAACACTGAGCTCACAACACAGCTCACAACACGAGCTCACAACACAGCTCACAACACTGAGCTCACAACACGAGCTCACAACACTGACTCACAACACTGAGCTCACAACACCGAGCTCACAACTCTGAGCTCACAACACAGAGCTCACAACACTGAGCTCACAACACTGAGCTCACAACACTGAGCTCACAACACTGAGCTCACAACACTGAGCTCACAACACTGAGCTCACAACACCGAGCTCACAACACTGAGCTCACAACACCGAGCTCACAACACTGAGCTCACAACACTGAGCTCACAACACTGAGCTCACAACACCTGAGCTCACATCACCGAGCTCACAACACAGCTCACAACACCGAGCTCACAACACTGAGCTCACAACACTGAGCTCACAACACTGAGCTCACAACACGAGCTCACAACACTGAGCTCACAACACTGAGCTCACAACACTGAGCTCACAACACAGCTCACAACACTGAGCTCACAACACCGAGCTCACAACACAGCTCACAACACCGAGCTCACAAACACTGAGCTCACAACACCTGCTCACAACACAGCTCACAACACTGAGCTCACAACACCGAGCTCACAACACAGCTCACAACACTGAGCTCACAACACCGAGCTCACAACACTGAGCTCACAACACTGAGCTCACACTGAGCTCACAACACGAGCTCACAACACAGGCTCACAACACCGAGCTCACAACACAGCTCACAACACAGCTCAACACTGCTCACAACACTGAGCTCACAACACTGAGCTCACAACACCTGAGCTCACAACACAGCTCACAACACAGCTCACAACACCGAGCTCACAACACAGAGCTCACAACACAGCTCACAACACAGAGCTCACAACACTGAGCTCACAACACCGAGCTCACAACACCGAGCTCACAACACAGCTCACAACACCGAGCTCACAACTCAACACTGAAGCTCACAACACTGAACTCACAACAACCGAGCTCACAACACTGAGCTCACAACACTGAGCTCACAACACTGAGCTCACAACACGAGCTCACAACACGAGCTCACAACACTGAGCTCACAACACCGAGCTCACAACACTGAGCTCACAACACGAGCTCACAACACTGAGCTCACAACACTGAGCTCACAACACAGCTCACAACACTGAGCTCACAACACAGCTCACAACACTGAGCTCACAACACTGAGCTCACAACACCGAGCTCACAACACCGAGCTCACAACACCGAGCTCACAACACAGCTCACAACACCGAGCCACAACACGAGCTCACAACACCGAGCTCACAACACGAGCTCACAACACAGCTTCATCAACACAGCTCACAACACCGAGCTCACAACACCGAGCTCACAACACAGCTCACAACACTGAGCTCACAACACTGAGCTCACAACACAGCTCACAACACCGAGCTCACAACACTGAGCTCACAACACTGAGCTCACAACACAGCTCACAACACAGCTCACAACACCGAGCTCACAACACTGAGCTCACAACACTGAGCTCACAACACTGAGCTCACAACACAGCTCACAACTCAGCTCACAACACAGCTCACAACACCGAGCTCACAACACTGAGCTCACAACACCGAGCTCACAACACCGAGCTCACAACACTGAGCTCACAACACCGAGCTCACAACACTGAGCTCACAACACCGAGCTCACAACACAGCTCACAACACAGCTCACAACACCGAGCTCACAACACTGAGCTCACAACACCGAGCTCACAACACTGAGCTCACAACACGAGCTCACAACACTGAGCTCACAACACAGCTCACAACACTGAGCTCACAACACAGCTCACAACACTGAGCTCACAACACTGAGCTCACAACACCGAGCTCACAACACTGAGCTCACAACACAGCTCACAACAAAGCTCACAACACAGCTCACAACACTGAGCTCACAACACAGCTCACAACACCGAGCTCACAACACTGAGCTCACAACACTGAGCTCACAACACAGCTCACAACATAGCTCACAACACAGCTCACAACACTGAGCTCACAACACAGCTCACAACACCGAGCTCACAACACTGAGCTCACAACACTGAGCTCACAACACAGCTCACAACACTGAGCTCACAACACTGAGCTCACAACACAGCTCACAACATTGAGCTCACAACACTGAGCTCACAACACCGAGCTCACAACACTGAGCTCACAACACAGCTCACAACACTGAGCTCACAACACAGCTCACAACACCGAGCTCACAACACCGAGCTCACAACACTCAGCTCACAACACCGAGCTCACAACACAGCTCACAACACAGCTCACAACACCGAGCTCACAACACTGAGCTCACAACACCGAGCTCACAACACGAGCTCACAACACTGAGCTCACAACACTGAGCTCACAACACTGAGCTCACAACACCGAGCTCACAACACTGAGCTCACAACACCGAGCTCACAACACCGAGCTCACAACACCGAGCTCACAACACCGAGCTCACAACACAGCTCACAACACCGAGCTCACAACACTGAGCTCACAACACCGAGCTCACAACACTGAGCTCACAACACAGCTCACAACACCGAGCTCACAACACTGAGCTCACAACACAGCTCACAACACTGAGCTCAACACTGAGCTCACACCGAGCTCACAACACAGCTCACAACACCGAGCTCACAACACCGAGCTCACAACACTGAGCTCACAACACTGAGCTCACAACACAGCTCACAACACAGCTCACAACACCGAGCTCACAACACCGAGCTCACAACACGAGCTCACAACACAGCTCACAACACCGAGCTCACAACACAGCTCACAACACCTGAGCTCACAACACAGCTCACAACACAGCTCACAACACAGAGCTCACAACACGAGCTCACAACACTGAGCTCACAACACAGCTCACAACACTGAGCTCACAACACTGAGCTCACAACACTGAGCTCACAACACAGCTCACAACACAGCTCACAACACCGAGCTCACAACACTGAGCTCACAACACTGAGCTCACAACACTGAGCTCACAAGACTGAGCTCACAACAGAGCTCACAACACCGAGCTCACAACACTGAGCTCACAACACTGAGCTCACAACACTGAGCTCACAACACCGAGCTCACAACACAGCTCACAACACTGAGCTCACAACACTGAGCTCACAACACCGAGCTCACAACACCGAGCTCACAACACAGCTCACAACACTGAGCTCACAACACAGCTCACAACACTGAGCTCACAACACTGCTCACAACACTGAGCTCACAACACAGCTCACAACACCGAGCTCACAACACTGAGCTCAAAACATCGCTCACAACACAGCTCACAACACCGAGCTCACAACAGCGAGCTCACAACACAGCTCACAACACCGAGCTCACAACAGAGCTCACAACACAGCTCACAACACCGAGCTCACAACACCGAGCTCACAACAGAGCTCACAACACAGCTCACAACACCGAGCTCACAACACAGCTCACAACAGAGCTCACAACACAGCTCACAACACCGAGCTCACAACACAGCTCACAACACAGCTCACAACATTGAGCTCACAACACTGAGCTCACAACACCGAGCTCACAACACTGAGCTCACAACACAGCTCACAACACCGAGGTCACAACACTGAACTCACAACACTGAACTCACAACACCGAGCTCACAACACCGAGCTCACAACACTGAGCTCACAACACTGAGCTCACAACACAGCTCACAACACAGCACACAACACTAAGCTCACAACAGAGCTCACAACACCGAGCTCACAACACTGAGCTCACAACACTGAGCTCACAACACTGAGCTCACAACACTGCTCACAACACTGAGCTCACAACACTGAGCTCACAACACCGAGCTCACAACACAGCTCACAACACTGAGCTCACAACACAGCTCACAACACCGAGCTCACAACACCGAGCTCACAACACTGAGCTCACAACACCGAGCTCACAACACAGCTCACAACACAGCTCACAACACCGAGCTCACAACACTGAACTCACAACACTGAGCTCACAACACCGAACTCACAGCACTGAGCTCACAACACAGCTCACAACACCGAGCTCACAACACTGAGCTCACAACACTGACCTTACAACACAGCTCACAACACTGAGCTCACAACACAGCTCTCAACACTGAGTTCACAACACTGAGCTCACTACACAGCTCACAACACAGCTCACAACACTGAGCTCACAACACATCTCACAACACTGAGTTCCCAACACTGAGCTCACAGATGCACCATTTCAGCATCAAACTCAGCCTCGTGGCACAGAAGGAGCAGAAGATGCACTCAGGGTTTTATGAAGCATATTACCGGCTGACGGGGGCAATGCATTGTACCCGTATTTCAGGTGAAAAGCGGGGCCGGAGGTGACATATTTAGCTGTGTCGCGGCCAAGTTCATCAGGCCCATGTGTAGCCGTCACGGACAGCTGCCTGAAGCAGGCGTTTGGCCTCTTGCATATATTAATTAGTGGCCGAACACTTGGTAAACGACCCCTCTGTTTCCAATGCGCGGAGCAGATATTGAGACTGCCCCACTCAGAATACTTCAACAGCAATCGCCACCCATCCCCCCCATCCCACTCCATCCCCTCTCTCAATCCCAATACAATCTCCCCTGCCCTCCCCACCCCTCCCCCAATCCCACTCTACCAACCTTCCCCCCAATCCCACTCGAAACCCCCTCCCAGGACATGTCTTCGGGTTGCTGCCGGCGAGGCTGTCGCCCCACATTTACATAAGAAAATAAGAAATAGGAGCAGGAGTAGGCCAATCGGCCCCTCGAGCCTGCTCCGCCATTCAATAAGATCATGGCTGATCTGATCCTAACCTCAAATCTAAAGAACACAAGAAGTAGGAGCAGGACCCGGCCACACAGCCCCTGGGCCCGCTCCGCCACCCACAGGGCCCTGACCGATCCGAACTCAGCCTCATGTCCAATTTCCTGCCCGCTCACCGTAACCCCTAATTCCCTTTACCTCTAGGAAACTATCTATTTCTGTTTTAAATTTATTTAATGATGTAGCTTCCACAGCTTCCTGGGGCAGCAAATTCCACAGACCCACTACCCTATGAGTGAAGAGGTTTCTCCTCATCTCAGTTTTGAAAGAGCAGCCCCTTATTCTAAGATTATGCCTCCTAGTTCTAGTTTCACCCATCCTTGGGAACATCCTTACCGCATCCACCCGATCAAGCCCCTTCACAATCTTATATGTTTCAATAAGATCGCCTCTCACTCTTCTGAACTCCAATGAGTAGAGTCGCAATCTACTCAACCTCTCCTCATATGTCCACCCCCTCATCCCCGGGATTAACCGAGTGAACCTTCTTTGTACTGCCTCGAGAGCAAGTATGTCTTTTCTTAAGTATGGACACCAAAACTGTATGCAGTATTCCAGGTGCGGTCTCACCAATACCTTGTATATTTGACACCTTTGATGCGTGACCTGCCTGTGGAGTTGCAGCAGGCGCCAGCAGTTCGCGCATGTACTGTTAATGAGGCTCAAGGCCCAATTTCAGGGTAGCCTCGTGGCTAGGTCCAGTTCAATTTCTACCCCAGGGTGTCACTGGCTGCAAACATTGTGACCCCCCCCCGAGCACCCACGCGCATTGTACATCATTCGTGAACAGAAAAGCATCCTGCTTTATGGTAGCACAACAAGTCTGCAATCACCCAGAAGGATTGTGTCTGTCGGTGCAGTTTCTGGTGTCACATCCTCACGGGATTATGGGTTTCCCCACTTATTCCTGGTTGAACGGTGGACGCAAAGGAACAGGTGTAAGCCATTCAGCGTCTCAAGCCTGCCCCACCATTGAATGAGATCACAGCTGATCTGTACCTCAACTCCATTTACCCGCCTTGGCTCCATATCCTTTGATACCCTGATAGCATGCAGGTGCTTCATACTGAGGAGCAGTAAAAAGCCCTGGCTGGAGCAGGATGATAAGGTCAGTAACCAGAGGACACAGATTTAAGGTGATTGGCAAAAGAACCAGAGGCGACATGAGGAAAAAACATTTTGACACAGCGATTTGATGTGATCTGGAATGTGTTGCCTGAAAGGGCGGTGGAAGCAGATTCAATAATGACTTTCAAAAGGGAATTTAGTAAATACTTGAAGGGGAAAAATATTACAGGGCTATAGGGAAATCATAGAATCATAGATGTTTACGGCACAGAAGGAGGCCATTCGGCCCATTGTGTCTGTGCTGGCCGAAAAGGAGCTGTCCCAGCCTAATCCCACTTTCCTGCTCTTGGTCTGTAGTCTTGCAGGCCACGGCACTTGAAATGGGATGAGTGTTTCTGCCTCTCCCACACTTTCAGGCAGTGAGTTCCAGACCCCAACCACCCTCTGGCTGAAAAGAATTCTCCTCAGCTCCCCTCTAATCCTTCGACCAATTACTTTAAACCTATAATGGCCCAAAAATTCGTGAGGGAGCCTTCGTGCGAGGGTAAGGCCTCCCCGCGATCTCTCACTGCGCGCTGGCTTTTTCAGTCTGAGCTCGCACAAACTTGATGTTCTGGACAGCAGCTGTGCAGGGCTTCCGTATCCCACAGGCGTAGTTAATTCATGCGAGCTGTGGGATCACGTGACTCAGTTAGAGCCAATGGCAGCACACCATCTTTCATTCATAGCTTTCACATAAGTGCTGTGAAAGCTATGAATCTATACCCCCCAAAAGAACAGCTAAACCTCAATTAAATTTTTTTTAAAAACCATCACATTAATAAAATAAGTATAGTTAAATAAATTAACCATTTTAAACAAAAAATTAAATTTTTGAAAAAATTTTAAATCTTTTAAAAAGTTATAAAAATAAACTTACCTGTCTTTAAAGTCTCTAAAAAAGATATACCTGTTAAAAAAAATTCAAAATAATACTTAATTAACTACTTACCTTGTTAAAAGAGGGTCTTACGCCTCCTTTCTTTATGTCTAAAATGTTCCATGCTTACCTGCGCGTCCAAAGCACTAATTGCACTGCGTGCGCGCAGCCTGTAGCGCGCACGCGGTTCACCTAGGAACCGCCCCCTTTTGAATTCACCAAGTGCCGGTTTTCAGCGCATGCAGAAAACCGGCAATTGGAGACAGAATACGCGAGAGTACACAGTGCGTACTCTCGCGTAGAGGCACTAATGCTTGGGCCAATATGTTTAAATCTATTCGGAAAGAGCAGGGGAGTGGGAACAATTGAATCGCTCTACCAAAGAGCCGGCACAGGCATGATGGGCCGAATGGCCTCCTTCCGTGCTAGATCATTTTATGATTCTATGACAAGGAGCCAACACAAGTCAAGCAGCCACTGGGGGAAGCAGCACAGCTTTGATCGGCTGTGATGGAGGGGTTCTTCCCTTGAGGATTGCCTTCATGTTTAATTGGATGTCCTTTTCCTATTTTTGAAACAATGACTTATTACTACTGTTTCTATTATAAATAACTTGTGAAAAGAAGCAATGACTGCAAGGTTTAAAGGTGTGTCATTATTCAGTATGAGGGAACATGTTTAATGTGATTGGAATCTGCGCTTCCCACTTGTGCCACATCAGCACGGCACTGTAATCTTTCCATTGTACAACTACTGAATGACGTATTGTTCAAAAGAATCGGTGCACAGGCTTTCCGAAGAGCTGCTTGTCAATCCTTTGACCATCTTGCAGTGCCAGACTGCCGTGACTGTGTGCCAGGAATAGGTTGCCCTGTTTCTACTGTGGGGGTCCGCTTGCTTTGTGGGAAGGGGGGAGGGGGGGGCTTTCCCTGTCATTGGGCCAGAGACGTGTCCCCAAAGGACTGGCAGGGACTCGAGCCATCTGCCTGTTCCTGTGCTTTTGCAAAAATCACAGTGTTGGAGACAAAATCCCAATGACGGTACCAGATCTCTGCACTTTCCGAAGGTCTCTGCAACCATCCTTCTTAGCTGTCACAAGTGTTTACAATGGCATCTAAATTGCCTTTATTGCAAATTATACAGTGGATCTCAACTCCCAACACCATCAACGGGAACATTTCCAGCTATATTTGTTTCAGAAGAGAGATGGAATAAAAGTAGGGGGGTGACCTTACTAATTAAGGACAATTACAGATATAAAAAGCAAAAAGGTGTTAGCCGCGGCTCAGTAGGTAGCGTCTGAGTCAGAAGGTCGTAGGTTCAAGTCTCACTCCAGAGACTTGAGCACATAATCTAGGCCGACACTCCAGTGCAGTGCTGAGAGACTGCGGCACTGTCGGAGGTGCCGTCTTTCAGATGAGACAATAAACCAATTCTGCACTCTCAGGTGGACATAGGGACATCAGAAATAGGAGCAGGAGTAGGCCAAGAAGTTTCTTCTGAATTCCCTATTGAGCCTGTCGCAACTTTTACATTAACTCCACTTTCCCGCCCAATCCCCATATCCCTTGTGTCCCTTAGTGCCCAAAAATCTATTGATCTCAGCCTTAAATTTTGGTCGGAAAAATAGGGAGGTCACTTATTACTTGAAGGGTGCGAGTCTGAGTGGGGTAGAGGAGCAAAGGGATCTCGGAGTACAAATACACAAATCACTAAACGTTGCGACACAGGTTAGCAAGGCCATAAAAAAAGCAAACCAAGCAATCGGGTTTATTTTGAGAAGGATAGAATTGAAAAGTAGGGAAGTTATGCTAAACCTGTATCGAACCTTGGTTAGACCACACATAGAGTACTGCGTGCAGTTCTGGTCGCCATATTATAAAAAGCATATAGAGGCACTGGAGAGGGTGCAGAGAAGATTTATAAGGATGATACCAGAAATGCGAGGGTATACATATCAGGAAAGGATGAACAGGCTGGGTCTCTTTTCTCTTGAAAAAAGAATGATTCGGAGATGCCGGCGTTGGACTGGGGTGGACAAAAATGAGAAGTCGCACAACACCAGGTTATAATCATCGAGCAGAAACTGATAGCCAAGTTCCGCACTCATGAGGACGGCCTCAATAGGGATATCGGGTTCATGTCACGCTACAGAGCGTGACTTGACATCGTTGTCTGTCTTTCCAGTTTTTAAAAAACAAACACAAAAAAACAAACCCCAAAAAACAAACACAAAAAAGACGGAGAGAGAGGAAGGGATATGGAGAGAGATCTGTTGCAGACAGCAGGAGTTGACACGTTGGACCCCCTGGGACACATCTCATTGTCTTAGCTGTGCTCTTGGTGTGTCTTTGATGTAAGGAAAGATTGTATCTCTGCAGTTTCTGTGTTTATATTCTGTGAACTTTTGTAGATTCACTCATTGTAACTTTACCTGAAGAAGAGGCGATAGCTCCGAAAGCTTGTAATTTTAAATAAATCTGTTGGACTATAACCTGGTGTTGTGCGACTTCTCATTTTTGAAAAAAGAAGGCTGAGGGGTGACCTAATAGAGGTCTTTAAAATTATGAAAGGTTTTGATAGAGTGGATACAGAGAGAATGTTTCCACTTGTGGGGAAGAGCAAAACTAGAGGCCATCAATATAAGATAGTCACCAAGAAATCCAATAGGGAATTCAGAAGAAACTTCTTTACCCAAAGAGTGGTGAGAATGTGGAACTCGCTACCACAGGGAGTGGTTGAAGCGAATAGTATAGATGCATTTAAGGGGAGGCTAGACAAGCATATGAGGGAGAAGGGAATAGAGAGTTATGCTGATAGATTTAGATGAGGAAAGACGGGAGGAGGCTCGAGTGGAGCATAAATGCCGGCATGGACTGGTTGGGCTGAATGGCCTGTTTCTGTGCTGCATATCCTATGTAATCCAATATAATCCTATGTAAATATATTCAACGACTGAGCCTCCACAGTCCTCTGGGGTAGAGAATTCCAAAGATTCACAACTCTCTGAGTGAAGAAATTTCTTCTCGTCTCAGTCCTAAATGGCCGACCCCTTATTCTGAGACTATGACCTCTAGTTCTAGACTCTCCAGCCAGGGGAAACAGCCTCTCAGCATCTACCCTGTTAAACCCTGTAAGAATTGTATACATTTCAATGAGATCATCTCTCATTCTTCTAACCACCCAAATCCCTCTGAATACCAACATTTACTGTCTCTCACCTGTCCTGAGGTCACGAAAAGTGCTATAGAACTGCAAGTCTTTCTTTTACTGATGATGCTCAGATGGAGTCTGACTGGGTTGAGTTAAGATATAATAAGGGATATAAAAGATCCCATGGCACTGTTGAAAGAAGAGCAGGGGAGTTCTCCTAGCTAGTATTTATCCCTCAACCAACATCTGAAATGGATATAAAAACAGGAAAATGCTGGAAATACTCAGCAGGTCAGGCAGCATCTGTAGAGAGAGAAACAGAGTCAACGTTTCAGGTCGATGACCCTTCATCATCCTGAAATGGATGATCTGGTCATTTATTTCACTGCTGTTTGTGGGAGCTTGCTGTGCACAGATTGGCTGTAGCATTACCGACATTACAACAGTAACTGCACATCAAAAGTTCTTAATTGGCTGTAAAGTACTTTGGGACATCCTGAGGTCATGAAAGGCGCTATAGAAATGCAAGTCTTTCTTTTCTTTTATTGATGATGGTGCTCAGATGAAGTCTGATGGGGTTCAGCTACGAAATGACATGTTGTTACCATAATGGGAGGCTCCTCAATCGTGGGAAAGAAACTAACGATCAGATTTGTA
This sequence comes from Squalus acanthias, assembly GCA_030390025.1. Taxonomy (NCBI): domain Eukaryota; kingdom Metazoa; phylum Chordata; class Chondrichthyes; order Squaliformes; family Squalidae; genus Squalus; species Squalus acanthias. Next base: position 39,252,455 of record CM059440.1, on the reverse strand, counting down.
AGTAATTTACAGGGGTTTGTAGCCGGGTTATAATATGAAGAGGCAGAAACTAGCTTAACATAGACTAGGATAAAATAAGAATTTGTTGACAAAGTGGGGAGGGGAAGTTCATTTATTAGGGATACATTCAGAACCAGATCCACCCGAGGTACAGACAGGAATATATAGGCCGGCAGTGCGGCAGAAACCCCGTTTAGAAAGTAACGCCAATGGATTGGGTGCAACTGCGAGGAATTTCCCAGCTGTACACTTATTGCACCACTGAGGAAAGCCTTGTCCAGCAGGCCCGATCATCAGGATGTCTCACAGACTGACCTCTGTGTGAGGGACAAGCACAGCAGCTGATTTCCCTGTTGAACCACAGGGAAGGTGTGGTGTTCCCCTTTGCTTCACTCCTACAAGGGATGGTGTTCCCCTCTGCTTCACTGCTACAAGGGATGGTGTTCCCTTCTCCTTCACTCCTACAAGGTGTGGTGTTCCTCTCTGCTTCACTCCTACAAGGGATGGTGTTCCTCTCTGCTTCACTCCTACAAGGGATGGTGTTCCCCTCTCCTTCACTCCTAAAGGGATGGTGTTCCCCTTTGCTTCACTCCTACAAGGGGTGGTGTTCCTCTCTGCTTCACTCCTACAAGGGATGGTGTTCCCCTCTCCTTCACTCCTAAAGGGATGGTGTTCCCCTCTCCTTCACTCCTACAAGGGATGGTGTTCCCCTCTCCTTCACTCCTACAAGGGGTGGTGTTCCCCTTTCTTCACTCCTACAAGGGATGGTGTTCCCCTCTCCTTCACTCCTACAAGGTGTGGTGTTCCCCTTTGCTTCACTCCTAAAGGGATGGTGTTCCCCTCTCCTTCACTCCTACAAGGGATGGTGTTCCTCTCTGCTTCACTCCTACAAGGGGTGGTGTTCCCCTTTCTTCACTCCTACAAGGGATGGTGTTCCCCTTTCTTCACTCCTACAAGGGATGGTGTTCCCCTCTCCTTCACTCCTAAAGGGATGTTGTTCCCCTCTCCTTCACTCCTACAAGGGATGGTGTTCCCCTTTCTTCACTCCTACAAGGTGTGGTGTTCCCCTCTTCTTCACTCCTAAAGGGATGTTGTTCCCCTCTCCTTCACTCCTACAAGGGGTGGTGTTCCCCTTTCTTCACTCCTACAAGGGATGGTGTTCCCCTCTCCTTCACTCCTAAAGGGATGTTGTTCCCCTCTCCTTCACTCCTACAAGGGGTGGTGTTCCCCTTTCTTCACTCCTACAAGGGATGGTGTTCCCCTCTCCTTCACTCCTACAAGGTGTGGTGTTCCCCTTTGCTTCACTCCTAAAGGGATGTTGTTCCCCTCTCCTTCACTCCTACAAGGGATGGTGTTCCCCTCTCCTTCACTCCTAAAGGGATGTTGTTGCCCTCTCCTTCACTCCTACAAGGGGTGGTGTTCCCCTCTCCTTCACTCCTACAAGGGATGGTGTTCCCCTCTCCTTCACTCCTAAAGGGATGGTGTTCCCCTCTCCTTCACTCCTAAAGGGATGGTGTTCCCCTTTGCTTCACTCCTACAAGGGATGGTGTTCCCCTCTCCTTCACTCCTACAAGGTGTGGTGTTCCCCTTTGCTTCACTCCTACAAGGGATGGTGTTCCCCTCTCCTTCACTCCTACAAGGTGTGGTGTTCCCCTTTGCTTCACTCCTACAAGGGATGGTGTTCCCCTCTCCTTCACTCCTAAAGGGATGTTGTTCCCCTCTCCTTCACTCCTACAAGGGGTGGTGTTCCCCTCTTCTTCACTCCTACAAGGGATGGTGTTCCCCTTTGCTTCACTCCTACAAGGGATGGTGTTCCCCTCTCCTTCACTCCTACAAGGGATGGTGTTCCTCTCTGCTTCACTCCTAAAGGGATGGTGTTCCCCTCTCCTTCACTCCTACAAGGGGTGGTGTTCCCCTCTTCTTCACTCCTACAAGGGGTGGTGTTCCCCTCTTCTTCACTCCTACAAGGGATGGTGTTCCCCTCTTCTTCACTCCTACAAGGGATGGTGTTCCCCTCTCCTTCACTCCTACAAGGGATGGTGTTCCCCTTTGCTTCACTCCTACAAGGATGTAAAATGGAGGAGTGTTGTTTGCCGCTTCAATCCAGCCCCAAAAAATGTCAACTACAATTTTTACCTAAAAAGATCGATAGGCGGCAGTGTTGCCCTCTCAGAGCCCGGAGCAGGGACCCCGGAGCCCGGGAGCATGGAGCGGGAAGCCCGGAACCCGGAGCGGGGAGCATGGAGCAGGGAGCCTGGAGCGGGGAGCATGGAGCGGAGAGAATGGAACGGGGAGCCCGGAGCATGGAGCACAGAGCAGGGAGCCCAGAGCATGGAGCCCAGAGCCACATGTAAATGGAGATAGGTGGGCACGGCAAATATTTCTGCACAATTTCCCTCAATCCAACTGCTCAACCCAGTGATCATTGAAGCCATTTTCTGATGGAAGCTTGTAGACACTATTGCTGGTTGAGTCTTTTGCTGGAACTTCTCTGAAGACTTCTGACAGATTTTGTGAGCACTTGAGAAAATACATTTCTGGAGCAGGGCCATGGATTTCCCAATGGGAGTCCCTCACTTCCTGAGCTATAAAGTGGGGGAGGATGAGGAAATGGAAAATGCAAGAGTGGAGACTCTTAGAGTGAGACATCTCGGAAGATATTTATTCCCCACATGTTGATACACACTCCCCAGAGGGCTATGGAGGCTCAGTCATTGGGTGTATTCAAAGCAGAAGTCGATAGATTTCTGACTAGTAAGGGCATCAAGGGATATGGCGATAAGGCCGGTGAATGGAATTGAGGCAGAAGATCAGCCATGATCTCATTGAATGGCGGAGCAGGCTCGAAGGGCCGAATGGCCGACTCCTGCTCCTACTTCTTATGTTCTTAACAGACCTAGAAGGTCTTATTTAGATTGTTCTGCTTGTCAATCCCTCAGAGGTTGTGCTTCTCGCCACTCCCATCTCCTCAGAGGCAACTGGGAGGTGTGCCAGCTACTGACAGATGGAAAGACCATGGCTGGTAACCAATGGAACAGCGCACCAGCAGCAAGTGGAGGTTCTGGTAGAAACAATTCCCATTGACAACAGAAGTAGTGGGAGAGTGGCGTGGGCCCATGATTTGGCACAAGAGTAAGGAAAGGGTTAATCAGACTGTCCTGAAGTCTACTAATGTTATAATACTATTGATATCTCTGCATACTGTAGCAATGTTAACCTTTAGCCTTTGCCTATTAAGCAGGGCAGTGTAAGACAATATAAATTATCACTGGGCCATTAAGCCAGGGCCAATCCTGCAGCAATGACCAGTTTCAGGATGAAGTAATATTAAGACTGCCACTGAATCATTTGATAACAGTGCGGAAAAACAGTTTGTTCCACAAAGGGAAAACATTTGGGTATACATCATCCTTTTTAATTGGGATTTCTGTAATAGCAAGAGATTAACTGGTACAAAATAGTATTAAATCAAAGACAGACTTATAATTAAAAGCTTCATTTATATGTAAGAAGAGTGAAACTATCGATAAGGTAACAAAGTAAGGGAATTGTCTGGTCTATGGGAAAAACGTGCTTGTTAAGTAAGGAAAACTGAAGTTAGAATGATCATACAGTGCAGAAAGAGGTCATTCGGCCCATCGTACCTGTGCCGGTGCTTTGAAAGAGCTCTCCAATTAGTCCCACTCCCCTGCTTTTTGTCCATAGCTCTGAAAAATTTGCTCATTCAAGTATTTATCCAATTTCCTTTTGAAAGTTACTATTGAGTCTGCTTCCACCGCCCTTTCAGGCAGCGCATTCCATAAGAACATAAGAAATAAGAGCGGGAGTCGGCCATTCGGCCCCTCGAGCCTGCTCCGCCATTCCATGAGATCATGGCTGATCTTCTGCCTCAACTCCATTCACCGGCCCTATCGCCATATCCCTTGATACCCTTACTAGTCAGAAATCTATCGACTTCTGTCTTGAATATACTCAATTACTGAGCCTCCACAGCCCTCTGGGGTAGAGAATTCCAAAGATTCACCACCCTCTGTGTGAAGAAATTTCTTCTCATCTCAGTCCTGAATGGCCTACCCTTTATCTTGAGGCTGTGGCCCCTGGTTCTAGACTCCCCAGCCAAGGGAAACATTCTCCCAGCATCCATCCTATCAAGCCCTGTAATAATTTTGTATACTCCAATGAGATCCCCTCTCATTCTTCTGAATTCAAGAGAATACAGGCCTAGTTTACTCAATCTCTTCTCATACGATAGTCCCGCCATCCCAGGAATCAATCTCGTGAACCTTCATTGCACTTCCTCTATGGCAAGTATATCCCTCCTTTGGTAAGGAGACCAAAATTGTACACAGTACTCCAGGTGTGGTCTCACCAAGGCCCTATATAATTGGAGTAAGACTTCTTTACTCCTGTACTCAAATCCTCTTGTAATGAAGGCCAGCATACCATATGCCTTCCTAATGGCTTGCTGCACCTGCACATTCACTTTCAGTGACTCATGTACAAGGACACCCAGGACCCTTTGAGCATCTGCATTCCCCAATCTTTCACCATTCAGGAAATACTCTGCCTTTCTGTTTTTTCTACCAAAGTGGATAACTTCACATTTATCCACCTTATATGCCATCTGCCATGTTCTCACCCACTCACTGCGCCTGTCGAGATCCCCCTGAAGCCTCTTCACATCCTCTTCGCAACTGACACTGCCACCTAGCTTTGTATCATCAGCAGATTTGGAAATGTTACATTTAGTCCCCTCATCCAAATCATTGATATAGATTCTGAATAGCTGGGGCCCAAGCACCGATCTTTGCGGTACTCCACTAGTCACAGCCTGCCATCCTGAAAAAGACCCGTTTATCCCATTCTTTGTTTTCTGTCTGTTAACCAATTCTCAATCCATGCTAGTATATTACCCCCCAATTCCATGTGCCCTCATTTTTGTTCACCAACCTCTTGTGTGGGACCTTATCGAAGGCCTTCTGAAAATCTAGATACACCACATCTACTGGTTCCCCTTTGTCTACTCCACTAGTTACATCCTCAAAGAACTCCAATAGGTTTGTCTAACAGGATTTCCCTTTCATAAATCCATGTTGACTCTGCCCAATCTTACTATTAGTTTCTATGTGCCCAGTTATTGCATCCTTTATAATAGATTCCAGCATTTTCCCAACTACTGATGTGAGGCTAACAGGTCTGTAGTTCCCCGTTTTCTCTCTCCCTCCTTTCTTAAATAGTGGGGTTACATTTGCTATCCTCCAATCTGCAGGAACCGTTCCAGAATCTATAGAATTTTGGAAGATGACAACCAATGCGTCCACTATCCCAATGGCCACCTCTTTCAAAACCCTAGGATGTAGGTCATCTGGTCCTTGGGATTTATCGACTTTTAGTCCCATTAATTTTGCTAGTACTGTTTTTATACTAATAATAATTTCTTTAAGTTCCTCATTCTCGCCACACCCTTGGTTTTCTCGTGTTTCTGGGAGGTTTTTTGTGTCTTCCTCCTTGAAACAAAGTATTTATTTAATTTCCCTGCCATTTCCTCATTCCCCATTATAAATTCTCCCGTCTCTGACTGTAAAGGACCTACATTTACCTTTGCCAGTCTTTTCCTTTTCACATTCCTATAGAAGCTTATACAATCCATTTTTATATTTTTCACTAGTTTGTGCTCATATTCCAATTTCCCTTTCTTTATCAATTTCTTGGTCCCCCATTGCTGATTTCTAAAAAGATCCCAATCCTCGGGCTGACCGCTTTTTCTGGCAACTTTATAAGCTTCTTCCTTTGACTTAATACTAGCTTTGATTTCTTTTGTTAGCCATGGTTGGATCACTTTTCCTTTTGGGTTTTTATGCCCTAGAGGAATATATGTTTGTTGCAAATTATAAATTATTTCCTTGAATGTTAGCCATTGTATGTCCACCTTCATACCTTTTAGTGTAGTCTCCCAATCTACCATGGCCAACTTGTCCCTCATACCCTTGTAGTTTCCTCTGTTTAGATTGAAGACCTTAGTTTCAAATTGGACTACATCACTCTCAAACTTAATGTAAAATTGAACCATATTATGGTCACTAGTCCCTAAAGGCCCCTTTACCACAAGATTATTGATTAGCCCTTTCTCATTACACAGTACCAGATCCAGAATAGTCCGTTCCCTGGTTGGTTCCTCCACATACTGATCCAGGAAACCATCTCGCATGCTTTCCAAGAATTTGTCCTCCACACCATTAGTGGTAATTTGATTTGCCCAGTCAATATGTAGATTAAAGTCTCCCATGATTACTGTATTGCCCTTGTTACATGCACTTCTAATTTCTTGATTGATACTGTGCCCTACATTACGACTACTGTTTGGTGGCCTATACACAACTCCCACCAATGTTTTCCGCCCTTTGCTGTTTCTTAGCTCCACCCAAACTGATTCTAGTTCTACATCACGATCTGCCGAGTCAAGATCATTTATCTCTACCGTACCGATCTCATCCCTTATTAACAGCGCTACGCCACCTCCTTTTCCTTTTTGTCTGTCCTTCCTAAATGTTGAGTACCCTGGAACATTCAGTTCCCAGCTTTGGTTACCCTGCAACCATGTCTCTGTAATGGCAATTACATCATACCCATTTACTTCTATTTGTGCCATTAATTCATCCACCTTGTTGCGAATGCTTTGCCTGTTTAATATTTTTCTGCACTTTGACCCTCTTTACTGTTGGCCTTTGTTTCTGCTCCCTACTAGTTTTGCTGACTACTTTTCTAACTTGCATTTCCAGCTTTGTTTCTCTCCATTCTGGGCCCACACTTAGGTTCCCAGCTCACTGACAAACTAGTTTAAATCTTTCCCAACAGCACTAGCAAACCCTCCTGCGAGGATATTGGTCCCGGTTCTGCCGAGGTGTAATCCATCCAGCTTGTACAGGTCCCACCTTCCCCAGAATCGGTCCCTCCCTCCTACACCATCTCTCCAGCCACGCATTCATCTGGTCTATTCTCCTATTTCTGCTCTCGCTAGCACGTGGCACTGGGAGTAATCCTGAGATTACTACCTTTGAGGTCCTGCTTTTTAATTTATTTCCTAGCTCCCTATATTCTGCTTGCAGGATCTCGTCCCTCTTTCTACCTATGTCCAGATCACAATGACTCACTGCATAAAAAATTTTCGCCCCTGGTTCTTTTGCAAATTACCTTAAATCTGTGTCCTCTGGTTACCGACCCTCCTGCCAGTGGAAACAGTTTCTCCTCTCTACTCTATCAAAACCCCTCAAATTTTGAACACCTCTATTAAATCTCCCCTTAACATTTTCTGCTCGAAGGAGAACAGCCCCAGCTTCTCCAGTCTCTCTACCTAACTGAAGTCCCTCATCCCTGGTACCATTCAAGTAAATCTCCTCTGCACCTTGCAGTTATTGATGAGGAATAAGTCAATTAAATTATCCTTGTATGGAGTTGTATTTTAACTTTTACATAATTAGGTAATGCAGAATTGTGTGGCTTGTCACATAGCAGGAGTAGAGAAAAGTATAAAAACTGAATGAGTATTTGGATTTTGGCCTAAAGGCCTAAGATACTGGCCTAGAAATTCGGTAGAGTCCATTTTTGGGCGCCTTACCCACAAAGTGCGAACAGCCTGCGCTCAAATGTGGAGGTCGGAGGAAGTTCGGATTTTGGCTTTTGGACCTCATTATCCTGTAGATGGCGCTGCGGTAGGAGCCCGCACAGGTTGAAGCTCCAATTTCCAGGTAAGTGATTGCGTTGCATTGTGTGGGTCTGGAAACGGAACGGTTGGGCCTCAGAGTCCGCGATCGGAGGGCTGTCAGGGGTCGGGTAAGAAGATCGGGGTTGAGGGGTGCCTGGAGGCCGGAGTCGGGAGTGAGGTCGGAGATCTCGGGACCGGGAGCGGCGGTGATAATGATAAGTACTTGCCTTTTTTAATTCCGTGCTGTTTAGCGTTGGTTTTCCCGGAAGCAATCAGCGCTGGCGCTGGCTGCCTCAGACGCAAACCAAATTAGCAAGAAGGAGCAGAAGTCCTTATTTCAATATGTTAATGGCCCAACGCCTGCTTCAGACGTGGGTAAACAACGCCTCTTGCTTGGCCCTTACCAAAATGGCGTCCGGCGCGGCCCACACCAGCATTGTGCACACGCAGTTGGGACGCCATTTTGGACTCAAAACGCCACCTGTAGCGCCGAAAACTCGGGCATTGAGCTCAGAACTGTGACATGTTTGAGTCCCTATACCAAACTATAAGGCTTTGTTGTAAGTACTGCCTTCTACGTGTATGTTTAATTACTATTATACATGTACAACAACAACTTGTATTTATATAGCGCTTTTAACGTAGTAAAAGGTCCCAAGGCGCATCACAGGAGTATTATAAAAGAACATTTGACACCGAGTCACATAAGGAGAAATTAGGGCAGATGGCCAAAAGCTTGGTCAAAGAGGTAGGTTTTCAGGAGTGTCTTAAAGGAGGAGGGAGAGGTAGCAAGGTGGACAGGTTTAGGGAGGGAATTCCAGAGCTTAGGGCCCAGGCAACAGAAGGCATGGCCACCAATGGTGGAGCGATTAAAATCGGGGTGTTTAAGAGACTAGAATTAGAGGACTGTGTACTTATAGAGTCATGGGGGAGAAATTCGGTATCGCCTCTTTTGGGGTGCAATTATCGGCTGGGCGCAAAATTTAGCGCCTGGCGCTAATTATCGCCTCCGACTGCAAACTTGGCCTCTATCACCCCTGGAGGTGATTGGAGCGCTAAATCAGGCGCTACATACCTCTCTTAAGGCGCTAACGCCAAGGAGCGAGGTGCTACCTCAGAGCGCGGGCAAAGCTCAGGTGATGTCAGTCAGCAATGGAACACAGACACACTGACGCCGGCCAGTTCTTAAAGGGGAGGGGCCATCTTGCTCTCCAGCCACACCCTGCTCATTGCAGCCTTGAATCTCGGCCTGGACAGACCTGTACATTAATTCTGCTGGAAAGAACAATGGAGAGGCCCAGGGAACGAGCTCAGTGCTTCAGCGTCCGGGCCTTGGTGGATCTGGTTGGCGCAGTGCAGTGGCGACGAGCAGTGCTCTACCCACAGAGTGGCAGGAGGCCATTGCCACGTGAATACAGACGAGTCTGGAGGGAGGTGGCTCAGCACGTCTCCTCCAGGAGCCTGGTGCCGAGGACCCACACCCAATGCCGGAAGAAGTCCAACGACCTCACTCGGGTGGTCAGGGTGAGTGGCTGCTTTTCAATACCTCTACATCCCTCCATCTCAACTTCACTCTGTGCCCAGAGGGTTTAAAAGCCCCAAATGCCCAACACTCATCCAAGACCTATGGCCATCTCATAAAACACACACGCACATTCCACACCTTGCATACATTAAGGGCTATTCAACTATGGGAGGCACATCAGGCAAGCACATGGCTGCACATTCACTCAGACGCCGTCCTTTTTCTTGCAGGCCAAGCTATCTCATAACAGGCGCCAGCAGCAATGCACAGGAGGAGGACCGGCTGAGCTGCAGACCCTCAGCGATTTGGAGGCGCGCATGCACAGGATCGTTGCCAGCCAGGTGATAGGTGCTGTGGCTGCTGGAGAGGTCGACCCCCTTGGGGACAGCAATGGTAAGTTCATCAGCTTTCTCTCCTCTCTCATTCCACTTGCTCCTCAGAACACCAGCCTTTTACACTTTCAATCCAACTTACTAAATCGCTCCAGTCCTTGCTCCCTTACTGCCCCCCTGTCCTGACACTAAAGCCACTCTTGTATCTCTCTGCTTTCAGATAGTGAACCACCAGCTGAGCAGCCTGTCCCTCAACCAGCCAGTGGGAGCGACGCCCCAGGCGAGGAGGTGGAGGAAGCCGGAGCCTCAGTGCCAGCGTCTCCCGAGGGAGCCCATGCCCACACTGGGACCACGCCTTCCCTGTAGGGGAGCAGGGGGGTAGGGTCTGATGAGGACGAAGCTCCGGGACCCAGCGGGCTGCAGCAATGCCATGGGGGTAGGGAAGCTCGGGGGCCATGTCCCCGGAGGGCGAGTAGGCAAGCGAGTCCTGCTGCACTGGACGCAGAGGAGGAGCGCATCATCGCGGAAATGAATAACCAGGCCTTGAGCATGCACACTGAGCTCATGGGTGCAATGGCAAGGGTGCCCGAAAGCATTGATGGACTGGCAAGGAGTGTGGAGCACTCCGCTGCAGCACAGGCCGGCGCAACGCAACGGTTTAGTGCTGCAATTCAGTCACTGGCTGCTGCCATCCAATCTCAGACTGCTCTCATGCAGTCTCAGATTGATGTAACGCAAGCACTGACTGCTGCCATCATCGCTGGTTCGGCCACATTGCCCCGGGGCTCTCACGGTGCCGCAGCAGGCCAGCAATCTTGCTCGAGTAGATTGCTCCGGATGCTGAGGTACTGCCCCGTGGGAGTGCCAGTGTGTCGGTCGAGCAGGAAGGTGCTGTCCTCTCTCAGGATGACAGCATTCCTGTTCCCACCACTGGCACTTCCCCATTGCACTTGCCACGCCTGTAACACAGCCAGCCCAGACTGCTGCCGCCCATGCAGAGTTGGTGCAGTCTGCAACCGGGCCCTCCAGGCCCAGAGCTGGTCGAGGGCGTCCTTCAAGGGCATCTGTAGTCTCAGGTCCTGACATTCCACCAGTCTTGCTGCAGCCACTGGGGCCCCATTATGGAGGAGCAGTAGGGTGGGAAGGGGGGAAGTGTGCACGGGATGGAGATCACCCTTGATGGGCAATCAGTAGGAGTTCTAAATAAATGGTGGGAATGTTTGTAGTAAAGGTCGAGGTTCGTGTGATTACATTTGTTTACTGTTTTGGCGTTTACCTCCAGCTTGTGAGAACCAGTTCTGTTAATTCATGATTTATTGTGTTTGTTTCTAATTGTTTGTCCTGAATAAATGACAAACGCACAGAGTTTGTTGAATAAAAAAGTTGTTGTATTCAAAATTTACATTTTTGGCCTTTGGAATCATTCCAGCTTTGGCCGGCAATTGTGGGTGCGGGTTGCTTTCCATGATGTTGTTCTCCATGCCAGAAGCCATCTTCTCAGTAGAGGCCGAGAAGCGGCTTGTTATCAGCCGTTGATGGACAGCCCTTGCAGTGGCAACATTGTGCGCCTCCCTCCCACGTTGGTGCTGCTGCTGATCATCCTCCTCATCCTCCTCTTCCTCCTCCTCAGGTGGTGCACCAATCCCTGATGGCATTGGCTGGGTCCTCAGGATTGCCAGGTTGTGAAGCATGAAGCACACAACTATGAAGAGGGAGACTCGCTCAGGAGATTACTGCAGGGCTTCTCCTGAGTGGTCCAGACAGCGGAACCATTGCTTCAGCACGCCGATCGTCTGCTCAATGATGTTCCTGGTGGCGAGATGGCTCTCATTGTACCGCAGCTCAGCAGGGGTGTTGGGGTTACGGAACGGTGTCATCAGCCAGGTGCAGAGTGGTTAACCCTTGTCCCTGAGGAGCCATCCACTTGGCTGATGCAGTGCCTGGAAAAGGTCTGGCTCACCAGTCTGGCGCAGGATGAAAGCAACGTGGCTGCTGCCAGGATAGCGGGCATTGACGGCGAGTATGAGCTGTCTGTGGTCACAGACCAACTGCAGATTTAAGGAAAACCTCTGCATTTTCATGCGGTGCCCGCAATGCCACATGCGTGCAGTCAATGGTGCCCTGCACCATGGGAAGCCCGCTATCCTCGCAAAGCCACATGCGCATTCATGCTGTTTGGCCCGGGTCATGGGGAAAGAGATGTACTGGAGTCTCCTTTTATACAGGGCATTTGTCACCTCCCGGATACAACAATGGACAACGAACTGGGAGATATTGGTGATGTCCCCAGTAGAAGCTTGAAAGGAGCCGTTGGCATAAAAATTCAGAGCCACTGTGACCTTCACTGCCACCGACAGAGATGTCCAGGTCCTCAGTTGAGGCTGCAGATCTGGTTGCAGCAGGTGGCAGAGCTCAGTGACCACCTCCTTGCTGAAGCGCAGCCTTCGCAAACACTGCTCCTCAGACAAATGAAGGTAGGAGAATTGCTCCTGGAATACCCTGGGAGGGTAAGGTCTCCTGTGCAGAGGCTTGTTGGCCCTCCTCCCTCTGGCCATGGTTACCACTCTCTCTCTCTGCGTCTCTGATGCCTCCGATTCTGCAGGTGCAGGACGACGCCCCGAATCAGTGCAACCCCCATAGTCTCTTCCAAATCGATGCAAGGAAGGTCAAATCAAAATGAACCTGCAAAGTGCTGCTCAGTACCCAAAACTCCTTCACACAGCGTTGAATCTCTCCAGAAGTCTCTCTCTCTCTCTCTCAGAATACGTGGTGCAAAAATGTCGCCGACAAAAAAAGGCAGGAAGAGGCCGCCTTTAAATAGCGCTCCCCCAGTCCCTTACCGACTGCAAAATGTTCCCCTCTACCTGTTGTTGCTAGCGGCAGGCGGAAAGGCAGGGGGCGCCACTCAATATCCAGTCCGGGGTGTTACCAGGTCATTGCACGCTCGACTGACGTCGTGATCTGCAGACGCAGGAGATAGTGGCGGTAGTGCTTAGCACTGCCGCAAAATGTCTGGTCAATTTCGCGAGCGGCACAAATATCGCCGCGCCCGGGCACTAGTTGCTTTGCGCCCCGTTAGCGCTCTCTAACGGGAGGCGCTAATCAACTGAACTTTTCCCCCAAAGAGTCATAACGACACAGAAGGGAGGCCATTCACACCATCGAGTCCGTGCCGGCTCTCTGCAGAGCAATCCAGTCAGTCCCATTCCCCCGCTCTATCCCCATAGCCCTGAAAGTTTATTTCCCTCAAATGCCTATCCAGTCTCCCCTTGAAAACATTGAGTGCGTCCGCTTCCATCACTTCCGTCGGCAGCGAGTTCCAGGTCCTCGCCACTCACTGCGTAAAAAGTTTTTCCTCACATCCCCCCTGTATCTCTTGCCCAAAACATTAAATCTGTGTCCCCAAGTCCTTGTACCATCAACTAGTGGGAACAGCCTTTCCCTGTCTAGCCTATCCAAACCCGTCATAATCTTGTACACCTCTATCAAATCACCCCTCAACCTCCTTTGCTCTAATGAAAACAAATGCAGCTTCTCCAACCTGTCCTGGTAGCTAAGATCCCCCATCCCCGGAACCATTCTGGTAAATCTCCTCTGCACCCTCTCAAGGGCCTTCACATCCTTCCTAAAGTATGGTGACCAGAAACTGGACGCAATACTCCAGTTGTGGCCTAACCAGCGCTTTATAAAGGTTCAGCATAGCTTCTCTACTTTTGTACTCAATACCTCTATTTATGAAACCCAAGATCCCATATGCTTTGCTAACCACTCTCTCAATATGTCCTGCCACCTTCAGGGACCTATGCACATGAACTCCCAGGTCACTCTGTCCCTGCACACTCTTTAAAACTGTGCCATTAAGTGTATATTGCCTCTCCCTGTTCCTTCTGCCAAAATGCATCACCTCACACTTCTCTGTAATAAATTCCATCTGCCACTTATCTGCCCATCTACTAGCCTTTCTATGTCCTGTTGCTGTCGATTGGTATCATCCTCACTGTTTGCCACACCCCCAAGTTTGGTGTCATTGACAAATTTAGAAATTCTGCTCTGTATTCCAATATCCAGGTCATTTATATATATCAAAAAAAGCAGTGGCCCCAGCCCTTGGGGAACACCACTGTCTACCATCCTCCAGTCTGAAAAGTAGCCATTTACCACAACTCGCTGTTTTCTGTCCTTAAGCCAATTCCTTATCCAAGCTGCCACTGACCCACCTATTCCATGAGCCTCAATTTTGTTAACCAGCCTTCTATGTGGTACTTTGTCAAACGCCTTCCTAAAATCCATGCAGACAACATCCATTGCATTCCCTTCATCGATCCTCCCTGTTACATCATCAAAAAATTCAATTAGATTAGTGAAGCATGATCCGGTTTTCACAAATCTGTGTTGGCTCTCCTTAATTAACTTAAATCTCTCCAAGTGCCAGTTCATTTTTTCCTTGATTATTGTTTCTAAAACTTTACCCACCACTGATGGTAGACTGACCGGACTGTAGTTACTAGAATTGGAGAGAGAGAGTGGAATTGGGGAGAGAGAGAGAGAGAGGAATTGAACAGGAGACGGAGTGAGGCATTGCCTTCTGCTGGACGCCTGTGCAGTTAGTGAGTGGCTCCTGGCTTTCTGACAGATGGTGATGCGCCGCAACACAGCTGGTGAGCCCCTGCCCCCTGGTGTCTGCCCTGACCCTGCCCCCGGGGTTTGACCCTGCCCCCGGGGTTTGACCCTGCCCCCAGGGTCTGCCCCTGCCCCTGCGGTGCCTCTTTCAAAGGTTAGTTATGAGGCTGGAACTGCTAATGGCAATACAGGAACTGCTGGGCGCTGGAATGACATGTCTAACATCAGTTGGTTTTCTACATGACACAAAGATAGGAAGGAAAGTAAATTGTGAAGAGGACATAAGGAGGCTACAAAGGGATATAGATAGGTTAAGTGAGTGGGCAAAGATCTGGCAAATGGAGTATAATGTGGGAAAATGTGAAATTGTCCATTTTGGCAGGAAGAATAAAAAAGAAGCATATTATCTAAATGGTGAGAGATTGCAGAGCTCTGAGATGCAGAGGGATCTGGGTGTCCTAGTGCATGAATCACAAAAGGTTACTCTGCAAGTACAGCAAGTAATTAGGAAAGCTAATAGAATGTTATCGTTTATTGCGAGGGGAATTGAATACAAAAGTAGGGAGGTTATGCTTCAGTTATACAGGGCATTGGTGAGACTAATACCTGGAATAGGCAGGTGGAAAGGTTGGACAGGCTAGGCTTGTATCCGCTGGAGTTTAGAAGAGTAAGAGGTGACTTGATTGAAACATATAAGATCCTGAGGGGTCTGGACAGGGTGGATGTGAAGAGGATGTTTCCTCTTGTGGGAGAATCTAGAACTAGGGGTCACTGTTCAAAAATAAGGGGTTGCCCATTTAAGACAGAGATGAGGAGAATTTTTTTCTCACAGAGGGTCGTGAGTCTTTGGAACTCTCTTCCTCAGAGGGCGGTGGAAGCAGAGTCTTTGAATATTTTTGACACCGCGCAACAATCGCCAGGCAGGAGGGTTGCCTCCCAGTCGGGGAACACTTCAGCAGTCAAGGGCATTCAGCCTCGGATCTGCGGGTTAGCGTTCTCCAAGGCAGCCTTCGGGATACACGACAACGCAAAATCATCGAGCAGAAACTGATAGCCAAGTTCCGCACTCATGAGGACGGCCTCAATCGGGATATCGGGTTCATGTCACGATACAGAACGTGACTTGACATCGTTGCCGGTCTTTCCAGCTTTTTAAAAAAACAAACACAAGAAACAAACACAAGAAACAAACCCAAATGGAGAGGATATGCAGCCAGCAGGTGTTTTGACACGTTGGACCCCCTGGGACACATCTCATTGTCTTGGCTGTGCTCTTAGTGTGTCTTTGATGTAGGGAAAGATTGAATCGCATTTTCTCTGTGTTTATATTCTGTGAATTCTGGTAGATTGTCTCACAGTAACTCTACCTGAGGAAGGGGCGACAGCTCCGAGAGCTTGTAATTTTAAATAAATCTGTTGGACTATATCCTGGTGTTGTGCGACTTCTCATTTTTGTCCACCCCAGTCCAACACCGGCATCTCCACATCATGAATATTTTTAATGCAGAGGTAGATAGATTCTTGGTAAGCAAGGGGGTGAAAGGTTATTGGGGTAGGCGGGAATGTGGAGTAATCGGATCAGCCATGATCTTATTGAATGGCGGAGCAGGCTCGAGGGGCCGAGTGGCTGACTCCTGCTCCTAATTCGTATGTTCACATGTTCGTATGTACATAATGAAGGAACACATTCACTGCTTCATTCCTTGCAATGGAGATGCATTGGTCTCTCTGCGTTTTCTCTATCTAGCTGTAATTTACTCGAATGACCTCTTCCCATCCTGCCCTCATATTCCTCTATTCCCTTCTCCCTGATGTACACATCAAGCCATCCTTTAAATGCCTCAGTGCTCTCTGCTTCACCCAGTCCATGTGGCAGCGAGTTCCACCTCCTCACCATTCTCTGTGCAGAGAATTTCTCCTGAGGTCTTTATTTGATCTATTATTGACTATTTATATTGATGTCAGTTCTTCTCACTGCCTCACGGCAGCTCTATTGGTCAGAAGACTACTTGAGACCATAGACCGCCACACAAAAACATTGGCCAATAGGTCTGCAGGTTTCATTTCCGATTTTAGATTCTAGTTAGTAAAATGTTCCTTCTCCTTCTCCCATCTCCTCATCACTCAAGGGGCTTCCTTCTGCCTCACACTCACATTGGGTGGGGCCTTTGTGACACACCCCACAGTTCTCTGCCTTGCAGCTCCGAGCGATGTGTACAGACTCACCACAGTTATAACAGTACAAGTCTAGACAGCTTCTTACAAGATGCCATGTCCAAGACAATATTATCAAACCTTCACCTGGTTATCATGCAGTACCCGGAAGTGCTGCACATCTTCCATTGTCTCGAATTGTTTGCTATACAGCAATGACTTCACCCCATCTGGGAATCGCACCTTTACATAATGGGTTCCATCTGCTACCCGCGTTCCTGGATAGTATCTCCTCTTTATTGCTGAGCAAATTTTAATGTTCCACGACTCCAACATTTTTATTAGCACATCGTCATCAATATAGACTGGCAGGTTTAAGAATGAGACCACCGCCTCTTCAGAATATAGCAGAGATAACTCCAAGAACTTACCTCCAACCTTCAAACTCAGTAAAAGTCTTTCCACCTCCTCTCAGCCACTGACCGTCACCGCGAAACCAACAGTTGGCTCTGGTCGGCAGGCAAAGCAGCTTCCCTCGCCGCAGTCCTCATATATATGTCTACCTAGCACAAAGGAAGATGGTTGTGGTGGTTGAAGGTCAATCATCTCAGCCCCAGGACATCGCTGCAGGAGTTCCTCAGGGCAGTGTCCTAGGCCCAACCATCTTCAGCTGCTTCATCAATGACCTTCCCTCCAACATAAGGTCAGAAATGGGAATGTTCGCTGATGACTGCACAGTGTTCAGCACCATTCACAACTCTTCAGATAATGAAGCAGTCCATGCCCGCATGCAACCAGACCTGGACGACGTTCAGGCTTTTGCTGATAAGTGGCAGGTAACATTTGCGCCACTGATGTGTCAGGCAATGACTATCTCCAACAAGCGAGAGTCTAACCACCTCAACTTGACATTCAATGGCATTACTATCGCCGAATCCCCCACCATCAACAACCTGGGGGTCACCATTAACCAGAAACTTAACTGGATCAGCCACATAAATACTGTGGCAACAAGAGCAGGTCAGAGGCTAGGTATTCCGCAGCGAGTGTCTCACCCCCTGACTCCCCAAAGTCTTTCCACCATCTACAAGGCACAAGTAAGGAGTGTGATGGAATACTCTCCACTTGCCTGGATGAGTGCAGCTCCAACAGCACTCAAGAAGCTCGACACCATCCAGGACAAAGCAGCCCACTTGATTGGCACCCCATCCACCACCTTAAACGTTCACTCCCGCCACCACCGGTGTACCATGGCTGCAGTGTGTACCATCTACAAGATGCACTGCCGCAACTTGCCAAGGCTTCTTCGGCAGCACCTCCCAAACCCGCGACCTCTTCCACCTAGAAGGACAAGGGCAGCAGGCGCATGGGAACACCACCACCTCCAAGTTCCCCTCCAAGTCACACATCATCCTGACTTAGAAGTATATCGCCGATCCTTCATCGTCACTGGGTCAAAATCCTGGAACTCCCTATCTAACAGCACTGTGGGAGTACCTCCACCACACAGACTGCAGCGGTTCAAGAAGGTGGCTCACCACCACCTTCTCAAGGGCAACTAGGGATGGGCAATAAATGCTGGCCTTGCCAGCGACGCCCAGATCCCATAAGCGAATTAAAAATATATATATCCCAAGCTCGTATCTCCTTATCCTGGCACTGAACCACCACTGTGTTTTCTTTTCCAAACCTCCTGGGGTCCTGACCCAAATCTTTGGGCCATTTTTCTCCCTTCCCCCAACATTTTCTCCCCTGATTTAATTCATCCTGGGAACATTTTCCTCTGAGGGGCCCAGCACTCCAGGCCCCTCAGCAGTCATCTGGTTGCTGTTTAAGGACCAAAAAGGCCCTAAAACCTTAAAAAAAACACCACCAACTTTTTACAAACTCACTCCAACTCCCTGCAGTAATCGAGCACCCAGCAGCACCTGCTCACTGCTAGCCCCTCCCACCTAGAGAGTGCCATCCACTGAGCCACGGCTGACACCTGTGGTACAGACCAGCCATGATCTCATTGAATGGCATAACAGGCTCGAAGGGCTGAACGGCCTACTCCTGTTCCAATGTATGTTTCTAATGGTACTAAGCTCAGTGTTTCCTAGTTGCTTGTCAGAAGCTCGCTGTCCTGCTGCAATGATCAGCACGTGCCAAGCTATCCCTCTCACAGAACCATCATGTGTCTCATGTGGAGCTGAAACTCCTCCTTTGCACTGGGAAGCAGGGTGATTCCACAGGGCCCGTGCGTTGTTGCTGCTGTTTGAATCCTTTTCTATCTGTCTTTCTCTCTCTCTCTCAGCCACAAACCACTGCTGAGACTCTCTCAGCAAGGTGCACATGGAAAAAATTAAAACTCCATGAAATCAGGCAGTCTCCTGCAGCAAAGCCCTTGCTAGTCATGGCTGTTCACTGTACCACCTGTCAGCCACCCACAAACAACCACAAATGCCTTCTCTGTACAGGCATTGCTTTCAGGGGAAGGCGGGGAGGGAAATGGGGCCGAACAGCAAGTCACACCTCCTGCCTTGTTGAGCTGCTGTAGTCCATGTGATCAAAGTGCTCCCAGAGTGCTGTTAGGCAGGGAACATAGGAACAGGAGGAGGCTATTCAGCCCCTCGAGCCTGTTCCACCATTCAGTTAGATCTTGGCTGATCTGTACCTCAATGCCTTTGCTCCATGACCCTTGATGCTCTTACCTAACAAAAATCTAACAATCTCAGTCTTGAAAATTGTAATTGTCCGCCAGCACCCACAGATTTTCACTCCCCTTTGTGTGGAAAAGTGCCTCCTGATTTGGCTCCTGAATGGCCTAGCTCGAATTTAAAGATTATGGGCTAGAAATCCCAACCCTTAGCGCCAGCCGTTACGGCCTTTTGAAGAAAAAATGGCGGCCGCCATACTGGGCAGGTTGGCAGCGCCGCCGTTGCTCGCGCGCGCCACGAGTATTTTAATTACCGGGAGCGTGACGTCAATCAGTGTGCAACGCCGAATTGACGCACGCTCGTCGATTTTTGGACGTCGCCGCTCCTCTTACCGCCCTCTCCAAAGCACGCCCGCGCGTGCAGCCGTTGACAAGGCGTAGAGCCGGGAGAAAGCAGCGCTGAGCTATAAACCGTGCAGTGAGCAGCTGCTGAGATAACTGGAGAGCTCAGACTATGTAATCGGAGTGAAAACTGCTTCCAATGAGATGCATCAAATCTCCCCTCTGGTCAGTCAAACATTACAGGAAGTAAATACTTTTAAAATAAACTATACCGTACTACAGTTGTAAGAATCTTAGGAAAAAATCAAAGCTGCATTTCCTTAAATTTTATAAATTGTTTTTTCTAGTTTACGAACTGATAAAATAATATGCAAAGTTTTGAAGTCTGTTTATGAAAGGCCCAAAATTAAGGAAAATTTCACACCATATTCTCACCAAGAGTTCCGCAAAAGTCTGTTGTTGTTAAAAATGTAATTGAATTCTCTCCTGCACGATTTACACCAATAAACCCGTGACCAAGAGGTCCATGTTTCTCTTTTTTTTTTAATTTCTTTCAATTGATTTCTCATGCAACGGTTTAACGACATCTCTGCCCCAGGCTTTCACTGTTAACAGGTGACTGCCCGAGAACGCCGCACCGATCCTTTAGACATGACCTTCGGCCTCCTGCTGATGTTACTGCCGGAAAGAGCACGTTGCACAGGGGATTCTGCGCTGTGCTTATTTAAATCATCAGGCAGCACCAAAATACCGCTGCTGCCGGCGCTCGTTTTGAGGGCGGCCGTTAACCTTGGCCCGCGATGGAACCGCCCGCTTTCGGGCTGAATTGAATTTCTAGGCCTATGCCTCTTTTCTGGATTCTCTCACCAGTGGAAATAGTTTCTCAGTATCTACCCTATCAAATCCCTTAATCATTTTAAAGATTTTGATTAGATCACCCCTCAACCCTCAAATGTAATAGTGACAGAGCGCTGCACTGTCGGAGGTGTTCTCTTTCAGATGAGACGATAAACTGAGGCCCAGTCTGCCCTCTCAGTGAATGTAAAAGATCCCATGGCCACCATTCAAAGAGGAGCAGGGCAGTTCTCCCTGGTGTTCTGACCAATATTTAATCTCAACACCTAAAGAATTGATTATCTGAGCATTATCAAATTGCTGTTTTTGGGAGCTTGCTGTGCGTATATTGGCTGCCACATTGTCCTAGATTACAACAGCCTTTTTGATTATTTTTTCTACCTGTGCACTAAGTTTTTATGATCGGTGCACATGGACACCAAAATCCCTTTGCTCCTCCACAGCACCTAGTGTCTCACCATTGAGAAAATATTCTCAGAGTGGATGACCTCACACTTCCACACGTTGAACTCCATCTGCCACAGTTTTGCCCACTCACTTAGTCTGTCTACGTCCCTTTGTAACTTCCTGGGTTGGAGTGTGTTCCATACAACACCTTAATTGAACTATGGGGTTCAGAAGAACGATTGGAGCATTGACTGAAGGGCTTATGTAGTCATCGGAACATCATTGCGCAATCCCTAGAAGTTGCAGCCAGTAATTCACTCCAACCCAGCTGTTATTTAATGTAGAGATTACTTTACTTGTGCATTCCCCCCTCACCATCTCCTCCCTCCAGTGGTGGTACAGAGGTGGGAATGAAGGGGGATGAACTGGAGTCCTGCGCTTTGCACCCTCACCCCCATTTTCATGTGGCAGGGTGGCCAATGGGCAGGTGGCAGTCATCAATAGCAGTGGGGACAGGAAAGACTTTTCGTGGCAGAGAGTTAGTAGGAGGGTTACCCATCCCATTTTCCTTGATTCTCTGGCCCAGGATTGCTCGTTTTCAGGTGGAATGTTAGAGGAAAATCTCTCCAATACCTTTTAATTGCTTTGCCAGATGGTGTTTTACACCATTGAATGGGTTCTTGCTTTTTCACTAAAAAGAAAAGCATAGCCATGTATCTGAGACCCAGGTGCATTTATCTCTAAAGGTTTCGTTGTACAGTCACTCCCTGAAGAATTATGGAGTGGAATATTGATCGCTGACTAAAGAAGTTTTCGGTCATTAAATGCATTCGCTTCCGGTCTGCATAGGAACAGGAGTGGGCTATTTAGCCCCTCGAGCCTGTTCCGCCATTCAATGAGATCATGGCTGATCTGTGACCTAACTCCATATACCCGCCTTTGCCCCATATCCCTTAATGCATTTAGTTAACAAAAATCTATTAATCTCAGATTTTAAATTAACAATTGATCTAGCATCAATTGCCATTTGCAGAAGAGAGTTCCAAACTTCTGCCACCCTTTGTGTGTAGAAGTGTTTCCTAACTTCACTCCTGAAAGGCCTGGTTCTAATTTTTAGGCTAAGTCCCCTAGTCCTGGACTCCCCAACCAGCAGAAATAGTTTCTCTCTATCTACCCTATTACTTCCCCTTAATATCTTGCATAGAATTACATAGAATATACAACACAGAAACAGGCCATTTGGCCCAACCAGTCCATGCCGGCGTTTATGCTCCACTCGAGCCTCCTCCCATCCTTCCTCATCTAAATCTATCAGCATAACCCTCTATTCCCTTTTCCCTCAGATACTTGTCCAGCCTCCCCTTAAATGCATCTATACTATTCGCCTCAACTACTCCCTGTGGTAGCGAGTTCCACATTCTCACCACTCTCTGGGTAAAGAAGTTTCTTCTGAATTATCTATTGGATTTCTTGGTGACTATCTTATATTGATGGCCTCTAGTTTTGCTCTTCCCCACAAGTGGAAACACTCTCTCTGTATCCACTCTATCAAAACCTTTCATAATTTTAAAGACCTCTATTAGGTCACCCCTCAGCCGTCTCTTTTCAAGAGAAAAGAGACCCAGCCTGTTCATCCTTTCCTGATAGGTATAACCTCGCATTGCTGGTATCATCCTTGTAAAACTTTGTTGCACCCTCTCCAATGCCTCTATATCCTTTTTATAATATGGCGACCAAAACTGTACACTGTACTCCAAGTGTGGTCTAACAAAGGTTTGATGCAACTTTAGCATAACTTCTCTACTTTTCAATTCTATCCCTCTAGAAATAAACCCTAGTTCTTGGTTTGCTTTTTTATGGCCTTATTAACCTGCGTCGCTACTTTTAGTGATTCGTGTTTTTGTACTCCTAGATCCCTTTGTTCCTCTACCCATTTAGATTCTTATTTTCTAAGTAATATGTGACCTCCTTATTTTTCTTACCAAAATGTACTACCTCACACTTAGCTGTGTTGAAATTCATTTGTCAATTATATGCCATTCTGCAAGTTTATTATTGTCCTCTTGTAATTATTGCAGTCCTCCCCAGTACTGAATATTCCTCCACAGTTTGGTTTCATCCGCAAATTTAGAAATTGTGTTTTTGATTCCAATGTTTAAATTGTTAATATACTTTGTGAACAGTGGTCCCAGCACTGATCCTTGTGGGACCTCACTTCCCACATTCTTCCGCTCTGACTAGCTACCCTTTACCTCTACTCTCTGCTTTCTGTCTTTCAGCCAGCTAGCTAGCAATCCATTCTGCTACTTGTCCCCTGACTCCGCATAACCTTATTCATTATATGGCATCTTATCGAAGGCCTTTTGGAAACCTAGATAAATTACATCAACTGCATTACCCTTGTGTACTGTCTCTGTTACCTCTTCAAAGAAATCAATAGCCCTTGGAGTCCAGGAATCATTCTGGTAAATTTAAGCTGCACTCCCTCCTCTAACCAGGGCTTTGAAAAGCTGTAGCATGACTTCTAAGAACATAAGAAATAGGAGCAGGAGTCGGCCATTCGGCCCTTCGAGCCTGCTCCGCCATTCAATGAGATCATGGCTGATCTTCTGCCTCAACTCCATTCACCGGCCCTATCGCCATATCCCTTGATGCCCTTACTCGTCAGAAATCTATCGACTTCTGTTTTGAATATACCCAATGATTGAGCCTCCACAGCCCTCTGGGATAGAAAATTCCAAAGATTCACCACCCTCTGTGTGAAGAAATTTCTTCTCATCTCAGTCCTGAATGGCCTACCCTTTATCTTGAGGCTGTGGCCCCTGGTTCTAGACTCTCCAGCCAAGGGAAACATTCTCCCAGCATCCATCCTATCAAGCCCTGTAATAATTTTGTATGCTTCAATGAGATCCCCTCTCATTCTTCTGAATTCAAGAGAATACAGGCCTAGTTTACTCAATCTCTTCTCATACGACAGTCCCGCCTTCCCAGGAATCAGTCTCGTGAACCTTCTTTGCACTCCCTCTGTGGCAAGTATATCCTTCCTTAGGTAAGGAGACCAAAATTGTACACAGTACTCCAGGTGTGGTCTCACCAAGGCCCTATATAATTGAAGTGAGACTTCTTTACTCCTGTACTCAAATCTTCTTGTAATGAAGGCCAGCATACCATTTGCCTTCCTAATGGCTTACTGCACCTGCACATTTACTTTCAGTGACTCATGTACAAGGGCACCCAGGTCCCTTTGAGCATCTGCATTGCCCAATCTTTCACCATTTAGGAAATACTCTGCCTTTCTGTTTTTTCTACCAAAGTGGATAACTTCACATTTATCCACATTATATTCCATCTCCCATGTTCTCACCCACTCACTGAGCCTGTCGACACCCCTTGAAGCCTCTTCACATCCTCTTCACAACTGACACTGCCACCTAGCTTTGTATCATCAGCAAATTTGGAAATGTTACATTTAGTCCCCTCATCCAAATCATTGATATTGATTGTGAATAGCTGGGGCCCCTTGTATTCTAGTACTTTAGCCCACAGATCTTTTCCTTCTCCCTTTCTATCCTCCTCTGCAAAGGGTTTGCTTATCTTTCAGTTCTCAGTCTGACGAAGGGTTACACCTGAAACATTAACCTGTATTTTATCTTTTCAGAGGCTGACTGCTGTGGATTTCCAGCAATTTTGTTTCTATTTCAGATTTCCAATATTTGCAGCTTTTTTCCTTCTTTATCTTTCTAATTACCTCTGTACACAGAGAGTTAAGACAGAAATTCAAAAGGGGGAGGGCTCAGAAGGCTGGGGGGTATGATCTGGGAACAGGTGAGTGGAGACGTTTCAGGATAATCAGCGCAGTTTAAACTTTAACAGTCAGTTAGCCACTATACAGAGCTCATTCTGCTCCGGATGTGCACCGCCTGCGATATTGGATCGGGCTGCTCAGTAGGCGTCCAGGGCGCTTGCTAGAAACTGGAGTTAGGTCCTTTGCAAATGTAATTTAGGGTCCTAATGCCTGTTTCAGGCCCCTTTGTGAAATTGGACAGAAAATGGCCACACGTGCACCATGCATTCTGCGGTCAGTTTCTTCAGGCACTGTGTAAGATTAGGATCACAGGCCACACACAGATTCACCAAAGGGTTTTAGGAGTTGCAAGGCTTTTATTAAAGAGCTCCAGTTTTAAAGCATTATCAGATACTCCATATGGTTTAAGCTGAGTATAATAGACATACAACCCATGACAGTAGAGAGCGATCTACGACTCCCGAAATGGAATGCCACGACCAGACGGATGGTGAGGCAGTACGGTGGTCTCGGATTGGGTGGATTCCTGCAGTCTGCTGCAGCGGTCACTTCCGTTGGGTCATCCCTCGAGCTGTTGGAGGTGTTAGGCCGTCAGCCACCTCAGAGGCTAAACTTGACCAAGGTGTTAGGCCGTAGCCACCTTGGGGAAGCCTTTGCCCCTAACTGCCTGATTTCCTCTCTCGGTCGTCTATATTTATAGTTATTTCGGTGGGCTGGTGATTACCTGGTGTCAATCATTTATTCCCCATCCTATTGTCCAATTGTGAAGCGGGAAGGCATCCCTCGCCGTCCCTTTCTGCATGGCTGACAAGACCTCCCTCTTATCTTTCTGAGGACTGTTTTGTTATGTTTCTTTAAAGACATTTTATGACTTTTCGACTCCATTTTTGTCTATTATCCCACCACCCTGTGTTGTTTTGCATTTTACGATTCCCTTATCACTTCTATTTGTCTTTTGATGCTTGATATTCGACCTTGCTGGCATTTCTGCTATCTGTTCCCGGCTGCATGTTGTCAGTCTCTGTTCTAAGAATTAAAACCCATCTTTGAATCTAACAGCTATTTCTTACAACTGAACAGCCAAACCAGCTATCCTTAAAGGGACCGTGGGAGGGTGCTTCCCGAAAGGCAAATTAAAAGATTTTTACTTACCTTATTGTGGAGCCGGGTGGAGCAGGAGTGTCTGTCCCAGCTCCACACTAAATCTGTTAGCCACTGCTGGCCACTGCTCATCTCCCCCCACCCTCCTGATTCCTCCCCCCTCCCCCCCCCCCACCCCCCGCCACCCACTCGGACTCTCCTGAAGCCCTTGGCCAGTGTCCGAGCAAGACGATCTTGCTTCAACAACCACCCCCCCCCCACCCCCCTTCCTTCCCCCTTGCCTCCCCACCACCGACCCCCCCCAACCCAGATTCTGTGGAACACCCACCCAACCTCCAACCTCACCCATATGAGGAGGAATCCCTGGAACTCTTGCGAGTGGGAGACAAGAAATAAGAGGGGAGGAGTTATCTGCAGATTAATCGTATAGTTTACCTTCCCATGCCTCCTCTGCTCCTGCAGCCCACACAAACTATTATGGAGCCTTCATGTCATTGCTTGTACTGAAGGTGTTATGGGCACTGTGGCTGTGTATGCATCACTGCAGTCAGCCAAAGAGCATGTGGTAGCTTCAGAATGATCTGTAGCAGCAGCCCCTCCCCCATTAGAGGACCTAAGGAAAAAACAGGCTGAGTCTCTTTTCTCTTGAAAAAAGAGGGCTGAGGGGTTACCTAATAGAGGTCTTTAAAATTATGAAAGGTTTTGATGGAGTGGATACAGAGAGAATGTTTCCACTTGTGGGGAAGAGCATAACTAGGGCCCATCAATATAAGTTAGTCACCAAGAAATCCGACAGGGAATTCAGAAGAAACTTCTTTACCCAAAGAGTGATGAGAATGTGGAACTCGCTACCACAGGGAGTGGTTGAAGCGAATAGTATAGATGCATTTAAGGGGAGGCTGGATAAGCCTATGAGGGAGAAGGGAATAGAGGGTTACGCTGATAGATTTAGATGAGGAAAGACGGGAGGAGGCTCGAGTGGAGCATAAACTCCTGCATGGACTGATTGGACCGAATGGCCTGTTTCTGTGCCGTATATCCTATGTAATCTCTTCCAACACTCAGGCAACTGGAGCTGAAATATCAACAATTATCTCTCAGGACTTCAACATTAGAACAGGAGGAGGCCATTCAGCCCCTCGAGCCTGTTCCAACATTCAATTAGATCATAGCTGATCTGTACCTGAACTCTATTTACCCGCCTTGGCTCCATATTCCTTAATACCCTTACCCTCAAAAAATCTATTGATCTCAGTCCTTGATGATTTCAATTGACCCCCAGCATCCACCGCCTTTTAGGGGAGCGAGTTCCAAATTTCCACTACCCTTTGTGTGAAAAGTGCTTCCTGATTGGTCTGGTTTTCCCCACCGGAGGAAATAGTTTTTCCGTATCTACCCTATCAAATCCCTTTATCATTTTAAACACCTCATTCAAATCACCCCTCAATCTTCGAAACTCAAGGGAATGCAAGCCAAGTTTATGTAACCCGTCCTCATAATTTAACCCTTTTAGCCCCGGTATCATTCTGGTGAATCCACGCAGCACCCCCTCCAAAGCCAATATATCTTTCCTGAGGTGCGATGCCCAACACTGAACGCAGTCACTCCAAATGGGGGTCGGACCAAGGCTCTGTACAGCTGAAGCATAACTTCCTCCCCTTGGGCACTGTGATTTAGCCAGGAGATTAGAAGGAACTTGATAAACAGGAAACATACTCTAAACGTTACAAAGAAGCAAAGCATAGAGATAATCGGGATTCCTACAAAAGGCAACTGAGGCTAGTTAAAGAAAGTCGTGAAAAAAAGTGTGAGTGAAGCAGAGATACAAAACAGAAAAACAGTTTCAGAACTATGTTCAAAGTATGAGGAAGGTCAAAGCACAGGTGAAGCCATTAAAGGATAAATTGGGTAAAACTGGCAGGGGATGAGGGGATGGCAGATATATTAACCAGATCCTTCATATCAGTTTTCACAAAGGAGGATGGTCGAGAAATTCCAGTCAAATAAATGGGGCTAAGCCGCCCGTTGCACGTATAATGTGTTATGCAGAGGCTTGGAAGAATTAAATATCCACAAAGCTTCTGAGCCAGAAGGGATGCATGCTAATATCCTCAAGGAGTTAAAAGAGGAAATTAGTAATGCTTTGACTGATACTTGCAGAGGTTCATAAATACTTGCAAACTGGAGGGTGAAAAGCACAGCTCCAACATCCACAGAGTAAGGCACACACTGGTAATTATAGACCAGTTAACCTGTCATCCATCATGGGAAAGCTGCTTAAGGGCAATCCATGGGATGTTATAAATGAGTATTTGAAGAACGCAGGTATTTTAGGGAGCAGTCAGCTTGTTCTAGGAGTAATGGAACACACATTGCAAATCTACTGGAATTCGTTGAGAGGGTAACTAAGTTCATGGGCAAGGGTAATCTGATGGACGTAATTTATTGGATTTGAAAAAGTTATTCATGTGAGGCCAGTAAGAAAGTTTAAGGTTCATGGAAGAGTTGACAAATTGTGTAGATTGATTGAGAGTGGTGATAAATTGAAAATGTCATGGCAGGGGAAAAATAACCAGAGGGATTCAACAGGGATGTGCTGTGAAACCCCGGCTATTGACAGTATTTGTGAATTCAATGGAATAATAAGATGCTGTTACTGCTTTTGCTGATGACACAATATTCTGTGAACCAGTAATGAGCAGAAAGGGGATTGACAATCTTCAGAGAGCCTTAGACCAATTATGTAGGTAGACTGAGAAATGGTAGCTAGACTTCGGTGTGGATAAATGTAGAGTAATGCATACAGACAGAGAGGACATTAAATAGAAGGATGTTCTTGCCATGGAGAGAGTGCAGCGAAGATTCACCAGACTGATGGCAGGAATGACGTATGAAGAGAGATTGGGTTGATTGGGCTTGTATTCGCTAGAGTTTAGAAGAATGAGAGGGGACCTCATTGAAACTTTAAAAATTCTAACAGGACTAGACAGACTAGATGCAGGAAGGATGTTCCCAATGGTGGGGGAGTCCAGAACCAGGGGTGACAGTCTAAGGATAAGGGGTAAGCCATTTAGGACTGAGATGAGGAGGAATTTCTTCACCTAGAGAGTGGTGAACCTGTGGAATTCTCTACCACAGAAGACAGTTGAGTCCAATTCATTAAATATATTCAAGAAGGAGTTAGATATATTTCTTAAGGCTAAAGGGATCAAGGGATATGGGGAGAAAGCAGGGACAGGGTACTGAATTTGGATGATCAGTCATGATCGCATTGAATAGGTGCCGAATGGTCTACTCCTGCTCCTATCTTCTATGTTTCTATGTTTCTATATGTGTATAACAGGAAAGGGTCTCTATTGGCTTGAACTAAAAAGGAAAAAGATTTGGGAGTGATCATTGACCATACTCTGAAAGTATCTGGTCAGTGTGAGGCATTGGTACTTGGAGGCATCAAGCAGGCATTGGTTTACAGTCAGAACAAGTTATACAGATATTGTGCAGATCAATGGTGAGCCAGATCTAGGGTATAAGATCGAGTTATTCTTGTCCTCCCTCAAAAAAGGACATAGATGCATTAAAGAGGGCTGAGAGAAAAGTGATCAGGATGGTTCCAGGCTTCAGGGGACTAAGTTATGAAGAAAGGTTCAATGAAGGAAGACATGATACAGGTCTTCAAAACTATAAAAGGTATAGATAAGGTTGGGCAGTGCAAATAGAACTAGAGTCACACAATTACAACCTTCACAAGACTGCTGCAAGTGCAGTTACCAAGAAACTTTTTTCCCCATGGGATAGTGTTTGTCCCAAAGAAATTATGTATAACAAGTAAGTTGCTAAAATGCAAAAAATTAAAATTATTTTATTTTCCTCAAAGGAACTTTCCCAGCTGTTAACTTATGTGAAGCTTTATTTTTCTCCAAGACCCGTTGCAGCTGTTTTATTGAGGTAAGGAGAATATGTTCTGGTGTGAACACATTGACTGGTTTTATTGAGTATCCCTGTCACTGCCCTGGTGGAAATACCAGCATTTGCCAATTAACTGGGGATTGGGCATTAGAAAAAAAAATAGGAGCAGGAGTAGGCCATTCGGCCCTTCGAGCCTGCTCCGCCATTCAACACGATCATGGCTGATCCTCTATCTCAATACCATATTCCCGCTCTCTCCCCATACCCCTTGATGCCTTTTGTGTCTAGAAATCTATCTATCTCCTTCTTAAATATATTCAGTGGCTTGGCCTCCACAGCCTTCTGTGGTAGAGAATTCCATAGGTTCACCACCCTCTGAGTGAAAAAATTTCTCCTCATCTCAGTCCTAAATGTCCTATCCCGTATCCTGAGACTACCTCGTTCTAGACCCACTAGCCAGGGGAAACATCCTCCCTGCATCCAGTCTGTCTAGCCCTGTCAGAATTTTATACGTTTCAATGAGATCTCCTCTCATTCTTCTAAACTCTAGTGAATACAGGCCTAGTCGACCCAATCTCTCTTCATACGACAGTCCTGCCATCCCAGGAATCAGTCTGGTGAACCTTCGCTGCACTCCCTCTATGGCAAGTATATCCTTTCTTAGGTAAGGATGGAGCAGCGATAAGTTGTATTTAATATTAAAAATTGCACCAAAGTTTCGGTATTTAGGATTTGATCACAGTGTCCCACTAGGATGTCAGCTTAAGCCCATCGCCTTGTTTGTGGGTGAGTTGGAGCATTATGTTCTGAAACTTAGAAAGCTGTTTTCTGTTTGTTTAACCATTCGTGGTGGAGGCTCCTTTGTTACTATTGAGTAACCAGGGTGAGACCGCACTGTTTGTATTACAGCACTCAACCAGAAATTAACACTCATGCTTTCAGCATCACATCCCCTCTTTAATAGCGTCTAAACCCACCAGTGTTGCAAACTGTGCTAATGTGTACTTTGGGCTTTCTCCGTGCTATAAATTGACTGAATGTTAGTGTTACATTATTAGATCCTTTTAAACCTGCTTATCCTGGATAATTTTAATGCTCATATTTCAGCTCACTCTTACTGGCGAGTCCCAATCACCCAAACCTTCGAGAGTGTTTACCTCTGCCCATAGATCCAGGGTAGGCTTTGGTAATGTGTCTAGGAAATGAACTGCAAACCCCTGCCTGGATCCTTGATAAAAAGATATTTGCTTTTAATTGGATTGCAAGGGGCCACAGCCCCCACACTGGGGGGCAGCTTTTGCAGCTGCACGGGGCAGTTGGGTGCTGGAGATCCACAGTCAGCGGTGCGGGCACCCACCGGCCCCATATACATGAGGTGCCCTCCCGCTGGCCTCACAGTGACCGCAGGGTAGGATGCTGGAGCTAACACCAGGATCACAGCCCCTCAATTTCTGGGGCCCTTGTGTTTTAGATAACTAACCTCAGAATAAAATGAGACTGCCAGAGAAATACAAACTGATCCAAACCTGAATTCCATATCTATTCGAAAACTGTGTCAAACTTTCTCCAAAGCCTGTTGCCAAGGACACCCAACAACACACTTTACAATCGTATCAGGTGGATTATAGATGGTTGACTGAGTTTTGAGGTGACAGCTACTAAAATAACACTGACCAAAAAATAAATTGTTGTCACAGTTGGGTTCAGTGATGAAAAGGTCGTGTCTGCTGACACTTCACTCTAACTCCTTAGCTGAGAATTTCTGATCAATAAAGCACAATTATCAGTGCACACTGGGGCTGAAATCTGCTGTCACTGGGTCTCCATCAAAAACATAAGCCGGATATCATGTAATCCGTCACACCAGATTTCCGATCATTATGCGCATACCGTACATTTCTGGTGGGGAATTTGAAGTTCTACCAGGAGCTCTAGCCTGAAACAGGCAAACGCTTCATTGGACAACCGTCAGATCAGCACTCAACCTCCTGATGCTCATCTATACCAAACACTTACTCATCTACCCACTCACAGGGGATGTGTTAAGAACATAAGAACATAAGAATTAGGAGCAGGAGTTGGCCATACGGCCCCTCGAGCCTGCTCCGTTATTCAATAAGATCATGGCTGATCATCGACCTCAACTCCACTTTCCCGCCCGATCTCCATATCCCTTGATTCCCCTCGAGTCCAGTTATTGGACAAGGAGCTGTACAGAGCAGCTTATTAGAAGAGCCCAGTAAGAAAATTCTCTTCCACATTTGTGAACCATTTTCCTGGGTTTTTTTTTTGTTGCTATTGTTGCTTCTGTGTTTAGGAGTCTTTGGGCAAGATTTGCCTTTTTATTACCAAGATAAGTGGCGGTATGAGGTGCAGAGTAGTATTCCTGAGGTGGATACTGTATTGAAGGAATCATTTTGCTTGCTGGAGCTGAATGTTTGTCTTTACCTGAATATCGATATCACTGTTTAATGCTCTGAAAGTTATGTCAGCAATGCTACTGCTCTGTGTGAGCAGCTGTGCAGAAAATACAGTTGTGGACTGGGGGCATGAACTTCCCCATGGGATCCCATCTATTTCTATGTTTTGAGGAAGAGAAGGATGAGGAGATGGAAGAGCCTAGTTTGGACTTACCTAGATTGAGGCATTAAGGAAGGTGCTTATTCCCTATATGCACATACCTATTTACCAGGGTTTACTGATTAAGAAAGTCTTACTTCAATTCTCTGCAGATCAGTGCCACAGAAGGCTACGCCCCTCACCCAAAGAATATTGGGGCAATATGTTAATTTCTGTACTAAGAGTCTCCAGCACACTTTCACCAGGAGAACATTACTGTCTGTACCAGTCAAAGTCATCAATGCCTTGAATTTCTTTGCAACTGGATCATTCCAAGCAACATCTGGTAATTGTTGCTATATTCATCAGGCAGCAGTTCACCATTGCATCAAGAAAGTCACTGGTGCGCTATTCAAGAGGGCTGTACAATTGTTATTCCTCCTAATGGCAGTAGAAAATGAGGGAGAGCTACCTAATTCCCAATACTGGCAGAGTGCCCACAGGTGACGGGACTCTGTCAGTAGCAAGTACAGTGGAACAAGGTAAAAGAGACAAACAGAAATTCCATTGGAGAGAAGAGCAGGTCTTCTTCAAGGTGAGCATTCCTGGGCTTTTATCTTGTTCCTCTGTACTTGTTTATAAACTGTTAAATCTCTAACTACTTCCACTTCTGATGAAAGGTCATTGACCTGAAACGTTGGCCCCAATATTAATTGGGAGACGCGCTGTAAGCGGGGTGGTCCAACATCGCGCGGGAAAC
The DNA here is from genome assembly GCA_030390025.1 of Squalus acanthias. Taxonomy (NCBI): domain Eukaryota; kingdom Metazoa; phylum Chordata; class Chondrichthyes; order Squaliformes; family Squalidae; genus Squalus; species Squalus acanthias. Next base: position 39,219,769 of record CM059440.1, on the reverse strand, counting down.
CAGGAAGTAAGTCCAGCGCGTCTGTCAGTGGCTTTAAACGCAGCCACCTCAGTATGATTTTACTTCCGGGTTTCCCATCCAATCAGCGGCAGCGGGCGTGATGTGGACCCACATGACGCGATCTCAACTCCAGTATTTAGAGGGACACTCCAAACATGCAAGTTGAAGAAGTTTGGAGTAGGAAGCAAGACAAGAGAAAGTGATACAATGGAGTCCAAACTGGCAAAGGCTGCGCCCCATTTCACTGGCGCCTCCCTGGATGTGCTGCTGGGAGCTGTGAGGAGCAGGAGAGAGATACTCTTCCCTAGCAACAGGAGGAAGAAGCCTGCAGCAGAGACCAAGAAGGCATGGCTGGAGGTTGCCGAGGAGGTCAGCAGCAGGAGCGTGGTGCCACGCTTCTGGATTCAATTCAGAAAGTGCTTTAATGACCTAAGCAGATCAGGAATGGTGAGTAAAGTGGCACGTTCACCTACATCCTGCTGTGTGCATCACCCCACCCCCTAACTCTGCTTTCTCAAGCCTACTCCAGCACATCATTGCCCGCACCCACTTACCTTGCACACCCACCCATTCCACAGTATCAGCCGTGGCTCGGTTGGTGGCACTAACTAGGTGAAAGGGGCTAGGAGTGAGCAGGTGCTGTTTGGTGCTTGATTACTGGAAGGAGTTTGAGTGAGTTTGGGAAAAGTTGGTGGTGGGTTTTTGGTTTTTTTTTTCTGGTTTTAGGGCCTTTTTGGTCCATAAACAGCATGGTTGCTGAGGGGCACAGAGTGCCGGGGCCTTCAGAGGACAATGTTCCCAGGATGAATTTAATCAGGGGAGAAAATGTTGGGGGAAGGGAGAATAAAAGGCCCAAAGATTCGGGCCGGGACTCCAGCAGGTTTAGAAAGGAAAACATGGTGGTAGTTCATTGCAAGGATAAGGAGATACGAGCTTGGGATATTACCCAGGCAGTACATGAGGACTGCGATGAGAGTAGCTGCTTTGCCTGCCGACCAAAGCTAAATGTTGGGTTCGAGGTGACGGTCAGTGGTTGAGAGAAGGTGGAAAGACTTTTACTGAGTTTGAAGGTTGGAGGTCAGTTCTTGGAGGTATCTCTGCTATATTCGGAAGAGGTGGTGGTCTCATTCTTTAAACTGTCGGTTTATATTGAGGACGATGTACTAATAAAAAAGTTGATGTCGTGGGACATTAAAATTTGCTCGGCAATAAAGAGGAGATACTATCCAGGAATGCGGGTAGCAGATGCAACCCATTATTATGTAAAGGTACAGTTAAGAACATAAGAACATAAGAAATAGGAGCAGGAGTAGGCCAATCGGCCCCTCGAGCCTGCTCCGCCATTCAATAAGATCATGGCTGATCTGATCCTAACCTCAAATCTAAAGAACACAAGAAGTAGGAGCAGGACCCGGCCACTCAGCCCCTAGGCCCGCTCCGCCACCCACAGGGCCCTGACCGATCCGAACTCAGCCTCATGTCCAATTTCCTGCCCGCTCCCCGTAACCCCTAATTCCCTTTACCTCTAGGAAACTATCTATTTCTGTTTTAAATTTATTTAATGATGTAGCTTCCACAGCTTCCTGGGGCAGCAAATTCCACAGACCTACTACCCTCTGAGTGAAGAAGTTTCTCCTCATCTCAGTTTTGAAAGAGCAGCCCCTTATTCTAAGATTATGCCCCCTAGTTCTAGTTTCACCCATCCTTGGGAACATCCTTACCGCATCCACCCGATCAAGCCCCTTCACAATCTTATATGTTTCAATAAGATCGCCTCTCATTCTTCTGAACTCCAATGAGTAGAGTCCCAATCTACTCAACCTCTCCTCATATGTCCACCCCCTCATCCCCGGGATTAACCGAGTGAACCTTCTTTGTACTGCCTCGAGAGCAAGTATGTCTTTTCTTAAGTATGGACACCAAAACTGTATGCAGTATTCCAGGTGCGGTCTCACCAATACCTTATATAACTGCAGCAATACTTCCCTGTTTTTATAATCTATCCCCCTAGCAATAAAAGCCAACATTCCGTTGGCCTTCTTGATCACCTGCTGCACCTGCATACTAACTTTTTGATTTCTTGCACTAGGACCCCCAGATCCCTTTGTACTGCAGTACTTTCCAGTTTCTCGCCATTAAGATAATAACTTGCTCTCTGATTTTTCCTGCCAAAGTGCATAACCTCACATTTTCCAATATTGTATTGCATCTGCCAATTCTCCGCCCACTCACCCAGCCTGTCTATATCCCCTTGTAGGTTTTTTATGTCCTCCTCACTTTCTACTTTGCCTCCCATCTTTGTATCATCTGCAAACTTTGATATGTTACACTCGGTCCCCTCCTCCAAATCGTTAATATAGATTGTAAAGAGTTGGGGACCCAGCACCGACCCCTGCGGAACACCACTGGCTACTGGTTGCCAGTCCGAGAATGAACCATTTATTCCAACTCTCTGCTTCCTGTTAGATAACCAATCCTCCACCCATGCCAGAATATTACCCCCAATCCAGTGATTTTTTATCTTGAGCAATAATCTTTTATGTGGCACCTTGTCGAATGCCTTCTGGAAGTCTAAATACACTACGTCCACTGGTTCCCCTTTATCCACCCTGTACGTTATGTCCTCAAAGAACTCAAGCAAATTTGTCAGACCTGACTTCCCCTTCATAAAGCCATGCTGACTTTGTCCTATTAAATTATGTTTATCTAAATGTTCCGTTACTGTCTCCTTAATAATAGACTCCAAAATTTTACCCACCACAGATGTTAGGCTAACTGGTCTATAATTTCCAGCCAGGGGATTTATCCGCCTTGAGTCCCATTATTTTACTGTCTCCTTTATTCAAGCTCAGTACGCTTGTTTGAGAACCAACCTTCTCACCCTCTAATTGGATATGGAATTCAACCATGTTATGGTCACTCATTCTAAGAGGATCCTTAACTAGGACATTATTAATTAATCCTGACTCATTACACAGGACCAGGTCCAAGGTTGCTTGCCCCCTTGTAGGATCAGTTACATACTGCTCAAGAAATCCATCCCTAATACACTCAATAAACTCTTCCTCAAGGCTGCCCTGCCCAATTTGATTTGTCCAGTTAATATGATAGTTAAAATCCCCCATAATTATAGCTGTTCCCTTATTACATGCCCCAACTATTTCCTGATTAATACTTCTTCCAGCAGAGTTGCAACTATTAGGAGGCCTATATACTACTCCCACTAGTGTTTTTTTCCCCTTATTATTCCTTATCTCCACCCAAACTGTTTCATTATCCTGATCCTTTGACCCAATATCATTTCTCTGTATTACAGTGATTCCTTCCTTTATTAACATAGCCACCCCACCTCCCCTTTCTTCCTGCCTGTCCTTCCTGATTGTTAAATACCTTGGCATATTTAGTTCCCAGTCATTGTCACCCTGCAGCCATGTTTCTGTAATGGCCACAAGATCATACCCATACATAGTTATTTGTGCCGTTAACTCATCCATTTTGTTATGAATGCTACGTGCATTCAGATAAAGAACTTTCAAATATGTTTTGTGACACTTAGTTCCTGCTTTTTCCTTTTGTAACACTTTACCTTTTACTCCATACCTTCTGTCCCTTCCTGACACGCTTTCCTCTGTCTCCCTGATCAGGTGCCCAACCCCCTGCCACTTCAGTTTAAACCCTCCCCAACAGCACTAGCAAACACTCCCCCTAGGACAGCGGTCCCGGCCCTGCCCAGGTGCAGACCGTCCAGTTTGTACTGGTCCCACCTCCCCCAGAACCGGTTCCAATGTCCCAGGAATTTGAATCCCTCCCCCTTGCACCATTCCTCTAGCCACGTATTCATTTGAAATATCCTCCTATTTCTACTCTGACTAGCATGTGGCACTGGTAGCAATCCTGAGATTACTACCTTTGAGGTCCTATTTTTTAATTTACCTCTTAACTCCCTATATTCTGCTTTTAGGACCTCATCCCCTTTTTTACCTATATCGTTGGTGCCTATGTGCACCACGACAGCTGGCTGTTCGCCCTCCCCCTCCAAAATGTTCTGTAGCCGCTCCGAGACGTCCTTGACCCTTGCACCAGGGAGGCAACACACCATCCTGGAGTCTCGGTTGCAGCCGCAGAAATGCCTATCTATTCCCCTTACAATTGAGTCCCCTATCACTATAGCTCTTCCACTCTTTTTCCTCCCAGCCTGTGCAGCAGAGCCACCCATGGTGCCAGGAAGTTGGCTGCTGCTGCCTTCCCAGAGGGGGTGAGGTTGCTAGCGTATAGTAGGAAAGTCGAGACAATGGAAGGCGTGCAGTACTTCCGGGTACTGCACGATAACCAGGTGAAGTTTTGTTATTATTGTCTTGGGCACGACCATCTTGTAAGAAGCTGTCCAGACCTGTACTGTTATAACTGTGGCAAGTCTGGACACATCACTTGGAGCTGCAAGGTGGAGAGCTGTTTGGTGTGTCACAAAGGCCCCACCCGCTGTAAGTGTGAGGCAGAAGGAAGCCCCTTAAGTGACGTGGAGATGGGAGGAGAAGGAGGTGTGAGTGGAGTGGCTGGAGGAGCGGAGCAGGCGGAGGACACAGCTGGTGAATGGAAGGAGAAAAGAGCGCAGGAAGAGGCAGAAGATTTTGGAGTGGAGAACAGGATGGAGATGGTGGAAAACACACCAAGTACAGTGGAAAAGGACAAAGACAGTGGAGGTCAGCACAGGTCGAGGGCACAGTCGAGCCACAATATGGCTCAGCTCTCTCTAAAGAACGTGGTGTCCACGGGGGGAGCAGAGACGAGAGCGGGGTGCGGGGTAAGTGTAAGTACTCCAAAGAAAGACGGGGAGTCGGACATCTCGGGGAGCAGGAAGGGGCAAGACAAGGAGAGGGTGCAAGAGGCAGGAGCCTTAAAGGGGCAGCAGGACGGGAGCAGGGAGACAAAGACGCCAGAAGGAAGCAAAGTAGGTGCAGACGTGCCATTGTCCCAGAGAGAGAAGAAATGGGGAGCAAGGGTCAGTGGTGGAGGTGAGGCTGAAGGGAGCGGCACTGTTAGAGAATCATAGAATCATAGAATCATAGAAGATAGGAGCAGGAGTAGCCCATTCGGCCCCTCTAGCCTGCTCCGCCGTTCAATGCGATCATGGCTTATGTAAGGGGTAAATTAATGGGGTCAGCCTTCGCTTTCTGACACAGTGAGCGGTTCAAATCGTTCCCACACCCCTCTGGTTCCTAGACTTTGGGCTTATTTCGGGGTTGTGAGCAAAATTGCAGTAAACGACAGGTTCTGATGAAAGAATTTGACTTTATTTAAAGAGAAAGGTAACAAACTTGAAACACACTTATTACTTAAACACAGATTGGGGAGCACACGGTACAAGCGAGGGAAATGACAATATATCAAACAAAACCTTATCCCTCCCAAAGATCCCACTATCTAGCTAGGTTTTTGGTTTCAGGAGATCAGGGATAATGCTCACCAATGAATCCTTGACAGGATTTTAGAGTCTTTTGTTTAAAAGATTCCGTAAGGCCCTTGTTGCTGCGAGGTGTCCAATGGTCACTGAGGCAGTCGCTCTGGTTTCTTCTTGCGTGCTGGTCTGTTTTCTGGCCTTCTTCCTCGTGGCTTGTGGTAGGTTTTGCTGGAGCAGGGAGAGAGCTGTGTCTGCGTGGTCAGCCAGTCCGAAAGAGAGAGAAATTATGGCACAGGCTTTCAAATTATACTGTTTCTTTTTCGCGCCCAAAAAACCCTTACTAAAAGGGATTCCTTTAGGTTGCAAATGAACCTTGCTTAGCCCATTGTCTAGTTTTGGCGGGCTTGCCAGTTCCGATGGCTTTTGCTCAGTGTTAAACATGTCTTGATCGTTTTCTGATTTAAACACAGCCTTATCTACGCGCCAAATCTCCACCCTATTGTCCTAGGTCTTTTGGCGGGCTTTCTTAACTGCTCTGGTCGATACTTTGGCTGATGGGTTTTTGATGGGATAATGGCTATGAAACTGTGTGCTGGAAGTTTTAATGTCAGGAATCGTTTTTAGATTTCCAGCATCCTGTTTGCACCTGGGGATTTAATGTGTTTGTGAGTTTTTGCTTTGTCTCTTGCACCTTGATAGGATTTGCAGTGTAAACAATTCCCAGACAGCTTGATCTGTTCACTGCCTGGCCACGCCCTTTGCAGCTTGTGTCTGTGAAAGGTGTCTCTCCCAACAGTAAGATTCAAAAAGTCAGTTTCCTCAGGTTTTTTCTTCCCTGATCTTTAGGTTTTTACATCAAATCACTTCACTTAGGCCCCATCATCCCAAGTTTGTATGAAAAGTCCAAAAATCACTCCCTTTAGGGCACTGTTCGAGTTTCTGGGGGATTTTGCGAAGCCTACACTGATCATCCAAATAAGTACCCTGTCCCTGCTTTCTCCCCATATCCCTTGATCCCTTTAGCCTTAAGAAATATATCCAACTCCTTCTTGAATCTATTTAATGAATTGGCCTCTACTGCCTTCTGTGGCAGAGAATTCCACAGGTTCACCACTCTCTGGGTGAAGAAATTTCTCCTCATTTCTGTCCTAAATGGCTTACCCCTTATCCTTAGACTGTGACCCCTAGTTCTGGACTCCCCGACCATCGGGAACATCCTCCCTGCATCTAGTTCGTCCTGTCCTGTCAGAATTTTATAAGTTTCAATGAGATCCCCTCTCCTTCTTCTAAACTCCAGCGAGTATAAGCCCAATCGACCCAATCTCTCTTCATACGTCATTCCTGCCATCCCAGGTATCAGCCTTGTGAATCTTCGCTGATTTCTTTCCATGGCAAAAACATTCTTCCTCAGATAAGGTGACCAAAACTGCACACAGTACTCAAGGTGTGGTCTCACCAAGGCCCTGTACAACTGCAGCAAGACATCCTTGTTCCTGTACTCAAACCCTCTCGCTATGAAGGCCAACATACCATTTGCCTTCTTAACCACCTGCTGCACCTGCAATAAGGGCACAGCAGTCATCATGGGTGACTTTAATCTACATATAGATTGGGCTAACCAAATTAGTAACAATACTATGGAGGAAGAATTCCTGGAGTGTTTACAGGATGGTTTCCTGGACCAATATGTCGAGGAACCAACTAGAGATCAGGCCATCTTAGACTGGGTATTATGCAATGAGAAAGGATTAATTAGCAATCTTGTTGTGCGATGCCCCTTGGGTCGGAGCGATCATAATATGATAGAATTCTTCATTAGGATGGAGAGTGAAGTAGTTGACTCAGAGACTACGGTCCTGAATTTAAATAAAGGAAACTACGATGGTATGAGGTGCGAGTTGGGTAGGATTGATTGGGGAATGTCACTCAAAGGGTTGACGGTGGATAGGCAATGGCAAACATTCAAAGACCGCATGGATGAACTACAGAATTTGTTCATCTCAGTTTGGCATAAGAATAAAACAAAAAGGGTGACTCAACCATGGCTAACAAGGGAAATTAGGGATAGCATAAGATCCAAGGAGAAGGCATATAAATTGGCCAGAAAAAGCAGTAACCCTGAGGATTGGGAGCAGTTTAAGATTCAACAAAGGAGGACAAAGGGATTAATTAAGAAGGGGAAAATAGAATATGAGAGTAAGCTTGCAGGGAACATAAAAACTGACTGTAAAAGCTTTTATAGATATGTGAAGAGAAAAAGATTAGTGAAATCAAGCATAGGTCCCTTGCAGTCAGAATCAGGGGAACTTATAATGGGGAACAAAGAAATGGCAGACCAATTAAATACATACTTTGGTTCTGTCTTCAAAAAGGAGGACACAAATAAACTCCCAGAGATGTCGGGGAACCTAGAGTCTAATGAGAGGGAGGAACTGAATGAAATCAGTATTTGTAGGGAAATGGTGTTAGGGAAATTGAAGGGATTGAAGGCAGATAAATCCCCAGGGCCTGATAATCTACATCCTAGGGTAATTAAGGAAGTCGCCCTCGAAATAGTAGATGCATTGCTGATCATCTTCCAACATTCGATGGAATCTGGAACAGTATCCATGGATTGGAGGGTAGCTAATTTAACCCCACTATTCAAAAAGGGTGGTAGAGAGAAAACGGGGAAACCGGTAAGTCTGACATTGGTAGTGGGGAAAATGCTAGAGTCCATTATAAAAGATGTAATAGCAGAGCACTTGGAAAACAGTGACAGGATCGGACAAAGTCAACATGGATTTACAAAAGGTAAATCATGCTTGACTAATCTACTGGAATTTTTTGAGGATGTAACTGGTAGAATAGATAAGGGAGAAACAGTGGATGTGGTGTATTTGGACTTTCAGAAGGCTTTCGATAAGGTTCTGCATAAGAGATTAGCATGCAAAGTTAAAGCACATGGGATTGGGGGTAAGGTACTGACCTGGATAGAAAACTGGTTGGCAGACAGGAGGCAAAGAGTTGGAATAAACGGGTCTTTTTCCGAGTGGCAGGCGGTGACTATTGGGGTACCGCAGGGATCGGTGCTAGGACCCCAGTTATTCACAATATATATTAATGTTCTAGACGAGGAAACTAGATGTAATATCTCCAAGTTTGCAGACGACACAAAGCTGGTTGGGCATGTGTGCTGTGAGGAGGATGCAGAGAAACTCCAATATGATTTGGACAGATTGGGTAATTGGGCAGATGCATGGCAGATGCAGTATAATGTGGATAAATGCGAGGTTATCTACTTTGGTGGCAAAAACAGGAAGGCAGATTATTATCTGAACGGCAATAGATTGGGAAAAGGGGAAGTGCAACGAGACCTGGGTGTCCTTGTGCACCAGTCGCTGAAGGTAAGCATGCAGGTGCAGCAGGCGGTTAAGAAGGCAAATGGTATGTTGGCCTTCATAGCGAGAGGATTCGAGTACAGGAGCAAGGATGTCTTGCTGCAGTTGTACAGGGCCTTGGTGAGACCACACCTTGAGTATTGTGTGCAGTTTTGGTCGCCTTATCTGAGGAAGGATGTTCTTGCCATGGAGGGAGCGCAGCGAAGATTCACCAGACTGATACCTGGGATGGCAGGAATGACGTATGAAGAGAGATTGGGTCGATTAGGCTTATCTTCGCTAGAGTTTAGAAGAATGAGAGGGGATCTCATTGAAACTTATAAAATTCTAACAGGACTAGACAGACTAGATGCAGGAAGGCTGTTCCTGATGGCGGGGGAGTCCAGAACCAGGGGTCACAGTCTAAGGATAAGGGGTAAGCCATTTAGGACTGAGATGAGGAGGAATTTCTTCACCCAGAGAGTGGTGAACCTGTGGAATTCTCTACCACAGAAGGCAGTTGAGGCCAATTCATTAAATATATTCAAGAAGGAGTTAGATATATTTCTTAAGGCTAAAGGGACCAAGGGATATGGGGAGAAAGCAGGGACAGGGTACTGAATTTGGATGATCAGCCATGATCGCATTAAATGGCGGAGCAGGCTCGAGGGGCCGAATGGCCTACTCCTGCTCCTATCCTCTATGTTTCTCTGTTTCTATACTGAAGGGAGATTTTTACGACTAAAGCTAAAAATGATGGAATTTAATTGCGCTCTCTTTAATATCTATGCAGCGAACGACCATTCGAAGAATCGCAAGATTTTTTGGTGGTTATTCACAGAAGTGGCAGAGGCGGAAACCCTTGTATAGTGGGGGAATTTTCATGTATTTTTATCTTGGATGGACATTTCAGCCCAGATGACCTTTAAGGATGATAACTCCAGAGGGATGATTGTAAAAATGATGGCAAAATTAAATTTGAGAGACTTATGGAAGGATCGGAACCCCATAAAAAGGGAGTTCTCCAGAAGAGGTTGGGTGAGTTATGTTTTAAAACAGAGCTGAATAGATTTTGTGTTAATGCGGGAAGGGTTAAGTTCTGAGGCGATGGAGGTTTATTATAAAAGAAGTATTTTTTAGTGACCACTCGGCTTTGGTTCTTAGAATTAGGAACAGCAGAGTTAAGATCGGTCCAGGGGTGTGGATTTTAAACAATCAATACCTGAAAGAAATTGCTTATAAAGAAGGAATTTTAAATATAAAAAAGAATGCTCGGAAAGAACCTTTATTCTTGAAAGAAAGAAATGTTTGGTGGGACAATTTCAAAATGAGGTAAAAGATTTTTCGTTACGTTATGGGAAAGAGAGAGCGGCAGCTAACCGGTGTCAAGAAGAGAATATAAACAAAAGGTTTACGGATATCTGTAAAGCAGTTGACGGAGGGGATAAGGGAGCAGAGACAAAGTTGTTGGTTTTAAAGGAAGAGTGGGAATTATTGCAAGCTGAAAAATGCAAGGGGGCCATTCTCCGTGCAAAGGCTAAAGATGCGTTGGAGGGAGAAAGATCTACTAGATATTTTCTGGAACAAGAGAAACTGTGACAGAGATTATCATTAATTGGAGAGTTGAAGGTTGGGGAGAAGATCATTGATGAAAGTGGGGAGATTTTGGAGGCACCTAACAGCTTTTATCAAGAGTTATATACAAAAGTAGACATTTCCAATTTGGCGATGGGGAAGGTTAGTGCTTTTATTGAAGAGGGTTTAAAGGAGGATGAGAGAAGCATGTGTGACAAAGAAGTAGGATTAGTGGAAATAAATAAGTAGCAATAAGTGGAATGAAGTGGGGGGGGGAGGGGGGGGGGGGCGGAAAGCCCAGGGTCCGATGGACTAAGTGTAGAATTTTATAAAGAATTTTTAGAGATTTTGGGGGAATCGTGTCTGCGCCAGCCAACAAAGAGCTATCCAGCCTAATCCCACTTTTCAGCTCTTGGTCCATAGCCCTGCAGGTTAGAGCATCCCAAGTGCACATCCAAGTACTTTTTAAATGTGTTTAGGGTTCCTGCACACATCTTCTCGTTTTCTTCACTGCCTTCGCTAATTCTCCCACTGGATCCATAAGGTAAGTGCCTTTACAGCAATCTTGTGGGCCAGGAGGAGCAAGACTGTTTCTTCCCAGCCCAACAAGCTACTTTGTAAAACCCCCCACCCCCATGATGGGACCCCCCCTGACCACCATCTCCAACCCCCGCGATCTCTCCCCCCGACCACAATCTCACTTCCCTGACCACCACCTCGCTCCCCCGATCACTATCTCGTTCGCCCCGCAATCTCTCCCACCCCACTAAACCCCACCCCACCCCACCCACCCCTTCCCGACCGCAATCTCTCCCTGCCTCCCAACCTGCTCCTCTGCTGTGCCCTTCCGCTGCAGGCATTCCCACCCAACAGGCAGCCACCAGACTGGCTGTCGGGCAGGAAAACTGGCAAAAATAATTTAAATGACGTCCTGCAGTTTTTCGGGAAACCCGTACTTCCGGGTTTCCCGTCCAAAACTCCTCCCCCCCCGCCCCCCTTCCCCCGCCCCCACTCCGATAGAAACATAGAAACATAGAAACATAGAAACATAGAATCTAGGAGCAGGAGTAGGCCATTCGGCCCGTCGAGCCTGCTCCACCATTCAATACGATCATGGCTGATCATCCAAATCCAGTACCGTGTCCCTGCTTTAGTCCCCACAGTACACATATCCCACCCTACCCCCGTAACCCCACGTATTTAATTCCCCCTAACATATCCCACCCTATCCCCATAACCCCACATATTTAATCCCCCCTAACACTAAGGGTCAATTTATCATAGCCAAATCAACCTAACCCACACATTTTTGGACTGTGGGAGGAAACCGGAGCACCCGGAGGAAACCCACGCAGACACGGGGAGAATGTGCAAACTCCACACAGATCTCGCAGCCCTGTAAATATTGGGGCCAATAAAAGTTTTATCCGAGAAAGATATGGCTAAGAGTGATGTGGGCCCCTTAGAGATAGATGCAGGTGATATTGTAGTCGACAATAATGAAATGGCAGACTTGCTAAAGGATTACTTTGTATCGGTAATCACAGTGGAGGAAGAGGATAAAGTACCAGAGATACGAGGAGAATTAAAAATAAATCAAGCGGAGGAACTTACTAGATTTAATGCAAGTTAAAAAAAATGGTAATGGAGAAGGTAATGAGGCTGAAGATAGATAAATATCCAGAACCTACCTACCTGAAGGTTCCACCAAGGGTAGTAAAACAAGTAGGTGAGGAAATTGCATACGCTCTGGTCATGGTCACCTAAAGCACTCTGGATTCAGGCATTGTCCCCTTGTATTGCAAAATTGCCAAAGTCACTCTATTATTCAAGAACCCTGGGAGAGAGAAACCAGGAAATTATGGACTTATTAGTCTAACATCTGCTGCTAGAATCTGACATTTGGGACAGAGTGACTGAGCACTTGGACTGATCTGAGAGCCAGCTGGATTTCTAAGGGGTAAGTCACGTCTAACTAATGTAATTGAATTTTTTTGAGGAGGTAACTAACGTGGTAGATAAGGCAGTGTCTATGTATGTTATTTATATGGACTTACTGAAGGCATTCAATGAGGTTCCATATAAAAGACTGTTATCAACACTGAAAGCTCATGGAATTGGAAGCAACCTATTGACTTGGGCAGGGAATTGGTTAGGAGTTGGTGACAGAGGGTAGGGATAATGGGTATGTACTCCAATTGGCAGGATGCGACTAGTGGTGTCTCCCATGGATCTGTACTGAGGCCTCAGCTTTTCACTACATTTATCAATGATTTAGATGAAGGAATAGAAAGCCATATATCCAGGTTTGCTGATGACACAAGGTTAGATGGCACAGTAAGTGGTGTAGATGAGAGCAGAAGGTTGCAAAGGGACATTAATAGATTAAGGGATATCAAAATCAACACAAATTTATTTTACAATTATATTAGGAAAAAGAGGGTGGTCAGGAGTAATGTTGTCCGCTTGAAAACTGATATCGGTGATATTGTCAATGATAATAAGGAATTGGCAGACATGCTGAATAATTACTTTGCATCAGTATTTACAATAGAGGAAGAGGATAGCATGCCAGAAATCCCAAGGAAACTAATATTGAATCAGGGACAGGGACACAATAAAATTAACATAAGTAGAATAACAGTAATGAAGAAAATAATGGCACTAAAGAGTGACAAATCCCCAGGGCCAGATGGTTTCCATCCCAGGGTTTTAAAGGAGTAGGTGAGCACATTGCAGATGCCTGAAATATAATCTTCCAAAGTTCTCTTGATTCAGGAACCGTTCCTTTAGATTAGAAAATTGCGCATGTCACTCTGCTGTTTAAAAATGGTGAGAGAGGGAAACCAGGGAATTATAGACCAATTAGCCTAACATCTGTTGTCGGGAAATTGTTAGAGTCTATAATTAAGGATAGGGTGACTGAACACCTCAAAAACTTTCAGTTGATCAGGGAGACCGAGCATGGATTTGTGAAAGGTAGGTCATGCCTGACAAACCTGATTGAATTTTTTGAGGAGGTGACTAAAGTAGTGGACAGGGGAGTGTCTATGGATGTTATTTATATGGACTTCAGAAGGCATTTAATAAAGTCTCACATAAGATACTGTTAACTAAGGTAGAAGCCCACGGAATTGAGGGCAAATTATTGACCTGGTTAGGAAATTGGCTGAGCGGCAGGAGACAGAGAGTAGGGATAATGGGTCGGTACTCAAATTGGCAGGAGGCGACTAGTGGTGTCCCGCAGGGATCTGTGTTGGGGCCTCAACTATTCACAGTATTTATTAACGACTTAACTGATGGCATAGAAAGTGATATATCTAAATTTGCTGATGACACAAAGATAGATGGCATTGTAGGCAGTGCAGATGAAAGCATAAAATTACAAAGGGATATCGACAGATTAAGTGAATGGGCAAAACTGTGGCAAATGGATTTCAATGTTGGCAAATGTGAGGTCATCCACTTTGGACCTAAAAAGGATAGAACAGTGTACTTTCTAAATGGTAAAAGGCTAAAAACAGTGGTGGTCCAAAGAGACTTGGGGGTCTAGGTACATAGATCATTAAAATGTCATGAACAGGTACAGAAAATAATCAAAAGGGCTAATGGGATGCTGGCCTTTATATCTAGAGGACTAGAATACAAGGGGGTAGAAGTTATACTGCAGCTATACAAAACCCTGGTTAGACCACACCTGGAGCACTGGGAGCAGTTCTGGGCATCACATCATTGGAAGGATATATTGGCCTTGGAGGGAGTGCAACGTAGGTTTACCAGAATAATACCCGGACTTCAAGGGTTAAGTTATGAGGAGAGATTACACAAACTAGGGTTGTATTCCCTGGAATTTAGAAGGATAAGGAGTGATCTGATCAAAGTTTTTTTGATATTAAAGGGAACAGATAGGGTTGATAGAGAGAAACTATTTCTGCTGGTTGGGGATTCTAGGACTAGGGGGGGCATAGTCTAAAAATTAAAGCCAGACCTTTCAGGAGTGAAATTAGGAAACACTTCTACACACAAAGGGTGGTAGAAGTTTGGAACCTTCTTCCGCAAACGGCAACTGATGCTAGATGAATTGTTAATTTTAAATCAGAGATTGACAACTTTCTGTTAACCAAAGGTATTAAGGGATATGGGCCAAAGGCGGGTATATGGAGTTAGGTTGCAGATCAGCCATGATCTCATTGAATGGCGGAGCAGGCTCGAGGGGCTGAATGGCCTACTCCTGCTCCTATGTTTCTAAGGAGCAACACGGTGGCATAGGAGGGCAACACGGTGGCATAGTGGTTAGCACTGGTGCTTCACAGCGCCAGGGACCCGGGTTCGAATCTGACCTCGGGTAACTGTCTGTGTGGAGTTTGCACATTCTCCCCGTGTCTGCGTGGGTTTCCTCCGGGTGCTCCGGTTTCCTCCCACAGTCCAAAAATGTGCGGGTTAGGTTGATTTGGCTATGATAAATTGACCCTTAGTGTTAGGGGGGGATTAAATATGTGGGGTTATGGGGATAGGATGGGATATGTTAGGGGGAATTAAATACGTGGGGTTACGGGGATAGGGTGGGATAGGTGCAGGCTCGATGTGGGGATTCTGTGTGAGAGGGCAGGGACAGGGTGCTGGATTTGGATGATCAGCCATGATCGTATTGAATGGTGGAGCAGGCTCGACGGGCCGAATGGCCTACTCCTGCTCCTAGTTTCTATGTTAAGTGAGTGGGCAAAACTGTGGCAGATGGAGTTCAATGTGGGGAAGGGTGAGGTCATCCACTTTGGATCTAAGAAAGATCAGAGTGTCTATTGACACCACTGAGTCAGCCAATGACTCACAACAAACAGTCTATTTTACAGCAAACAATGTTATTTACTCAGAAGACAGCAGAGTCTATTTACTCAGCAAACAGAGTCTATTTACTCAGCAAAGAGCAGAGTCTATTTGTTCAGCAAAATCTATTTATTAAGCAGAGTCCATTTAAACAGTGCACGACAGCAAAAAGGCTAAGGAGTCTATTTAAAAATGGTCTCTATGAACTAGAGCAAACAGAACTCATGATCACTCATGTTCGAAACTACAGCAACTTCCCCCGATAAAAGCAGGATAATTTCGCCAGCAAAATTCAGTGAGTGGATGATGTTTTTTAATTTATGCTTTCACGGGATGTGGGCATTCATTGCCCATCCCTAATTGCCCTTGAGAAGATGGTGGTGGATTATTTTAGGAAAATAGTTTTAAAAAGTAAAGTCAAAACAACGTTCATCCTGGTGGCAGGATTTTACCAGCAATGTAACCACAAGCAAGACTCCTGACATCCCTTGAACCGCTGCAGTCCGTGTGGTGAAGGTGCTCCCACAGTGCTGTTAGGGAGTTCCAGGATTTTGACACAGCGACGATGAAGGATCGGCGATATACTTCTAAGTCAGGATGGTGTGTGACTTGGAGGGGAACTTGGAGGTGGTGGTGTTCCCATGCGCCTGCTGCCCTTGTCCTTCTATGTGGTAGAGATCGTGGGTTTGGGAGGTGCTGTCAAAGAAGCCTTGGCAAACTGCTGCAGTACATGTGCAGCATGCTATAAACAGGGCTAAGCGATCCCACAATAAGATCAAAGCTCTGCAGTCCTGCCACATCCAGTTGTGAATAGGGGTGGACCATTAAACAACTAACGGGAGGAGGAGGCTCCATGAATAGCCCCATCTTCAATGATGGTGGAGCCCTGCACGCGAGTGCAAAAGACAAGGCTGAAGCGTTTGCAACCATCTTCTGCCAGAAGTGCCGAGTGGATGATCCATATCGGCCTACTCCTGAGGTCCCACCATCACAGAAGCCAGTCTTCAGCCAATTCGATTCACTCCACATGATATCAAGAAACGGCTGAGCGCACTGGATACAGCAAAAGCTGTGGGCCCCAACAACATCCCGGCTATCATGCTGAAGACTTGTGCTCCAGAACTAGCCGCGCCTCTAGCTAAGCTGTTCCATTACAGCTACAACACTGGCATCTATCCGACAATGTGGAAAACTGCCCAGGTATGTCCTGTCCACAAAAAGCAGGACAAATCCAATCCAGCCAATTACCATCCCATCAGTCTACTCTCAATCATCAGCAAAGTGATGGAAGGTGTAATCGACAGTGCTATCAAGCGGCAATTACTCACCAATAACCTGCTCACTGATGCCCAGTTTGGGTCCCGCCAAGACCACTTGGCTCCAGACCTCATTACAGCATTGGTCCAAACATGGACAAAGGAGCTGAATTCCAGAGGTGAGGTGAAAGTGACTAACCTTGACATCAAGGCAGCATTTGACCGAGTGTGGTATCAAGGAGCCCTAGTAAAGCTGAAGTCAATGGGAATCAGGGGGAAAACACTCCACTGGCTGGAGTCATACCTAGCACAAAGGAAGATGGTTGTGGTGGTTGAAGGTCAATCATCACAGCCCCAGGACATCGTTGCAGGAGTTCCTCAGGGCAGTGTCCTAGGCCCAACCATCTTCAGCTGCTTCATCAATGACCTTCCCTCCAACATAAGGTCAGAAATGGGGATGTTCACTGATGATTGCACAGTGTTCAGCGCCATTCACAACTCCTCAGATAATGAAGCAGTCCATGCCCGCATGCAACAAGACCTGGATGACGTTCAGGCTTGGGCTGATAAGTGGCAGCTAACATTCGTGCCACAGAAGTGCCAGGCAATGACTATCTCCAACAAGCGAGAGTCTAACCACCTCCCCTTGACATTCAACGGCATTACCATCGCCGAATCCCACACCATCAACATCCTGAGATTCACCATTGACCAGAAACTTAACTGGACCAGCCACATAAGTACTGAGGCAACAAGAGCAGGTCAGAGGCTGGCTATTCTGCGGCGAGTGTCTCACCTCCTGACTCCCCAAAGCCTTTCCACCATCTACAAGGCACAAGTAAGGAGTGTGATGGAATACTCTCCACTTGCCTGGATGAGTGCAGCTCCAACAACACTCAAGAAGCTCGACACCATCCAGGACAAAGCAGCCCGTTTGATTGGCACCCCATCCACCACCTTAAACATTCACTCCCTCCATCATTGGCGTACCGTGGCTGCAGTGTGTACCATCTACAAGATGCACTGCAGCAACTCACCAAGGCTTCTTCGGCAGCACCTCCCAAACCCGCAACCTCTTCCACCTAGAAGGACAAGGGCAGCAGGCGCAGGGGAACACCACCACCTCCAACTTCCCCTCCAAGTCACACACCATCTGATCTTGGTAATATATCGCTGATCCTTCATCGTCGCTGGGTCAAAATCCTGGAACTCCCTACCTATCAGCACTGTGGGAGTACCTTCACCACACGGACTGCAGCGGTTCAAGAAGGCGGCTCACCACCACCTTCTCAAGGGCAACTAGGGATGGGCAATAAATGCTGGCCTTGCCAGCAACGCCCACATCCCATAAGCAAATTAAAAAAAAACTCTCCCAGATCCCATAAGCGAATAAAAAAAAACATACTATTGTTGTCCCCAAGGGGGTCAACGTCGCCGGTGGCCACAGCGCCCACCACCTGGCAGCCAATAATCTGCAGCATTCTATTCTCCAGCGCAGACAGTGGATGGGTGCTGGCTTTGCCCTCGCCTGTGCGCTCCTGCTCCCTCCTGTTGTGAGCCACCTTGGCCTACAAGAGAAAGGAAAGTGTGTGAGTGAGTATGGAGCAATGTGTTTGGGTGATGTTCCTGCCATAATTGAATAGCTGTCATTGTGTGCAAGGTGTGAGATGTGGGTGTGAGTGTTGATAGGTAAAGATTGTTGGTGGGTGAGTGCTGGGGATGTGGTGCTTTGGGCAGTGTGTGCAGACTGTGGTTCAGATTTGTTGAAGCATTGATTCACCCTGACCACCCGAGTGTGGTTGTTAAGTTCTTCCTCCACTGTGTGTGGGTCCCAGGGACCACAGTGCTGCCCGAGACGTGCTGCGCTACCACCCTCCATATGCTGCGGAAGACTTGCGGTGAGGGCCTCCTGCCATTAGCAGGGTAGAGCACCGCCCTCCGTCTCTCCACAGCAAACACCAATGCCTCCAATGCTTGATCACTGAATCTGCGGGCTCTATCACTGCGGCGTGGATCTGCCATGAGTACAGTTGCTTCAGTCCTCCGGCTCCTTCTCCTTGACCTGCTGCTGCCTGCTGAGATGGCTGCACAACCAGCAATGCTGAGAACGAGATTCTGAGCATCAACGAACCTCCCCTTTAAGAACTGGAAAAAGCCTGTGGCAATGATGAATTGTGATTAGACTGCACCTGATATTGGTCCACCCTTTGAGTGTAACGCCAATGGGCTTGGGCTTAAAGACTTGGAATAGCGCTCCAATCATTTCTTTGAGCAGTGAGCACAAATTTTGCGTGCAGTCTAAAGTATTAGCGCCTGGCGCTAATTCTTCAACTTTTCTAATTTTACCGCCCATTCCTGGGCTATAATGAATTTCTAGCCCATAGACTTCACGGGCCCAGCATTTAAACAAAAAGGTGATTTCTGTGCTCCAGCAATTGCTGAATGCATTGGACTGCCTGCCAGAGAGCTTCCGGAACATGTCAGAAGGTATGGTGGAGTCGACAACCCACTTGTGTGGGGCTGCCACACATGGCTTCAACATTTGGCAGTCAACTGTGCAAAGTGTCACCTTGATGGTCCTTACTGCTGAGCATCCCCCCGTCCTCCCTCACCAGATCTGTGACACCAGACACCATCTCTCAGGCTGTGCGAGCTCTGGGCTCAATCAACTTCTCTCCTTTGGACAGGCTGGGAAGTGCTGAGCCCATAGCTCGGTAACAGGGGCAGTCGTGCAATGGGAATGGAACATGATGTCATGATGATAATACTTCTCTGGCCTTGCGACTCCCTGAACCAATGTCCGCTCTGGTGCCAGAAAGCCAGCTGGGCCAGACTGCCCTGGCAGATGGCGAATTATTGCAGTCTGCAGCCGGGCCCTCTCAGGCATGAGCTCCTAGAGGTCACTGATTGCAAGCATCTGATGAGCTCTTGAGGGAGACACAGCAAACCCCCTCCTCCCACGGTGCAGCACCTCATAGACACACTAGAGCAAGTAAAAGAGCATGTCAGACAATTCACTGGGGCTCACTCTGGGGTGAGAGATAGTGAGTAGGCCTTTCTATAAGCTAGTAAAACCACAATGCTTTTCGAAATCTTTGTGTGCAGAGGGTGTTCCTGTAGTAATTTTGCAATGTTAATTGACATGAATATCAGTTTTGGTATTTGGGGAGATGCTGTTGATTGTAGGGTGGAAGGACTGGGACAGGTATTGGACATGTAGGGTGGAAGGACTGGGACAGATGTTGGACATGTAGGGTGGAAGGACTGGGACAGATGTTGGACATGTAGGGTGGAAGGACTGGGACAGGTATTGGACATGTAGGGTGGAAGGACTGGGACAGATGTTGGACATGTAGGGTGGAAGGACTGGGACAGATGTTGGACATGTAGGGTGGAAGGACTGGGACAGGTATTGGACATGTAGGGTGGAAGGACTGGGACAGATGTTGGACATGTAGGGTGGAAGGACTGGGACAGATGTTGGTCATGTAGGGTGGAAGGACTGGGACAGATGTTGGGCATGACAGTGCAAGAGAGCAGGGATAATCCAGCTGAAATTCTCTTCAATGAACTGCTGCTGAACAAGTCTGGCTGCGAGCAACTGTTGGATCTTTCCCACTTCCTCACCATCCTCTATGTCATCAGTGTCATCTCCATCATCATGCTGAAAGCCCGAGTCCACTGGTGGCTCCATGTGTTGTCCCCATTGAATATCAACGTATGCAACACACATCAAACCACAATCAAAAGGGACACTCTCCATGATCTGTATTGCTGGAAACCACCAGACCTGTCCAGGCAGCACAATCATTGCTTGAGGACTCTTAAGGTCTGCTCAATGAGGGCTCGAGTTGAGCCATGGATCTGATTGTAATAGAGTTCTGCAGCCAAGTGTGGCTTCCTAAGCGGAGGCGTGAGTCAAGCATGCAGAAGAAAGCCCTTGTCTCCAATCAGCCAGCTGTTTGCCCAATGGTGCAAAACTGGGCAAACTGTGGGGCAGATAGATGATTGATGCAATATGAAATGCTATAACTGCCAGGAAAGCAGCAACTGACCTGACACTGCTGGTGATCAGAACATGAGACGCATATTAATAGAATGGGAGCCCTTGTGTTGCAAGAAGGCAGTTGCATTGTGTAAATGAGTCCACAGGGTGATGTAGGTGCAGTCAATGGCACCCCGAACTTGGAGAAATCTGTGCAAATGCCAGAACCATATCTTGCTGGCTCTGGAGGTCCATGGGGAAATTGATGAATGTTTTTGCTCTGGCAAACAAAGGCATAGATGCAGATTGACTGATGCTGCCTGGAAGGAGCTGGAGGCAATGAAGTTCAGGGCTGCAGTGACTGTGACTGCAACAGGCAATGCAGTGCTAGCTGCAGAAACTGGCTACATGCCTTCCTGTAGGAAGTGACACGATTCTGTCACTGCTCCCCTAGAGAAAGAAAGGCTTGCATTTATATAGCGCCTTTCACGACCTCGGGACATCCCAAAGTGCTTTGCAGCAAATGAAGCACTTTTGAAGTATAGTCACTGTTGTAATGTAGGAAACACGGCAGCCAATGTGCGCACAGCAAGCTCCCACAAACAGCAATGTGATAATGACCAGACAATCTGTTTTTCAGTGATGTTGATTGAGGGATAAATATTGGCCCAGGACACCGGGGATAACTCCCCTGCTCTTCTTCAAAATAGTGCCATGGGGTCATTTACATCCACCTGAGAGAGCAGACGAGGCCTCGGTTTAACGTCTCATCCAAAAGATGGCACCTCTGACGGTGCAGCACCCCCTCCGTACTGCACTGAAGTGTCAGCCTAGATTTTTGTGTTCAAGTCTGGAGTGGGACTTGAACCCACAACCTTCTGACTCAGAGGGGAGAGTGCTAGCAACTGAGCCACAACTGACACTGGAGAATCAAAACCTCATGCACAGCTCCGCAGAGAACTGGGTTATGCTGCTGGGGGCCTATAACTCTGTTGGGAGGGTGAGGATTCCTCCGAGCTCGCCTCTTTCTATTTGCTCTCACTCCAGATGCAGCTCTGTTTGCTCCTTCCTCCTCATCCTCTTCCTAGTCCTCCTCTTCCTCCTCCTCCTCCTCCCAGAGTGCGATTCTTAGGAGGACCCTATCACGAAACAAAGGCAATGCCAGAAATCCCTTAACAGCTCAGAACCTACAGTAGCGACTAGAAGTCAACTTTCAAAAAAACCCCAAGCCAATGCAAGACAAATGTCTGCAAAAGCTTTATCTGAGAGCAGCTGAGGATCCCATTAAATAGTGTTTGAAACGGCCGCCTCAGGACTGGTACCGGCCATGGATGGTGAGCTGAAACAGGAAGTGGTGTTAACTCATACGTGATCTTGGGAAATGGTGTCAGCATCAGAATGACCTCACTTGCCACAAATTTAAATACATTCATGAAGCTCCCACATGCTCAGACAGAAGCTGTAGCCTCCAGGAATTATGTTTGCCAGAAACTCAGACAAATTATAAATAACGAATCATAGAAACATAGAGGAAAAAATTGAAGGGAGGAAAGAACAAAAGGGAGGGTCTGTGATCACCATCTGCTTTCACTGTGCACCATCTCTTAATGTCTCTTAATCTCCCCTGCCTTCCACCCTATCACAGACCTTCCCTTTTGTTCTTTCCTCCCCTCCCCCCTTTCCCTGCCCCTACACTTGCTTAAAACCTGTTACATCTCTAACTTTTTCCAGTTCTGATAAAAGTTCATCGATCTGAAACATTAACTCTGTTCCTCTCTCCACAGATGCTGCCTGACCTGCTGAGTATTTCCAGCATTTTCTGTTCTGCTCATCTCACCTCTGGCTCTTTTGCTAATTACCTTAAATCTGTGTCCTCTGGTTACCGACCCTTCTGCCAGTGAGAACAGTTTCTTCTTATTTACTTTGTCGAAACACTTCATAATTTTGAGCGCCTCTATTATATCTCCCCTTAATCTTCTCTGCTCTAAGGAGAACAATCTCAGCTTCTGCAGTCTCTCCACATAACTGAAGTCCCTCATCCCTGGTGCCATTCTAGTAAATCTCCTCTGCACCCTCTCCATGGCCTTGATATCCTTCCTAAAGTGTGGTTCCCAGAATTGGACACAATACTCCAGCTGAGGCCTAACCAGTGTTTTATAAAGGCTCAGCATAACTTCTTTGCTTTTGTACTCTGTCTCTGTTAATATATATGCTTTGACGATTCTGTATCTCCTCACTTCACCCGACGAAGGAGTTGTAACTCCGAAAGCTTGTGATTTAAAATAAAACTGTTGGACTATAACCTGGTGTTGTGCGACCTCTCAATTCTGTTAATAAAGCCAAGGATCCCATATGCCTTTTCAACAGCCTTATCAACTTTTCCTGCCACTTTTAATGATTTCTGAATATAAACTCCCAGGTCTCTCTGTCCCTGTACTCCCTTTAAAATTGTACCATTTACTTTAGTTTGCCTCTCCTCATTCTTCCTCCAAAATGCATCACTTCACACTTCTTTGCATTAAATTATATCTGCCATGTGTCTGCCCTTTTCACCAGTCTGTTTATGTCTTCCTGAAGTCTGCTAATATCCTCCTCACTGTTTACTATATCTCTGAGTTTCATGTTATCTGCAAACTTTGAAATTATGGCCTGTCCAGGTTATTAATATATATCAAAGTGTGCAGTGGTCCTAATACTGACCCATGGGGATCACCACTGTATACCTTCCTCCAGTCTGAAAAACATTCACCACTACTCTCTGCTTTCTGTCCCTTGGACAATTTTGTATCCACGCGGCCACTGCCCCTTCAATCCCATGGGCTTCAATTTTGTTACCAAGTCTATTATGTTGTACTCTTTCAAACGCCTTTTGAAAGTCCATATACACAACATTAACCGCACTACCCTCATCAACACTCTCTGTTACTTCATAAAAGAACTCAGTCAAGTTAGTCAAACACAATTTGCCTTTAACAAATCCATGTTGGCTGTGACTGATTATTCGATGGTTTTCCAAGTGACAATCAATTTTGTCATGGATTATTGTCTCTAAAAGTTTTCCCACCACTAACGTTAGGCTGACTGGCCTGTAGTTACCTGGTTTATCCCTCTCCCCTATTTTGAACAGGGATGTAACATTTGCAATCCTCCAGTCCTCTGGTACCACTCCTATATCTAAGGAGGATTGGAAGACTGTGGCCACAGTCTCCACTATTTCCACCCTTACTATCCTCAGCAACTTAGGATGCATCCCATCCGGACCGGGTGACTTTTCTACTTTGAGTGCTGCCAACTTTTTAAGAACCTCCACTTTATCTATTTTTATCCTATCGAATTTCTCTACTACCTCCTCCTTTACTGTGATATTGGCAGCATCCTCTTCTTTAGTGAAGACACATGCAAAGTACGCATTCAGTACCTCAGCCATGCTCCCTACCTCCACAAGAAGTCTTCTTTTTGGTCCCGAATCTGCCCATACCTTCCTTTGACTATCCCTTTACTCTTTATATGTTTATAAAAGACTTTAGTGTTCCCTTGTATGTTACCCGCAAATCTATTCTCATAAAGTGAGAGTAGGAGAGCAATTGGGACACAGTGACCACAAAATAGTTTGGTTCAGACTGCCAAGGTGGGCGGCAAACTGTGCCAGAGTGGGCAGTGTGAGGCTCTGCTGGTAGCATTAAAATCAACCCTTTACAATCCATAATTAAAGATAATATTTGTGATGAGTGATTTAATCATGGACAACCAGCACGGATTTGTTAAAGTAAGTCATGTTTGACAAATTTGTTCCATTTTTCTGAAGAAATGGTGCTTAGATAGAGAAAGAGAATACAGTTTGTGCAATGTGTCAATGTATCTGCGAGCGTGTCAGTATATCTGTGAGTGTGTGCACATGAGTGTGTCAATGTGGCTCTGCCTTTGTGTGCATCACCTTTGCTCAGTGGTAGCACGCTTTTCTCTGAGTTACAAGATTGTGAGTTTAAGCCAGACTCCAGGACTTGAGCACATTTCTAGGTTGGTACTTCAGTGCAGTACTGAAAGAGTGCTGCATTGTTGAAGATGCTGTCTTTTGAATGAGATATTAAACTGAGGCCTTGTCTACCTGTTCAAGTAAAAGATCCCATAACATTAGTCAAAGAAGAGCAGGGGAGTTGTCCTGATCAACATTCATCCCTCAACCACTGGCACCAAAAACAAATTAACTGGTCAGTTGTCTCACTGTTTGTTTGCAGGTTCTTGCTGTGTGCAACTTGACTGCTGTGTTTGTCTACAACAGTGACTACACTTCAAAAATAATTCATTAGTTATGAGGCACTTTGGGACATCCTGAGAACATAAAAGGTGCTCTATAATTACATGTTATGTTGTTCTTTCTCCCTCTAAAAGAAAGGAGTTGGTCATTAAACAACTGCCCTCGCTAGCAGAGACCAGGTACAAGGAACTCCTCCAGGGCAGTATGGTGAGCAACACAACTCACCATTAAATGTGTCCATGATGCGGAGGTGCCGGTGTTGGACTGGGGTGGACAAAAGTGAGAAGTCGCACAACACCAGGTTATAGTCCAACAGTTTTATTTGAAATCACAAGCTTTCGGAGCGGCTGCTCCTTCGTCAGGTGACATCTCTTCACTTCACCTGACGAAGGAGCAGCCACTCCGAAAGCTTGTGATTTCAAACAAAACTGTTGGACTATAACCTGATGTTGTGCGACTTCTCATTAAATGTGTGAGAGCATTGGCACCAGCACTGCAGTATGTACACACATCTTACCCCCTCGATTGGTCATTCCACTGTTTGAAAGCCCACGGCTTCAGCAGAGTTTCTTGGCTCTCCATAAGCTAATGACCGACCTGTGGTCACGTAAACAAGCACATGTGCTCCGACCCAACCTACCACTAACACCTTGTGTCGTGCCAGATATCTTGATGTTCTGGACATCCAATTTCAATGACAGCTTTCATGGATACTGCTCACCTAGTGCTTAATGCAGGCTCTCATCTTTTAGCTTTAGTTTTTGTAAATACATGTTGCTCTGTGTGGCTGACTCCACTCTAGGGCGTTGAGTGATATTCTGGTGTAGGCGGAATCGGTCTCTCTTAGCAACTGTTTCCTATTTTTGTCACTTCGTAGCTTGGTCCCAGAGCTTGTATTAGGGCACTGGAAACACTTCCATTGCATTTCCAAAAAACAAACCATGAAGAAGAGTTATTTGAGCACTTATCATAAGATTAATTTATTTACAAAATTAACATGGATATTACATTTATCATTGAGTCATCATAAGGACAAAAATAAAACCCAACAGTCAGGTGTAAAATGCCACAACTCGAGCTGTTTCAACATGAATTAAACGTGACAAAATCAAAGTTCTGCAGTAACTGGGGATACAACGCTCAATATTGACTCTACAAATTAAATGATAACAAAACACACCTTCTCTCCAATCGGACAGATTAACATAGATTCAGGCACGGTTCCTCAGTCTGCGTTGAGTTAGCTGATTTTAATTGAGGCTGCTGTAGGGGTGCTTCACGAGCTTTGGCCTGGGGGAGAGGGCCATCAGCACAGGTTCCTGTACCTGATTACTACCAGTCATCCCAGCTAGAACGTCCACTTGAGGATATCAGGCGAGGACCATCATCGGGTTCCTCTGTGATGCTCCCATGGCTGAATAGTCTGTTGACACTCAACCTCATATATGAACAGTGACCAGAAGACACCTCATAAACCTTACCCCAGTGACGATTAGCACCTCCAGGAGAAAAGGGAAGGAAATTGAAGAGGGGGAAAATGCTTTATAAAAGAATCAGGCAAGCTAATGGACTACTCCGTAAAGAGGAATAATCAACCACTTCAATGTACTGACAAACATTCGCTCTTTTCTCTGCAATGTTGCTGTTGAGCCTGTGACAACTAAGTGTTTTTTATCTTCTCTATTGAGGCCTCATTTCAATGGCCCGGTTTCACCTTCTCCGAGATTTTAACAGGGGTAGGTGCTTGTGGACAAGCGCATGATGGCAACTCCATCGCCAATTCTGGCTCCAGAGGTCAGCATCTGGTCCAGTACAAAACCTAGAATCTAAAACTGGAATCCACTGTCGGTTCTCAGACTTTTTACTTCTCAAAATCAGAAAACGGCCCATCTGGTCGTTCATACTTAACAAGTGTGACTCACTTACTGTTATGATCTTACCAAGCACTTTAAGATGTATTGTAATATAAATCTTCCCATTTCTGGGTTTCTCAAATTGTTATCAAGGCTCCTGATAGACAATAGCCCTTTCTATTTGATCAACTGACAAAAAGTTCGGCTGTGACTTTAATAATAGTTTGGGCTGTTTTCTGGTTGTTGTGGTTTTAGTATTAGTTTTAATTGCTGATTTAAGTGTTGGTGTGAGACAGCAGTGTAACATACCTGTCTCTGAGAACATCAGTGGTCTCACTCTCTCACTCTCAAAACAAGAGCTTCCTGACAGCTGCTTGACTGAAGAAAGGGAAAGTTAATCTGGAGAAGTGGCTCCCATTTAACCCTTACACTGCCGGTCTATCGCGGTGGGATTTCTTAGCATTGTGTCATTCAAAATTAGCCTTAAAATAACTACAGCCAGGAAACTGACCATTGCTACTGTATATTCACGAAGCTGCGAGTGTTTCGGTGAATCTTGTGCTAATCGAGGTCAAGTATTTTGAGCTTTTCCATTTTAGACACTGGCTGACAGTTTGAAGCACTGTGGTGTTCTGTCTCGACAATGTGCCCTGACCCTGCACTCAGAAGATGATCCCATACTGCAGCACTCTGAATGGTCCCATGTACAACACCAAATATCAGAAAGCTTTCTCGCT
Organism: Squalus acanthias; assembly: GCA_030390025.1. Taxonomy (NCBI): domain Eukaryota; kingdom Metazoa; phylum Chordata; class Chondrichthyes; order Squaliformes; family Squalidae; genus Squalus; species Squalus acanthias. The sequence goes on along the minus strand of CM059440.1, from coordinate 39,192,527 downwards.
GAGCTTGCACACTCGGCGCGAATGCTGCTGCATTGTGTGCACTTGCGCCGAGATGCAGTCGAAGCAGTTTCAGACAGGATCCACAGACTGGCGTTCCTTCAAACCCCGCCCACAGTCTGCTAGCCTATAGCCACCCATGCCAGTGTGTGCATGATTCTGGGTCTGTGTGTGTGTGGGAGAAGGGAAATCATCCCAACTAATACTGGCTTGTTTTCCAAACTTTGAGTTTAAAAGTAGCCCCCTTTCTCTATGAATCCTGCAGTAAGGGTGAGGCCAGTGTCTGGCTCAGGGGGCCACTTGTTTTGGCCTGCCGATGGTCCGGCCTCGCGGTTGCAAAAGAAGTGGAAGAATGTGCAAAGTATCAGTCGCTCACCCGGGAGATCCCCACCTGGAGTTGAAGCAGATGCGGTGCCACATGCACCGTGTCAGTGTATGGAGAACGGGTCTTGCTGCAGTGTCTGGCCGGCAGGTGGTGCTGTCTGCGAGCTCGCCCGCCATCCGCTCTGCCTGTGACACAAATGGGCAGACAGATTTGAATGCCTTTTGTCCTATTTCCCAAAGGAAGCCACACAGAAATTATCCACAAAATATTACCTATTACCTTTATCATTTATAAAGCCTGCAATTTAATCCTTAAATGTTCAATTCGTTGTACAAAACGTGCCTACCAGCCCAAGCACGCCTGATTTAGAGATGGAGATGACCAAGAACTGGGAGAGGGAGAGACAGGTGGAGAAGGGAGAGCGGGAGAGAGGAAGAAATGGAGAGGAAAAAGATAAGGAGAGGGAGATGGAGAGAAAAGAGAGGTGGAGAGAGGGAGATGGGGAGAGGGGGATAGGGAGAGGAAAAGAGAGGGAGATGGGGAGAGGGGGAGAGAGGATGGGGAGAGAGAGGGGGAGAGGGAGATGGGGAGATGAAGAGAGAGTTGAGGAGAGAGGGATAGGGTGAGGAAGATGGGGAGAGGTGGAGAGGGAGATGGGGAGAGGGAGATGGAGAGAGGGAGATGGGGAGAGAGAGGTGGAGAGAGGATGGGGAGAGAGGGAGTTGCAGAGAGGGAGATGGGGAGAGGCAGTTGGAGAGAGATGGGGAGAGGGAGATGGGGAGAGAGCGATGGGGAGAGGAAGGTGAAGAGAGGGAGGAGATAAAGGTGGGGAGAGAGAGATGGGGAGAGGTGGAGATGGGGAGAGGGAGGGGGAGAGAGGGGGAGAGGAGAGGGGGAGAGAGGGAGATGGGGAGAGGTGGAGATGGGGAGAGAGTGGGGGGGAGAGAGGGAGAGGTGGAGATGGGGAGAGAGGGAGAGGAGGAGATGGGGAGATGGGGAGAGGTGGAGATGGGGAGAGAGTGGGGGGGGGGGGGAGAGAGGGAGAGGTGGAGAGGGGAGAGGGGGAGATGGGGAGAGAGGGAGAGGTGGAGATGGGGAGAGAGTGGGGGGGAGAGAGGGAGAGGTGGAGAGGGGAGAGGAGGAGATGGGGAGATGGGGAGAGGTGGAGATGGGGAGAGAGTGGGGGGGGAGAGAGGGAGAGGTGGAGAGGGGAGAGGGGGAGATGGGGAGAGAGGGAGAGGTGGAGAAGGGGAGAGAGGGAGATGGGGAGAGAGGGAGAGAGAGGGAGAGGTGGAGATGGGGAGAGGGAGGGGGAGAGGGGGGGAGTGAGGTGGAGAGAGGGAGATGGGGAGAGGTGGAGATGGGGAGAGGGAGGGGGAGAGAGGGAGAGGTGGAGAGGGGGGGGGAGAGAGAGGGAGATGGGGAGAGGTGGAGATGGGGAGAGGGAGGGGGAGAGAGAGGGAGATGGGGAGAGGTGGAGATGGGGAGAGGGAGGGGGAGAGAGGGAGAGGTGGAGAGAGGGAGAGGGGGGGGAGAGGTGGAGATGGGGTGAGGGAGGGGGAGAGAGGGAGAGGTGGAGATGGGGAGAGGGAGGGGAGAGGGGGGGAGTGAGGTGGAGAGAGGGAGATGGGGAGAGGTGGAGATGGGGAGAGGGAGGGGGAGAGAGGGAGAGGTGGAGAGGGGGGGGAGAGAGGGAGATGGGGAGAGGGAGGGGGAGAGAGGGAGAGGTGGAGAGGGGGGGGGGAGAGAGGGAGATGGGGAGAGGGAGGGGGAGAGAGGGAGAGGTGGAGAGGGGGGGGGGGAGAGAGGGAGATGGGGAGAGTACCACAGCAGTGCCAGGCACTCTGACATTTAATCACTGAGTATTTCCAGTAGATGGGTGCAGTACGTGCTGTGATGTTTCGCGTGAATTTATTGTCATACTAGTCCGTTCCTGAGATGAGCCCAGACATGAAGCCAGTCTCACATGACAGAGTTGGGGATCGGACCCCCTCCTTTAACCGGACCCCCTCCTTTAACTCTTTAAGCAGTGGACGATCTTTGCAGCCTCCCATCCAGGGCGCAGTGTTGTATGTAATGGGGACTTCTCACAAGCCCACTGATCAGCTGCAGACTTATGGAGCCACCGGTGCAATGCAGTGAGAGCACGGATTATAAAGAGTGCCGAATACATTAGACCGTGGCGGTGAAAGGATCGCCTTTGCCCGATACCTGGATATACTCGTTCTCTCTCCCGAGCAGCAGCAGCACTCCAGCCCGGAACCAGGGCTGCAACCAGCCAGACCTGGGTGATTGACAGCCATGGTCAGCACTACTGCGGCTGGGGGGGGGGGGGGGGGGAGACACACTATAGTATTGTAAATACAATCTTCAACAGCTGCCTTGTGTCCATCTGCGCAAAGGTTGAAATATATTGCGCTAATTCTAGCTAATGTTGAATGTGCTTGGGAGGCGGTGTGGTTGGGTGTAGAGTCGAGGCTGCTGCTGGTGCTGTGAGTGAGCTCCCCCTGGCCGTGCTGGCGGATGGCACGGTCCCGCTGGCTCGGGCTCTCAGACTCCCTGCATGGTTCAGGCTGCTTCAGCCGCTGCCTTGCACTGACTGTGTCTGAGTCTCCCCATCAATCCATGCTGCTCCACACCTCCCACCATGGGCATCCTTTGGATATTTTGGATATTCCCTGCTGCTGCTGCCCTGGAAGGTACAGTCACCCTTTGGTCTATTTATTTCTGTCCTAAAACTTTTTGTTCAGGGAGGAAATGTTGCTGCTGAATGTGGAGTTTGGGCGACAGAATGCAGCCTGAGACAGGTTTGTAAATGACTGATGCATGGGAATGATGGAGGGAAACCGGATTCCGACCACTTCTGATGGATATTTTCCGGCTGATCTTTGCTGCCCTGTTATTAACAGCTTCCAGAGATTGCATTTCAACAAGAAAGTTGTGTTCTTGCCATATGTTATTGTGTACAGTGGATTTGTGCATCGAATTTATTGCATGTGTCTGCAGTTTGGTTTGCATCATTAAATAGCGATGTATTTGAAATTATTCTGAATATGACTGATGGTGAGGAAAAAGTGTTGAGTTACCTTGATGGAGCGATCCACATTTCGGATCTCAGTGAGGAGATCCCGAGCCCACTCAGCAGCTCCCCACACGCTGCACATCACTCGCTGTATTGTGGCTCGATCAGAATCCGGAGAGTCCGTCTGGGGGTTTCAGCATACTGAAAGAAATAGGAAAGAGAGAGTGTGGGATTGGAGAGAGAGAGAGGAACTGGAGAGAATGTGGAAATGGAGAGAGAGCGTGGAATTGGAGGGAGAGAGCGGGGAATTGGAGAGAGAGAGTGTCGAAATGGAAAGAGAGAGCATGAAATTGGAGAGAGAGAGTGTGGAATTGGAGAGAGAGTGTGGAAATGGAGAGAGAGAGTGTGGAATTGGAGAGAGAGAGCGTGGAATTGGAGAGAGAGTGTGTGAATGGAGAGAGAGTGTGTGGAATTGGAGAGAGAGAGTGTGGAATTGGAGAGAGTGTGGAATTGGAGAGAGAGAATGTGGAAATGGAGAGAGAGAGCGTGGAAATGGAGAGAGAGAGGAATTGGAGAGAGAGGAATTGGAGAGAGAGGAATTGGAGAGAGAGAGTGTGGAATTGGAGAGAGAGTGTGGAAATGGAGAGAGAGTGTGGAATTGGAGAGAGAGAGTGTGGAATTGGAGAGAGAGTGTGGAATTGGAGAGAGAGTGGAAATGGAGAGAGAGAGTGTGGAATTGGAGAGAGTGTGGAATTGGAGAGAGTGGAAATGGAGAGAGAGAGTGTGAAAATGGAGAGAGAGAGCGTGGAATTAGAGAGAGAGAGAGTGGAATTGGAGAGAGAGAATGTGGAAATGGAGAGAGAGAGCATGGAAATGGAGAGAGAGGAATTGGAGAGAGAGGAATTGGAGAGAGAGAGTGTGGAATTGGAGAGAGTGTGGAAATGGAGAGAGGAATTGGAGAGAGAGGAATTGGAGAGAGAGAGTGTGGAATTGGAGAGTGTGGAATTGGAGAGAGCGAGTGTGGAATTGGAGCGAGAGAGAGAGAGAGGAATTGGAGAGAGAGAGTGTGGAATTGGAGAGAGAGAGGAATTGGAGAGAGAGAGTGTGGAATTGGAGAGAGAGAGTGGCAGACTGGTCACGAAGTTAAAAGCCCATGGGATCCAGGGCAAAGTGTCAAGTTGGATTGAAAACTGGCTCGGAGGCAGGAAGCAGAGGGTAATGGTTGATGGGTGTTTTTGTGAATGGAAGGCTGTTTCCAGTGGGGTTCCGCAGGGCTCAGTACTAGGTCCCTTGCTTTTTGTGGTATGTATCAATGATCTAGACTTGAATATATGGGGTATGATTAAGAAGTTTGCAGATGATACTAAAATCAGCTGTGTGGTTGATACTGAAGAAAAGTGAGAAGTCGCACAACACCGGGTTATAGTCCAACAGTTTTATTTGAAATCACAAGCTTTCGGAGTGCTGCTCCTTCATCAGGTGAAGTAGGAGAAGGAAGCTGTAGACTGCAGGAAGATATCAATAAATTGGTCAGGTGGGCAGAACAGTGGCAAATGGAATTCAATCCGGAGAAGTGTGAGTTAATGCATTTGGGGAGGGCTAACAAGGAAAGGGAATACACATTAAATGGTAGGACACTAAGTAGTGTAGAGGAACAAAGGGACCTTGGAGTGCATGTCCACAGATCCCTGAAGGTAGCAGGCCAGGTAGATAAGGTGGTTAAGAAGGCATACGGAATGCTTGCCTTTATTAGCCGTGGCATAGAATACAAGAGCAGGGGGAATATGCTTCAAATGTATAAAACACTAGTTAGGCCTCAGCTAGAGTACTGCGTGCAGTTCTGGTCACCACATTACAGGAAAGATGTGATTGCACTAGAGAGGGTACAGAGGAGATTTACAAGGATGTTGCCGGGAGTATAGAATCTTAGCTATGAGGAAAGACTGGACAGGCTGGGTCTGTTTTCCTTGGAACAGAGGAGGCTGAGGGGAGACCTTATTGAGATGTATAAAATTATGAGGGGCCTAGATAAAGAGGATAGAAAGGACCTATTTCCCCTAGCAGTGGGGTCAAAAACCAGGGGGCACAGATTTGAAGTAATTGGTGGAAGATTTAGAGGGGATTTGAGGGGAAATTTCTTCACCTAGAGGGTTGTGGGGGTCTGGAATTCACTGCCTGAAAGGGTGCTAGAGGCAGGAACCCTAACCACATTTAAAAAGTACTTGGATGTGCACTTGGGATGCTCTAACCTGCAGGGCTACGGACCAAGAGCTGGGAAGTGGGATTAGGCTGGATAGCAATTTGTTGGCCGACACGGACAAGATGGGCCGAAATGGCCTCCTTCCGTGCTGTACCTTTCTATGATTCTATGAAAGTGGAATTGGAGAGAGAAGAGACAGTGGAATTGGAGAGAGAGAGTGTGAAATTGGAGAGAGAAAGTGTGGAATTGGAGAGAGAGAGAGCGTGGAATTGGAGAGAGAGAGTGTGGAATTGGAGAGAGAGAGAGTGGAATTGGACAGAGAGTGTGTGGAATTGGAGAGAGAGAGTGTGAAAATGGAGAGAGAGAATGTGGAATTGGAGAGAGAGAGAGGAATTGGAGAGAGAGAGAATGTGGAATTGGAGAGAGAGAGAGTGTGGAATTGGAGAGAGGGAGAGTGTGGAATTGGAGAGAGAGAGTGCGGCATTGGAGAGAGAGTGTGGAATTGGAGAGAGAGTGTGGAATTAGAGAGCGAGAGTGTGGAATTGGAGAGAGAGAGTGTGGGATTAGAGACAGAGAGAGGAATTGGACAGAGAGAGTGTGGAAATGGAGAGAGAGCATGGATTTGGAGCGAGAGAGGGTGGAATTGGAGAGAGAGAGCGTGGAATTGGAGAGAGAGAATGTGGAATTGGAGAGACAGAGAGTGTGGAATTGGAGAGAGAGAGTTTGGAATTGGAGAGAGAGCGTGGAATTGGAGAGAGAGAGTGTGGAATTGGAGAGAGAGAGTGTGGAATTGGAGAGACAGAGCGGAATTGGAGCGAGAGTGGAATTGGAGAGAGAGAGTGTGGGATTAGAGACAGAGAGATGAATTGGAGAGAGAGAGTGTGGAAATGGAGAGAGAGAGCATGGATTTGGAGAGAGAGAGGGTGGAATTGGAGAGAGAGAGCGTGGAATTGGAGAGAGAGAATGTGGAATTGGAGAGAGAGAGTGTGGAATTGGAGAGAGAGAGTGTGGAATTAGAGAGAGAGAGTGTGGAATTGGAGAGAGAGCGTGGAATTGGAGAGAGAGAGCGTGGAATTGGAGAGAGAGAGCGTGGAATTGGAGAGAGAGAGTGTGGAATTGGAGAGAGAGAGAGTGCGGAATTGGAGAGAGAGAATGTGGAAATGGAGAGAGCGTGGAATTGGAGAGAGAGAGTGCGGCATTGGAGAGAGAGTATGGAATTGGAGAGAGAGTGTGGAATTAGAGAGCGAGAGTGTGGAATTGGAGAGAGGGAGCATGGATTTGGAGAGAGAGAGGGTGGAATTGGAGAGAGAGTGTGGGATTAGAGACAGAGAGAGGAATTGGAGAGAGAGAGTGTGGAAATGGAGAGAGAGAGCATGGATTTGGAGAGAGAGGGTGGAATTGGAGAGAGAGCGTGGAATTGGAGAGAGAGAGCGGAATTGGAGAGAGAGAATGTGGAAATGGAGAGAGAGTGTGTGGAATTGGAGAGAGAGAGTGCGGCATTGGAGAGAGAGTGTGGAATTGGAGAGAGAGTGTGGAATTAGAGAGCGAGAGTGTGGAATTGGAGAGAGAGAGCATGGATTTGGAGAGAGAGAGGGTGGAATTGGAGAGAGAGTGTGGGATTAGAGACAGAGAGAGGAATTGGAGAGAGAGAGTGTGGAAATGGAGAGAGAGAGCATGGATTTGGAGAGAGAGGGTGGAATTGGAGAGAGAGCGTGGAATTGGAGAGAGAGAGCGGAATTGGAGAGAGAGAATGTGGAAATGGAGAGAGAGAGTGTGGAATTGGAGAGAGAGTGTGGGATTAGAGACAGAGAGTGGAATTGGAGAGAGAGAGTGTGGGATTAGAGACAGAGAGATGAATTGGAGAGAGAGAGTGTGGAAATGGAGAGAGAGAGCATGGATTTGGAGAGAGAGAGGGTGGAATTGGAGAGAGAGAGCGTGGAATTGGAGAGAGAGAATGTGGAATTGGAGAGAGAGAGTGTGGAATTGGAGAGAGAGAGTGTGGAATTAGAGAGAGAGAGTGTGGAATTGGAGAGAGAGCGTGGAATTGGAGAGAGAGAGCGTGGAATTGGAGAGAGAGAGCGTGGAATTGGAGAGAGAGAGTGTGGAATTGGAGAGAGAGAGAGTGCGGAATTGGAGAGAGAGAATGTGGAAATGGAGAGAGAGAGTGTGGAATTGGAGAGAGAGAGTGCGGCATTGGAGAGAGAGTATGGAATTGGAGAGAGAGTGTGGAATTAGAGAGCGAGAGTGTGGAATTGGAGAGAGGGAGCATGGATTTGGAGAGAGAGAGGGTGGAATTGGAGAGAGAGTGTGGGATTAGAGACAGAGAGAGGAATTGGAGAGAGAGAGTGTGGAAATGGAGAGAGAGAGCATGGATTTGGAGAGAGAGGGTGGAATTGGAGAGAGAGAGCGGAATTGGAGAGAGAGAATGTGGAAATGGAGAGAGAGTGTGTGGAATTGGAGAGAGAGAGTGCGGCATTGGAGAGAGAGTGTGGAATTGGAGAGAGAGTGTGGAATTAGAGAGCGAGAGTGTGGAATTGGAGAGAGAGAGCATGGATTTGGAGAGAGAGAGGGTGGAATTGGAGAGAGAGTGTGGGATTAGAGACAGAGAGAGGAATTGGAGAGAGAGAGTGTGGAAATGGAGAGAGAGAGCATGGATTTGGAGAGAGAGGGTGGAATTGGAGAGAGAGCGTGGAATTGGAGAGAGAGAGCGGAATTGGAGAGAGAGAATGTGGAAATGGAGAGAGAGAGTGTGGAATTGGAGAGAGAGAGTGCGGCATTGGAGAGAGAGTGTGGAATTGGAGAGAGAGTGTGGAATTAGAGAGCGAGAGTGTGGAATTGGAGAGAGAGAGCATGGATTTGGAGAGAGAGAGGGTGGAATTGGAGAGAGAGTGTGGGATTAGAGACAGAGAGAGGAATTGGAGAGAGAGAGTGTGGAAATGGAGAGAGAGAGCATGGATTTGGAGAGAGAGGGTGGAATTGGAGAGAGAGCGTGGAATTGGAGAGAAAGAGCGGAATTGGAGAGAGAGAATGTGGAAATGGAGAGAGAGAGTGTGGAATTGGAGAGAGAGAGTGCGGCATTGGAGAGAGAGTGTGGAATTGGAGAGAGAGTGTGGAATTAGAGAGCGAGAGTGTGGAATTGGAGAGAGAGAGCATGGATTTGGAGAGAGAGAGGGTGGAATTGGAGAGAGAGTGTGGGATTAGAGACAGAGAGAGGAATTGGAGAGAGAGAGTGTGGAAATGGAGAGAGAGCGTGGAATTGGAGAGAGAGAGCGGAATTGGAGAGAGAGCGTGGAATTGGAGAGAGAGAGCATGGAATTGGAGAGAGAGAGTGTGGAATTGGAGAGAGAGCGTGTGGAATTGGAGAGAGAGAATGTGGAATTGGAGAGGGAGAGGAATTGGAGAGAGAGAGAGTGGAATTGGAGAGAGAGAGTGTGGAATTGGAGAGAGAGAGTGTGGAATTGGAGAGAGTGTGTGGAATTGGAGAGTGAGAATGTGGAATTGGAGAGAGAGAAGAATTGGAGAGAGAGAGCGTGGAATTGGAGAGAGAGAATGGAATTGGAGAGAGAGAGCGTGGAATTGGCGAGAGAGAGGAATTGGTGAGAGAGAGTGTGGAATTCGAGAGAGATAGTAATTGGAGAGAGAGAGTGTGGAATTGGAGAGAGAGAATGTGAAATTGGAGAGAGAGAAGAATTGGAGAGAGAGAGCGTGGAATTGGAGAGAAAGAATGGAATTGGAGAGAGAGAGCGTGGAATTGGAGAGAGAGAGTGTCATAGAGTCATAGTCATAGAGTTACACAGCACAGAAAGAGGCCCTTCGGCCCATCGTGTCCGTGCCGGCCATCAAGCCCTATCTATTCTAATCCCATTTTCCAGCACTTGGTCCATAGCCTTGTATGCTATGGCGTTTCAAGTGCTCATCTAAATGCGTCTTGAATGTTCCGAGGGTTCCTGCCTCTACCACCCTTTCAGGCAGTGAGTTCCAGATTCCAATCACCCTCTGGGTGAAAAAGTTTTTCCTCAAATCCCCTCTAAACCTCCTTTCCCTTACCTTGAAACTATGCCCCCTGGTTATTGACCCCTCTTCTAAGGGGAAAAGTTGCTTTCTATCTACCCTATCTACACCCCTTATTATTTTGTACACTCAATCAGGTCCCCCCTCAGCCTTCTCTGCTCTAAGGAAAACAACCCCTGCCTGTCCAGTCTCTCTTCATAGCTGAAACGCTCCAGCCCAGGTAACATCCTGGTGAATCTCCTCTGCACCCTCTCCAATGCAATCACATCCTTCCTATAGTGTGGCAACCAGAACTGCACACAGTATTCCAGCTGTGGCCTAACTAGCGTTTTGTACAGCTCCATCATAACCTCCCTGCTCTTATATTCTGTGCCTCGGCTAATGAAGGCAAGTATCCCATATGCCTTTTTAACCACCTTATCTACCTGTCCTGCTACCTTCAGGGATCTATGTACATGCATACCAAGGTCCCTCTGATCCTTTGTCCTTCCTAGGGTCCTACCATTCATTGTGTATTCCCTTGCCTTGTTAGTCCTCCCAAAATGCATCGCCTCACACTTTTAAGGGTTCATTTCCATTTGCCACTGTTCTGCCCATCTGACCAACCCGTCTATATCGTCCTGTAGCCTGAGGCTTCCCTCCTCGCAATTTACCACTCCACCAATTTTTGTGTCATCTGTGAACTTACTGATCATACCTCCTACATTCAAAACTAAATCATTAATGTACACTACAAACAGCAAGGGACCCAGCACCAATCCCTGCGGTACACCACTGGACACAGGCTTCCAGTCACAAAAACAACCTTCGCCCATCACCCTCTGCCTCCTGCCACTAAGTCAATTTTGGATCCAATGTTCCAAATTTCCCTGGATCCCATGGGCTCTTACCTTCTTGACCAGTCTCCCATGTGGGACTTTGTCAAAAGCCTTACTGAAGTCCACGTAGAATACATCAACTGCACTACCCTCATCCGCACACCTAGTCACCCCCTCGAAAAATTCAATCAAATTGGTTAGACATGATCTCCCCCTTACAAAGCCATGCTGACTATCCTTGATTAATCCTTGCCTCTCCAAGTGGAGACTAATTCTGTCCCTCAGAATTTTTTCCATTAATTTCCCTACCACTGATGTTAGGCTCACTGGCCTGTAATTCCCTGGTTTATCCCTACTACCCTTCTTGAATAATGGTACTACGTTAGCTGTCCTCCAGTCCTCTGGCACCTCCCCTGTGGCCAGACAGGTTCTGAAAATTTGTGTCAGAGCCCCTGCAATCTCCTCCCTTGCCTCACACAGCAGCCTGATATACATCTCGTCTGGGCCTGGGGATTTATCCACTTTTAAGCCCTCTAAAACCACTAGTACCTCCTTCCACTCAATGCTAATTTGTTCAAGTATATCACAATCCCCCTGCCTGATTTCTATGCCTACTTTGTCCTTCTCCATAGTGAACACAGATGTAAAATATTAATTTAAAACCTCACCTACATCTTCCGGCTCTGCACACAGATTGCCACTTTGGTCCCAAATGGGCCCTACTCTTTCTCTGGTTATCCTCTTGCCCTTAATATACTTATAAAACACCTTGGGATTTTCCTTTATTTTGCCCGCCAGTGTTTTTTCATGTCCCCTCTCGCTCTCCTAATTTCTTTTTTAAGTACCCCCCTGCACTTTCTATACTCCTCTAGGGCTTCTACTGTTTTTAGTCCTTTGTATCTGCCAAAAGCCTCCCTTTTTTTCCTAATCCATTCTTGTATATCCCTTGACATCCAGGGTTCCCTGGACTTGTTGGTCCCACCCTTGACCTTTACGGGAACATGTTGGTGCTGTACTCTCTCTATTTCCTTTCTGAATGACTCCCACTGCTCTGATGTGGATTTTCCTACAAGTAGCTGATCCCAGTCCACTTTGGCCAGATCCTGCCTTATCATATTACAATCGGCCTTCCCCCAATTTAGAACCTTTATTTCCGGTCCATCTTTGTCCTTTTCCATGACTACCTTAAATCTCACCGAATTATGGTCACTGTCACCAAAATGCTCTCCTACTGACACTTCTACCACTTGCCCAACTACATTCCCTAGAATTAGGTCCAGTACCGCCCCCTCTCTTGTAGGACTTTCTACATGCTGGCTCAAAAAAAGCTCTCCTGGATGCACTTTAAGAATTCTGCACCCTCTAAGCATTTCACACTCTGACTATCCCAGTTAATATTGGGGAAGTTGAAATCCCCTACTATTATTACCCTATTATTTCTACACTTCTCTGAGATTTGCCTACATATCTGTTCTTCTATCTCCCCCTGGCTGTTTGGGGGCCTATAGTACACTCCCAGCAAAGTGCTTGCCCCCTTTTTGTTTTTAAGTTCTACCCATATGGCCTCATTAGAGGAACCTGCTAAGATATCATCCCTCCTTACTGCAGTAATTGACTCCTTGATTAATATTGCTACACCCCCTCCTCTTTTACACCCCCCTCTGTCTCGCCTGAAGATTCTATACCCCGGAATATTGAGCTGTCAGTCCTGCCCCTCCCTCAACCATGTCTCTGTGATAGCAACAATATCATAATCCAGAGATTACAACCTTTGAGGTCGTGCTTTTTAATCTGCTACCTAGCTCCCTATATTCTTGTTGCAGGACCTCATCCCTCTTTCTACCTATATCGTTGGTACCAATGTGAACCACGACCTCTGACTGTTCGCCCTCCCCCTTCAGAATGCTCTGCAGCCGTTCAGTGACATCCTTGACCCTGCCACCAGAGAGGCAACATACCATCCTGGAGTCACGTCTGCGGCCGCAGAATCACCTGTCTGCACCCCTCACTGTTGAGTCTCCTACCACTATTGCCCTTCCACTCTTACTTCTCCCCCCTTGTGCAGCTGAGCCACCCACAGTGCCGTGAACCTGGCTCTGGCTGCACTCCCCAGAGGAACCGTCACTTTCACTGTTTTCCAACACAGAAAAACGGTTGTTGAGTGAGATGCACTCTGGGGCTTTCCTGACTACCTGCCTGCCCCCCTTCTTCTGACTGGTGGTCTCCCATTTCCTCTCTGACTGCACTTTCTTAAGCTGCGGGGTGACCACATCTAAAAACGTGCTATCCACATAACTCTCAGCATCGCGGATACACCGCAGTGCCTCCAGCTGACGCTCGAGCTTCAAAAACCAGATCTCAAGTTGACCAAACCGTTGGCACTTACTGCACATGTGGCCATCCTGACTGCAAGAAGCATCTAGGAATTCCCACATGCTGCAGGCCGTGCAACGCACGGGACTGAGGATCCCGCCATACTTTTAATTAAAAAACTCATACCTCAAATTTAAACTCTCGGATTCTCGCTCTCCCGAACTACCTTAACTATGAACTACCTTAAAAGAAATAAACTTAAAATTGAAGAAAAAAAAGGGCTCACCTACTACTCACCAATCAGCTTCTTCCCCTGCACTTTCTGTACTGTAACGTCACTCTCAAATTCTGCTGCCGCTTCCGCTGCTGCCACTGCTCGACTGGGCCTGAAAATCACCGACCTTTATTTTCTCCCACAGCCGCTGCTCCCTTGCAGGTCCGCTGCTCCTGCTGCTGCTGCTCCTCGGAGAGAGAAATGTGGAATTGGAGAGAGAGAGAATGGAAATGGAGAGAGAGAGTGTGGAATTGGAGAGAGAGAATGTGGAATTGGAGGGAGAGAGTGTGGAATTGGAGAGAGAGAATGTGGAATTGGAAGGAGAAAGTGTGGAATTGGAGAGAGAGAGTGTGGAATTGGAGAGAGAGAGTGTGGAATTGGAGTGAGAGAGAGAGGAATTGGAGAGAGAGAGTGTGGAATTGGAGAGAGAGAGTGCATGGAATTGGAGAGAGAGAATGTGGAATTGGAGAGAGAGAGCGTAGATTTGGAGAGAGAGTGTGGAATTGGAGAGAGAAAGTGTTGAATTGGAGAGAGAGAGTGTGGAATTGGAGAGAGAGAATGTGGAATTGAACCAAGAGAATGTGGAATTGGAGAGAGAGAATGTGAAATTGGAGAGAGAGAGCGTGGAATTGGAGAGAGTGTGGAATTGGACAGAGAGCGTGTGGAATTGGACAGAGAGCGTGTGGAATTGGAGAGAGAGAGTGTGGAATTGGACAGAGAGCGTGTGGAATTGGAGCGAGAGAGCGTGGAATTGGAGAGAGAGAGTGTGGAATTGGAGAGAGAGAGTGTGGAATTGGAGCGAGAGAGCGTGGAATTGGAGAGAGAGAGTGTGGAATTGGAGAGAGAGAGTGTGGAATTGGAGCGAGAGAGCGTGGAATTGGAGAGAGAGTGTGGAATTGGAGAGAGAGAGTGTGGAATTGGAGCGAGAGAGCGTGGAATTGGAGAGAGAGAGGAATTAGAGAGAGAGAGTGTGGAATTGGAGAGAGAGAGAAAGAGTGTGGAATTGGAGAGAGAGAGTGTGGAATTGGAGAGAGAGTGTGGAATTGGAGAGAGAGAGTGTGGAATTGGAGAGAGAGAGTGTGGAATTGGAGAGAGAGTGTGGAATTGGAGAGAGAGAGAGTGGAATTGGAGAGAGAGAGTGTGGAATTGGAGAGAGAGTGTGGAATTGGAGAGAGAGAGTGTGGAATTGGAGAGAGAGAGTGTGGAATTGGAGAGAGAGTGTGGAATTGGAGAGAGAGAATGTGGAATTGGAGAGAGAGAGCATGGAATTGGAGAGAGAGAGCGAGGAATTGGAGAAAGAGAGTGTGGAATTGGAGAGAGAGAATGTGGATTTGGAGAGAGAGATGTGGAATTGGAGAGAGAGAGCGTGGAATTGGAGAGAGAGAGTGTGGAATTGGAGAGAGAGAGTGTGGAATTGGAGAGAGAGAGTGGAATTGGAGAGAGAGAGCATGGAATTGGAGAGAGAGAGTGTGGAATTGGAGAGAGAGAGAGTGGAATTGGAGAGAGAGAGAGTGTGGAATTGGAGAGAGAGAGAGTGGAATTGGAGAGAGAGAGAGTGGAATTGGAGAGAGAGTGTGGAATTGGAGAGAGAGAGCATGGAATTGGAGAGAGAGAGAGAGGAATTGGAGAGAGAGAGTGTGGAATTGGAGAGAGAGAGAGTGGAATTGGAGAGAGAGAGAGAGGAATTGGAGAGAGAGAGTGTGGAATTGGAGAGAGAGAGAGTGGAATTGGAGAGAGAGAGTGTGGAATTGGAGAGAGAGTGTGGAATTGGAGAGAGAGAGTGTGGAATTGGAAAGAGAGAGAGTGTGGAATTGGAGAGAGAGAGAGTGGAATTGGAGAGAGAGAGTGTGGAATTGGAGAGAGAGAGCATGGAATTGGAGAGAGAGAGAGAGGAATTGGAGAGAGAGAGTGTGGAATTGGAGAGAGAGAGAGTGGAATTGGAGAGAGAGAGTGTGGAATTGGAGAGAGAGTGTGGAATTGGAGAGAGAGAGAGTGTGGAATTGGAGAGAGAGAGAGTGGAATTGGAGAGAGAGAGTGTGGAATTGGAGAGAGAGAGTGTGGAATTGGAGAGAGAGTGTGGAATTGGAGAGAGAGAGTGTTGAATTGGAGAGAGAGAGTGTGGAATTGGAGAGAGAGAGTGTTGAATTGGAGAGAGAGAATGTGGAATTGGAGAGAGAGAGTGTGGAATTGGAGAGAGAGAGTGTGGAATTGGAGAGAGAGAGTGTGGAATTGGAGAGAGAGAATGTGGAATTGGAGAGAGAGAGTGTGGAATTGGAGAGAGAGAGAGTGTGGAATTGGAGAGAGAGAGTGTGGAATTGGAGAGAGAGAGTGTGGAATTGGAGAGAGAGAGTGTGGAATTGGAGAGAGAGAGTGTGGAATTGGAGAGAGAGAGTGTGGAATTGGAGAGAGAGAGTGTGGAATTGGAGAGAGAGAGTGTGGAATTGGAGAGAGAGAGTGTGGAATTGGAGAGAGAGAATGTGGAATTGGAGAGAGAGAGTGTGGAATTGGAGAGAGAGAGTGTGGAATTGGAGAGAGAGGGTGGAATTGGAGAGAGAGAGTGTTGAATTGGAGAGAGAGAGTGTGGAATTGGAGAGAGAGAGAGTGTGGAATTGGAGAGAGAGAGCGTGGAATTGGAGAGAGAGAGAGTGGAATTGGAGAGAGAGAGAGTGGAATTGGAGAGAGAGAGAGTGGAATTGGAGAGAGAGAGTGTGGAATTGGAGAGAGAGAGAGTGGAATTGGAGAGAGAGAGTGTGGAATTGGAGAGAGAGAGAGTGTGGAATTGGAGAGAGAGAGTGTGGAATTGGAGAGAGCGAGTGTGGAATTGGAGAGAGAGAGTGTGGAATTGGAGAGAGAGAGTGTGGAATTGGAGAGAGAGAGAGTGGAATTGGAGAGAGAGAGTGTGGAATTGGAGAGAGAGAGTGTGGAATTGGAGAGAGAGAGTGTGGAATTGGAGAGAGAGATTGTGGAATTGGAGAGAGAGAATGTGGAATTGGAGAGAGAGAGATGTGGAATTGGAGAGAGAGAGCGTGGAATTGGAGAGAGAGAGCGTGGATTTGGAGAGAGAGAATGTGGAATTGGAAAGAGAGAGTGTGGAATTGGAGAGAGAGAGAGTGTGGAATTGGAGAGAGAGAGAGTGGAATTGGAAAGAGAGAGTGTGGAATTGGAGAGAGAGAGAGTGTGGAATTGGAGAGAGAGAGAGTGGAATTGGAGAGAGAGAGCATGGAATTGGAGAGAGAGACTGTGGAATTGGAGAGAGAGTGTGGAATTGGAGAGAGAGAGAGTCTGGAATTGGAGAGAGAGAGAGTGTGGAATTGGAGAGAGAGAGCATGGAATTGGAGAGAGAGACTGTGGAATTGGAGAGAGAGTGTGGAATTGGAGAGAGAGTGTGGAATTGGAGAGAGAGAGAGTGTGGAATTGGAGAGAGAGAGTGTGGAATTGGAGAGAGAGTGTGGAATTGGAGAGAGAGAGAGTGTGGAATTGGAGAGAGAGAGCATGGAATTGGAGAGAGAGTGTGGAATTGGAGAGAGAGATTGTGGAATTGGAGAGAGCGAGCATGGAATTGGAGAGAGAGAGTGTGGAATTGGAGAGAGAGATTGTGGAATTGGAGAGAGAGAATGTGGAATTGGAGAGAGCGAGCGTGGAATTAGAGCGAGAGAGTGTGGAATTGGAGCGATAGAATGTAGAATTGGAGAGAGAGAGTGTGGAATTGGAGAGAGAGAGAGTGGAATTGGAGAGAGAGAGAGTGGAATTGGAAAGAGAGAATGTGGAATTGGAGAGAGAGTGCTTGGAATTGGAGAGAGAGAGTGTTGAATTGGAGAGAGAGTGTGGAATTGGAGAGAGAGAGTGTGGAATTGGAGAGAGAGAGAGTGGAATTGGAGAGAGAGAATGTGGAATTGGAGAGAGAGTGTGGAATTGGAGAGAGAGAGAGTGGAATTGGAGAGAGAGAGAGTGGAATTGGAGAGAGAGAGCGTGGAATTGGAGAGAGAGAATGTGGAATTGGAGAGAGAGAGTGTGGAATTGGAGAGAGAGAGAGTGGAATTGGAGAGAGAGAGAGTGGAATTGGAGAGAGCGAGTGTGGAATTGGAGAGAGAGAGTGTGGAATTGGAGAGAGAGAGAGTGGAATTGGAGAGAGCGAGCATGGAATTAGAGTGAGAGAGTGTGGAATTGGAGAGAGAGAGTGTGGAATTGGAGAGAGACTGCGTTGGATTGGAGAGAGAGAGCGTGGATTTGGAGGGAGAGAGAGTGGAATTGCAGAGAGAGAGCGTGGAATTGGAGAGAGAGAGAGGAGTTGGAGGGAGAGTGTGTAGAATTAGAGAAAGAGCGTGGAATTGGAGAGAGAGAATGTGGAATTGGAGAGAGAGAGTTTCGAATTGGAGAGAGAGAGTGTGGAATTGGAGACAGAGAGTGTGGAATTGGTGAGAGAGAGTTTCGAATTGGAGAGAGAGAGTGTGGAATTGGAGACAGAGAGTGTGGAATTGGAGAGAGAGAGCGTGGAAATGGAGAGAGAGTGTGGAATTGGAGACAGACAGGAATTGGAGGTAGAGAATGTGGAATTGGAGAGAGAGAATGTGGAATTGGAGAGAGAGAGTGTGGAATTGGAGAGAGAGATTGTGGAATTGGAGAGAACGAGCGTGGAATTAGAGCGAGAGAGTGTGGAATTGGAGAGATAGAATGTAGAATTGGAGAGAGAGGGTGTGGAATTGAAGAGAGAGTGTGGAATTGGAGAGAGAGAATGTGGAATTGGAAAGAGAGAGTGGAATTGAAGAGAGTGTGGAATTGGAGAGAGAGATTGTGGAATTGGAGAAAGGGAGCATGGAATTAGAGCGAGAGAGTGTGGAATTGGAGAGAGATAGTGTGGAATTGGAGAAAGGGAGCGTGGAATTAGCGTGAGAGAGTGTGGAATTGGAGAGAGAGAGGATTTGGAGGGAGAGAGTGTGGAATTGCAGAGAGAGAGCGTGGAATTGGAGAGAGAGAGAGGAGTTGGAGGGAGAGTGTGTAGAATTAGAGAAAGAGTGTGGAATTGGAGAGAGAGAATGGAATTGGTGAGAGAGAGTTTCGAATTGGAGAGAGAGAGTGGAATTGGAGACAGAGAGTGTGGAATTGGAGAGAGAGAGCGTGGAAAGGGAGAGAGAGTGTGGAATTGGAGACAGGCAGGAATTGGAGGTAGAGAATGTGGAATTGGAGCGAGAGAATGTGGAATTGGAGAGAGAGAGTGTAGAATTGGAGAGCGAGTGCGTGGACTTGGAAAGAGAGAGTGTGGAATTGGAGAGAGAGAGAGTGTTGAATTGGAGAGAGAGTGGAATTGGAGAGAGAGAGTGTGGAATTGTAGAGAGAGAGGAATTGGAGGGAGAGGGTGTGGAATTGGAGAGAGAGAGGATTGGAGAGAGAGAGTGTGGAATTGGGGAGACAGAGAGAGAGAGAGGAATTGAACAGGAGACGGAGTGAGGCATTGCCTTCTGATGGACGCCTGTGCAGTTAGTGAGTGGCTCCTGGCTTTCTGACAGATGGTGATGCGCCGCAACACAGCTGGTGAGCCCCTGCCCCCTGGTGTCTGCCCTGACCCTGCCCCCGGGGTTTGACCCTGCCCCCGGGGTTTGACCCTGCCCCCGGGGTTTGACCCTGGCCCCGGGGTTTGACCCTGCCCCCGGGGTTTGACCCTGCCCCCGGGGTTTGACCCTGCCCCCGGGGTTTGACCCTGCCCCCGGGGTTTGACCCTGTCCCCGGGGTTTGACCCTGCCCCCGGGGTTTGACCCTGCCCCCGGGGTTTGACCCTGCCCCCGGGGTTTGACCCTGTCCCCGGGGTTTGACCCTGCCCCCGGGGTTTGACCCTGCCCCCAGGGTCTGCCCCTGCCCCTGCGGTGCCTCTTTTGAATTTTGTTATGAGGCTGGACCTGTTAATGGCAATACAGGAACCTGGGGAAAACTGCTGGGTGCTGGAATGACATGTCTAACAGTAGTTGGTTTTCTACATAATGAGGAACAGTGTTTCACACTGAACACATTCACTGCTTCATTCCTTGCGATGGAGATGCATTGGTTTCTCTGTGTTTTCTCTATCTAGCTGTAATTTACTCTAATCACTTCTTCCCATCCTGCCCTCATATTCCTCTATTCCCTTCTCCCTGATGTGCACATCAAGCCATCCTTTAAATGCCTCAGTGCTCTTTGCTTCACCCAGTCCATGTGGCAGCGAGTTCCACCTCCTCACCATTCTCTGTGCAGAGAATTTCTCCTGAGGTCTTTATTTGATCTATTAGTGACGATTTATATTGATGTCAGTTCTTCTCGATGCCTCACGGCAGCTCCATTGGTCAGAAGACTACTTGAGCCCATAGACCGCCACACAAAAACATTGGCCAATAGGTCTGCAGGTTTCATTTCCGATTTTAGATTCTAGTTAGTAAAAGGCACAGACTTTGACTTTTTGGTCCAGAGTTTGTTCTTCGAGATCACTATATTGTGCCTGTTGAGCATGTTAATAGAAATCATGTTTTCACCATCAATAAATCAGACTTCCTCATGTAGGGGTACGGTAGTGTAGTGGTTATGTTACTGGACTAGTGTTCCAGAGACCTGGATTATAATCCAGATGTGAGTTCAAATCCCACCATGGTAATTTGTGAAGTTGAATTCACTACCTGTAATAAACCCAACTGGTTCAGTAATGTCAATAAACTCTGCTGTTGTCCTGGTCTGGTCTATATGTGACTTCAGTCTCACACCAATGTATTTACTCTTAACTGCCCTCTGATATGGCCTATCAAGCCACTCAGCTGTATCAAACCAACTACAAAAACATATGAGAGCTAACTTCATTGTGGGAGTCCCTTCACCACATGTGTTGTAGTGGTTCAAGAAGAAGGCCCACCATCGCAGACAGGCAATTGTGCAGGGATGGCCTTTCCCACATCCTGACAATGAATATAAATAAAAACCTGATTCAAGATTGTATTTATCCAGTAGCAGCTGAATCACAAATCCCAAACACAGGCCCAGAGAACCCCAACACTTCCCTTTACTAATATTCAGTGGAAGTGTCCAGCTGTCCCAATGGCTAAGAGGTCCATTCACTATCTCTGAGTCGTACCAGATCAGAAAAGTCCCGGTGTGTGATGCGCTAGTTGATCTCAGCTGGTGCAGTTGGTTGCAGGGTCCCTGGATTAAGGTTGCATCCTTTCTCCTGATACACTCACCCCTGCTGGAGCCCAACAACATAAGATAGCCACCAAGGAATTCAGGAGAAACTCCTTTACCCAGAGAGTGGTGAGAATGTGGAATTTGCTACCACAGGGAGCAGTTGAGGTGAAATAGCATAGATGCATTTAAGGGGAAGCTAGATAAACACATGAGAATGGAAGGATATGTTGAGGGGGTTAGATGGAGAGGGGTGGGAGGAGGCTCGTGTGGAGCATAAACACCGGCACGGACCTGTTGGGCTGAATGGCCTGTTTCTGTTCTGTAAAATTTTTTGTAATACTCTGTAGCCAGAGAGCCATAGGTTTGGCATGTTCATACTGCAGGCTGTGGTATATGAACTGAAGTGAGGGGCATGTGTCTGTGTGTTCGTTCAAGAGGGCTGGTATTCGTGCTGTTGGGAGTCTAAAAGTTACCACTGGCACTGAGGCGACAGGGACTGGTGTTGTTACGCTTTGAATACACGGGTTTCCAAGTGATGCCCACTCCAGCTGTGAAGTTTAGTACCTCTTCTAGTGCCACTTTAAATTTGTCAGCCTCAGAAAGTGACAGCAGTCAGGATTCTCTCCCGGCGTAACTGGTTTGTTCAGCGAGGTACTCAAGATGGTTTGCTCTGCACCAACCCTGAAGTGGATTCGTTGCTTTCTGCAGTCACTGGCTGCCGTCGCGTTTTGTGCCAGATTTAATTATATCAGGGATTAGAGGCAGCTGCAGACATTTACACTGAGCCGACACAACCCCAAAAAGAAATGATAACTTGAACATGTGTGAGAAAATTGAATGTTTTTAAGACAAGTGACAATACAAACTGGCAGATAAGTGAAGCATCAAAATGAACTGGGATCCATTGAATACTGAGCCTTTAGAAAATGGAGACAATGGAGGTAGCAATGCTTACACTGGTTATGAACAGAAAACATGAATAGGGCTTAAATTTCGAACTCGGAGGAAATGATCAGAATTGTTCCTCATCTAAAAATTTGAGGGACATAATTCCATCTTTGTTTTCTTGTATTTCAAACACTCTCCCTGTTTGCTGATTTCTTTATTTCCTTCTTTTAAGTCACATTCTACCTTGCTGAGTGCATCGTTCCACGAAGGTTTCACTGAGAATACTAATATTGGGCTGCTCCCGATGCTTTCATTTCCTTTTGTTCCTCTTTGCTCCACTCTACAAATTTCCATTCGAAGTACAGACACAGGTCTGTTGCAGTAAAGTGACTCCGTTGCAAATTGCAGCTGGCAGTTTAAATAAAGGGTGGAAAAACACTACAGTTTCACTTGCCCCTGAAATATGCGCAAGTTTATGTTTTGCAACCAGTGATCCTGAAAGACGCACCATCATGACATTGTGCTATGTAACTCAAAACCTTACAAGTATGAATTGCTACCTATCCTTCTTACTATAACGTGTTACATGATTGTTTTAAAAAATTCCAACAATGCCAAATATTGTCCGTAAAGCAGTCCTGGAAGACTCAACATGCAGACTGCATACTGCCCACAGCTGATAGTTCACTCAAACCCACTTGGGTTTTGCTTGCCCCTTCCCATTACCTCTATTGAAGTAAAGAGTGTTGGGCAGGAACACGATCCAGGTCAGTAAAGTAATGAAAGATGTAGACAATGCAAATATGAAAAAGGTTATTGAACATAAACTACGTTTGTAGAATCTAAGAGCACACGCATAAAACTAGCAAACTTCAACAAGACAAGAGAGTTGAATAGATTTCCATGAAAAGCATCAAAGATGTTCGTTAAAATCACAGATAGAAGGGGGGTCAGTCAAACATGTTAAGCATTCACGTGCTCACATTATCAACAGGGTAGGTCATAAGGGTAAGTGTAGATGCTGGTCATATGGAGCACAAAAATCTGCATATGTGGAATGGAGTCTAGAAGATAAATATGGGTTAATAAATGGCAGTGCGAGTCGCACAGTGGTGAGTTGCACAGTGGTGAGTTGCACAGTGACGAGTCACACAGTGGTGAGTCACACAGTGGCGAATCGTACAGTGGTGAGTCACACAGTGGTGAATCGTACAGTGATGAGTCACACAGTGATGAGTCACACAGTGGTGAATCGTACAATGGTGAATCGTACAGTGGTGAATCGTACAGTGATGACTCACAGTGGTGAGTCACACAGTGGTGAGTCACACAGTGATGAGACACACAGTGGTGAGTCACACAGTGGTGAATCGTACAGTGGTGAGTCACACAGTGGTGAATCGTACAGTGGTGAATCGTACAGTGGTGACTCACACAGTGGTGAATCGTACAGTGGTGAATCGTACAGTGGTGAGTCACACAGTGGTGAATCGTACAGTGGTGAATCGTACAGTGGTGACTCACACAGTGGTGAATCGTACAGTGGTGAATCGTACAGTGGTGAGTCACACAGTGGTGAATCGTACAGTGGTATATCGTACAGTGGTGAGTCACACAGTGGTGAATCGTACAGTGGTGAGTCACACAGTGGTGAGTGACACAGTGGTGAATCGTACAGTGGTGAATCGTACAGTGGTGAGTCACACAGTGGTGAATCGTACAGTGGTGAATTGTACAGTGGTGAGTCACACAGTGGTGAATCGTACAGTGGTGAATCGTACAGTGGTGAGTCACACAGTGGCGAATTGTACAGTGGTGAGTCACACAGTGGTGAGTCACACAGTGGTGAATCGTACAGTGGTGAATCGTACAGTGGTGAGTCACACAGTGGTGAATGACACAGTGGTGAATCGTACAGTGGTGAATCGTACAGTGGTGAGTCACACAGTGGTGAATCGTACAGTGGTGAATCGTACAGTGGTGCGTCACACAGTGGCGAGTCACACAGTGGTGAATCATACAGTGGTGACTTACACCCCTGTAATCCAGTTGAGCAGTGGATAGTAGTGAAACTCAACCAATCAGAATGTTAACAGGATTATGGATTCAATCCTTTTTGCAAAGCTTCTGTTTCCTTTTCCGTACTGTATGTAATCTATATTTTTTCATATTTAACTTTTGTGCTTTCTTATCATTATGTGCTTGTAGTAGAAATACTTTGAAAAGAAAGGCAAGAGACAATTGAGAAGACGTGGCCTATCTGAACTAGCCCTACAATAACTCCATCCTTTTGTTAGTTGATTTCCAAAAAAATCTAAAATGAGATATTCTAATTTACACTATGAGGAGTTGGGTGATGCAGTGTTCTAACCACTAACCATTCATCCCTGGGATCTGCACTTGAATCCAGTCTAGACTCATAGGCTGAAAATGTGTTCTCTATGTTGAATGTAAGGTTGCTATGGGAAAAAAAGCTGGGGAAGTACCACTCCAGTTCCTGGCAAAGGCTAGTCCACAAAAGGTAGCAAAATTACCATTGATTCAACACTAATTGATACTCATGTTGTTATAATTTCAGGCACCTCGGGGTGCTGTTGGAAGTGAGACATACTAAACAATATTGTGCGAATCACGATGGCAAGATTGTACATGCACAGAACGGTGCTGCTGCAGTCTGCTACAACACTCAGAATGTCACAGTGCTCATCAGGAAATCTACCTTAAAGGCATAAGGGGAGTGGGAGTCAGACATGTACCAGTAAATAGATCAGTTTCTGTATGCACCATGACACTGTGCCACTATGACATGCATTGATTTCTGGTGCATTATGTGGTTATGAATTCAGTGCAAAAGTATATTATAACAATTACACAAATTAACATTCTCACTCAAGCATGGCCTGTGAAATGAAAAAAAACCCCACTAGTTTCAGCAGAGAGTTAGGATGTCCTATTGGTGTAAAATAGAGAATGTGTAACTCTGTTTCTAGCCCATGCTGTACTGTACTTGAGCTGACAATGCCTGCTGCTGTCATTGGCTTCAAAAAGTGGACTCGCATTCTACTCCGCAGCATTGACTACCCTCACTTTGAGAAGTACACACATTCATCAAAGCAAACACAAATGCGCAACAGTAATACACACCACATACTATAGGAAGCCTATCAGACACATGGGAACGATTACAGGGCAGTGGTCCAATCAAGGGGTTCAGGGATTCATAAACTGCTAAACGAATGCTGGACTTCATTGCAAGGTATCATTATATTCCACAGTATGGGTTGTAAGCTCAGTGGGGACATGGTGATTCAGCTGTGGGGTGTTCATTTGTAATAGCGGCTCTCGGGACAGACGTTGGCTCTGGGGATAGATATTGGCTCTGGGGACAGATGTTGTTTCTCATGACAGATGTTGGCTCTGGGGACAGATGTTGGCTCTGGGGACAGATGTTGACTCTGGGGACAGATGTTGGCTCTGCGGACAGACGTCACTCGGGACAGGTGTTAGCTCTGGGGACAGATGTTGACTCTGGGGATAAATGTTGGCTCTGGGGACAGATGTTGGTGCTGGGGACAGATATTGGCTCTGGGGACAGATGCTGTCACTCACGACAGATGTTGGCTCTGGGAACAGATGTTGACTCTGGGGACAGACGTCACTTGGGACAGGTGTTAGCTCTGGGGACAGATGTTGACTCTGGGGACAGATGTTGGCTCTGGGGACAAATGTTGGTGCTGGGGCAGATGTTGGCACTGGGGACAGATGTTGACTCTGGGGACAGATGTTGGCTCTGGGGACAGACATCACTCGGGACAGGTGTTAGCTCTGGGGACAGATGTTGACTCTGGGGACAGATTTTGACTCTGGGGACAGATGTTGGCTCTGGGGACAGATGTTGACTGGGGACAGATGTTGACGCTGGGGACAGATGTTGACTCTGGGGACAGATGTTGGCTCTGGGGACGGATGTTAGCTCTGGGGACAGATGTTGACTGGGGACAGATGTTAGCTCTGGGGACAGATGTTGGCTCTGGGGACAGATGTTGGTGCTGGGGACAGATGGTGACTCTGGGGACAGATGTTGACTGGGGACAGATGTTGACTCTGGGGACAGATGTTGACTGGGGACAGATGTTGGCTCTGGGGACAGATGTTGACTCTGGGGACAGATGTTGGCTCTGGGGATAAATGTTGGTTCTCGCTGATGGTCGTTGCCATTCACAGACCAGGAAGAGCAACTGTGACACAATCACTGAGTAAATCAAGAAATAACTGAGAGTTAATTACCAGGAAATAATAGAACAAGTGTATGTCTGACAGTTTTAATCTTAAAAAGAGTGATTGTTAGATCACACAGTAAATAGCTGCCTGTCTGGTGCTGCATTCTCATTGTTTTTTTAGACTTCAATGATTTTATCCTGAGTTGTTACAATGCAGCTTTAAACAGACACTGGGAATTGTTGGATCTTGCATTGTATCTTTTTCATGTGACACAAAACAGCAACATGTAACAAGCCACTGTAATGGAGAAGTACCTGAACTGAAATGTATTCATTACATTAAGCAGTGTTCTTCAGCAACTGGCTCCGCATGCTCTTCTAAACACGTCATTGAACCAGGGTTGGAAGCCTGGCATGATGGTAATGGTAGAGTGAGGGATATGCCGGGCTATGAGGTTACAGATTGTGGTGGAAAACAATTCTGCCGCTGATGATGGCCCACAGCGCCTCATGGATGCCCAGTTTTGAGCTGTTAGAACTGCTCTTAATCTATCCCATTTAGCACGGTGGTAGTGCCACACAACACGATGGAGGGTGTCCTCAGTGTGAAGATGGGGTACGGTAGCATAGTGGTTATGTTACTAGTGTAGTACCCAGAGGCCTGGACTAATAATTCTGGATATGTGAATTGAAATCCCATGGCAATTTGTGAATTTCAATTTAGTTAATGAATTAAATAAAACGCTCGTGTCAGTAATGGTGACCATTAAAAACTCAACTGGTTCACTAATGTCCATTCGGGAATGAAACCAGCCGTCCTTACCCGGTCTGGCCTATATGTGACTCCAGACCCACAGCAATGTGGTTGACTCTTAACTGCCCTCTGAAATGGCCCAGCAAGCCACTCAGTTGTAACAAACCGCTACAAAATAATTACAATAATAATAATAAAGCCGGCAGACCCCTCGGTATCTACCTAGGCTCGGATTCGGACACAACAAAGGCACACCCAGCCCAGTCTATCCTGCAAAGTCCTCCTCACTAATATCTGGGGACGTGTGCCAAAATTAGGAAAGCTGTCCCACAGACTAGTCAAGCAACAGCCTGACATAGTCATATTCATAGTCAGAATCATGCCTATCAGCCAACGTCCCAGACTCCTCCATCACCATCGCTGGGTATGACCTGTCCCAACTGCAGGACAGAGCCACTAGAGGTGGTGGCACAGTGGTATACAGTTGGGAGGGTGTGGCCCTGGGAGTTCTCAACATTGACTCTGGACCTCATGAAGTCTCATGGCATCAGGTCAAACATGAACAAGGAAACCTCCTGCTGATTACTACCTATCACCTTCCCTCAGCTGATGAATCAGTACTCCTCCATATTGAACACCACTTGGAAGAAGCATTGAGGGTAGCAAGGGCACAGAATGTACTCTGGGTGGGGGACTTCAATGTCCATCACCAAGAGTGGCTTGGTACCACCACTACTGACTGAGCTGACCGAGTCCTGAAGTACATTGCTGCTAGACTGGGCCTGCGGCAGGTGGTGAGAGGGAAAAACCTACTTGACCTCGTCCTCACCTACTTGACCTGTCGCAGATGCATCTGTCCAAGACAGTATTGGTAGGATTGACAGCTGCACAGTCCTTGTGGAGTCAAAGTTCTGTCTTCACACTGAGGACACACTCCATCATGTTGTGTGGCACTACCACCGTGCTAAATGGGGTAGATTCAGAATAGATCTAGCTGCTCAAAACTGGGCATTCATGAGGCACTGTGGGCCATCAATCATCAGTAAAGTGATGGAAGGTGTCATCGACAATGTTATCAAATAGCACTTACTCACGAATAACCTGCTCACTGATACTCAGTTTGGGTTCAGTTTCCTTGATCACATGTCCCAGTTGAATCAATCAATTCTTCTGCATGTACACATTTAATGGTTCTTTAACGCTTATCTGGCCCATTGTAGGATCTTCCTGTTTTTCTGTCCTTTCAGACCTTTTGCGATCCCAGTGGTCAAGGGTCAGTTCAGTGGTTGGCTATTTGTGATGGTTTCTAAGTTAAAATAGTTTAGTATTCCATCAGCTTAGGTTAGTCATTTTGATACAGACAATACAGACACTTCTGCAAAATCAAAACAGGTTATTCTTGCAATTTGCAAGCTAGATCTCTGTCTTCCGTGACAATCATCTCACAACTGATAGCTTTGCACCACAGGACGCAGCTGTGGCTTAAAGCTTAGGTTGGTGATAATGGTCAATTTAATGAAAAATATCTTAGTCCTGCAGAAGCTTGTTTAACCCCCTGCTCCTCCTGCACCAGCCGTTTGATAGTTTTATCATCTAGATCTTACATCAGATAATGAAGAAGTCTGTGCCCACATGCAGCAAGACTTGGACAACATACAGGCTTGGGCTGATAAGTGGCAAGTAACATTTGTGCCACCCAAGTGCCAGGCAATGACCATCTTCAACAAGAGAGAGTCTAACCACCTCCCTTTGACATTCAATGGCATTACTATCATCGAATCCCCCACCATCAACATCCTGGGGGTCACCATTGACCAGAAACTTAACTGGACTAGCCACATAAATACTGTGGCTACAACAGCAGGTCAGAGGCTGGGTATTCTACAGTGAGTGACTCACCTCCTGACTCCCCAAAGCCTTTCCACCATCTACAAGGCCCAAGTAAGGAGTGTGATGGAATACTCTCCACTTGCCTGGATGAGTGCAGCTCCAACAACACTCAACAAGCTCAACACCATTCAGGACAAAGCAGTCCGCTTGATTGGCACCCCATCCACCACCTTAAACATTCACTCCCTCTACCATCGGTGTACTGTGGCTGCAGTGTGTACCATCTACAAGATGCACTGCAGCAACTCGCCAAGGCTTCTTCGACAAACCTCCCAAACCTGCGACCTCTTCCACCTAGAAGGACAAGGGCAGGAGGCTCATGGGAACACCACCACCTCCAAGTCACACACCATCCTGACTTGGAAATATGTCGCCGATCCTTCATCGTCCCTGGGTCAAAATCCTGGAACTCCCTCCCTAACAGCACTGTGGGAGCACCTTCACCACACGGACTGCAGCGGTTCGCTGTCGCCTTCTCAAGGGCAATTAGGGATGGGCAATAAATGCTGGCCTTGCCAGTGACGCCCACTGAATGAATAAGTAAAAAAAAACTCATCTGTAGAAACACTCTGTTTCTTCACTGTCCATTTACTGCAGGAAGGTGATCCCAGATGGCTGTATGGGGCAGTAACAAACAAAAGGTTAATGGTGTCAAATCCTGCAACACAGAATCATTTTCGCACACGCACACACAATTATGATATGCATTCTGCAGACAGCAATTGTTTGATTTATTTTACACAATTGTCTTTACCAGTTTACTGTATAGATTTTCTGTCCTGGTAATACAATCGAGCTCTGCCAACGGGTTCATATCTCACATTACTGCTGCTGCGGTTTCACTGTACATTAAGAGGCCAAGGCAAGTGCTGTCATGTAGGTTAGTGAGGGGAGACGAGACAGTTGAGACAGCATTATGGGACAGTATTCACGTAGCTCATTACCTGTATCATATCTAACTGTAGATCCAAAAGCTTGGAAGAAAAACCTGGCTGAAAAGCTTTACAAATCCCATCACTTAGATCAGTGACACAGGGCATTTTGTCCCAGTTATTACGAGCAAATCATTTCTGATGATGACCTGTTAGACTTGGATGAGTATTTCTTGAGAATGAAATCTATTCCACAACCTGTGTGGTTGACTGGTAGGATCTGGGTTTCGTCCCGACATGGTATTTCTGATCCTAGTTTTCCTATTGTAGCGAAGTGTTGAATTATAGCCAGCGTTTCCCGTGGTGAAGTGGATCCTGTGTCTGGATTCCCTGGCAGAAACCATTCTGATGCATCACATAACAGCTATTGAGTGGTGGGGTGGAGGCTGTCGCCTGCCTTGACATCAGAGCTAGTGCCTGAGGCACGAATACTTCGAGAGGGGAGGGAAAGAAAAACACTAACCACAGGGAAAAATTGTAGCTGGTGCCTCGGCCTGTAACTAAATCTAAATGACAACACTTTACGATACTATTACATTCCTCTTACAAGTGCTTGTTAGTGTCAGTCTGGTGAAGGACCAAATTCATTGTACTGATCAGTGAAAACATGAATCATTTAAAAGTAGCTGCATATCTCCACTTGGAGCAGTTCAAGTCGCTAACATTATCAGTCCAGTGCAGCAATCTGTCACATGATTAAAAACAAATGGTTAAACTTGATGTTGCTGATAAAATGACCAATAAAGCAGAGTTAGTGGAGCTACCAAACCAGTCAATGACATGACAGGCTGTGGTCAGCACGGAAAGCCTCAGACACAGGCTCGAATTTCAAAGCAGAAACACATGCTTTTTGTCACATAGCTTTACTGCTGGAAATAATCCCATCTCTGCTATCACATTAGAAAACTTGACTATTTAAAAGTTAAACGACTTACGACTACATTTTCCTCAGTTCATTAATTTTAGCAAAAATCGCAGCCTGGTTCCCCAGACTTGAGTCTTTAAAGCAGTCAATTTCAGATTAATTTCAAGATGACAGCAACTTGTATTTATATAACAGCTTTAATATAGACCTGTGCGGAAGCAACAATTTGCCTGACTCTTTTAGTGTGACGGTTAGCCGACTGATAATATCTGTAACATTTCTTCTGAACAACCTCACCAGATTATGTGACCATCACCACGGCGTTTGTGTGGAGGAACCAAAGAGATCTCTTCAACAGAAACGGTAGCACTGCAGTCCGTGAGGTGCTAAGCGATGGGCAGGGCTGACAGTGTTGTCTGCAGATGCATCTTGTGTAAAATTATAGTATGAGGACACCAAACTCAATCTCGTCACATATTGCATTGAGATAACATTTGTCAAAGTGGATCGACTCATTGTCTGTTCAAAGTTGCTGTGAAGTGTGCCAGTCCAATTGGAGCTTCAGGAAGGATATAGTAAATTACAGTATTTCTGTTTAATGATACCGTTCATGAAGGTATAACGGTCCCATTGATAGTCGACTTGTGCTCTGTTATATTTCTTATCTATTGAGCCACCATTATTTTACAGAATTACCTCTATAAATATCGTTGGCTTTGAAAGTTGTGTGAACTTCTTACATCTATTCTGTTACTTTGCTGGACCGAACCCTTCAATGAATAAAGGGTTCAGAGAATGTGCAGGTTGGGGTGACGCGGGGCACAAGCTGATCTCCCACACTGCCAAGTTGACAAGCTCACTGAGAGGAGAGTCGCAAGGTAGAACTCTCCCATGTTGCTCTTGTGCATGTCCTAGTATCTGGTTTCAGAGTAGTATTGGTGGAAATCTGCCACCAGTTGTCACTTTGGCCAAGAATGGCGCAGGAAGATGCATTAAGGACACTAAAGGTCTGGCTTGCCAAACAGAACCGTTGTTTAAAAAATAAATAGGAGAAAAGTATGTCTTTAAACGGATGTAAATTCTCAACAAAAGCATGAAGTTGGGTTTTGAAATCCAGCAGCAATACAGAACTGAATTGTTCGAAAACAGAGAGGGGCGAAATCCTCAGAGAACTAGGAGTAGTGAGTGCTCTAAATATGCGTTTACAGTGATGTTGTTATTCGCTTTATCAAAGCCGTCATTTACTTTGCCCCGTCACAAAGTTGCTGATGTGGATAAACAGGTGTTACACATGTTAATGCACAGATTTGGTGTTAATGGAGCTTTTGCTTGTTAATCAGCAATGATGCGGAGTTGCCGGTGTTGGACTGGGGTGGAAAAAAAGTGAGAAGTCGCACAACACCAGGTTATAGTCCAACAGCTTTATTTGAAATCACAAGCTTTCGGAGCGCTGCTCCTTCGTCACCCGACGAAGGAGCAGCGCTCCGAAAGCTTGTGATTTCAAATAAAGCTGTTGGACTATAACCTGGTGTTGTGCGACTTCTCATTTTAATCAGTAATTGATAGAGTTTGTGTTAAATCTTGAAGGGTTGACTGATTCAGAGTTTGTACCAGAGAAGCAGAAGCAATGGGGAGATGTGTAACATGATCAGCTTGTGGAATTCATAGAATCATAGAATCTTTCAGCATAGAAGGAGGCCATTCGGCCCATCATGCCTCTTTGAAAGAGCTCTCCAATTAGTCCCACTCCCCCACTCTTTCCCCATAGCCCTGCACATTTTCCCCCTTCCCTTTTGAATATTACTATTGAATCTGCTTCCACCGCCCTTTCAAGCAGTGCATTCCAGATCACAACAACTCGCTGCGTAATTTTTTTTTCCTCATCTCCCCTCTGGTTCTTTTGCCAATTATCTTAAATCTGTGTCCTCTGGTTACCGACCCTCCTACCACTGGAAAACTTTCTCCCTATTTACTCTATCAAAACCCTTCATGATTTTGAACACCTTTATTAAATCTTCCCTTAGCCTTCTCTGCTCTAAGGAGAACAGTCCCCAATTGTGGGGATAAATGCATGGAGTGGGATGGCCTATAGTTCCCTGTGTTCTCTCTCCCTTCCTTTCTTGAATAGCGAGGTTACATTTGCTACCTTCCAATCCGCGGGGACTGTTCTAAAATCTAGGGAATTCTGCAGCATGTAAATCAGAAGATATTGTGGGATGAGGGGGAAGTGGCATGTGAGAAGGAAGATAACATGTGAGGATACCCGCATCTTGTATTCTTTCAGCCCCGCTGCTGGCCAAGGGCACAGCCATGCCCATGCCAAGAATGGCCAGCACCGCCTCCTCCAAGGGGGTGAGGTGAAGCTAGGAATGGGAGGTGTGCCTCGTGTTTGGTAGAGATTGTTGATAGGTGAGTGATGGAGGGGTCGTGTGTTGAGCAGTGTGTGAGGCTAGTGTTGCAGTTGGTAGAAGACGGCTTTTGAAGTTGCATTCACTGACCTTGACTACTCGTCTGAGGTCATTAAACTTCTTTGGGCACTGGAGCCAGGTCCTGGAGACGACACTGCTGGCAGTAATGACTTCGGTGATCTGGTCCCACATTCTTATGTCTGAAGCGCCTCCTGGCCCCCTGTGGGATAGAGGACCTCTCTTGCAGTGTTGACCCCCTGCACAAAGCTGGAGCGCTGCGTGTGAGAATCTGGATGTCCTTTCCCTGGCCTGTTGAGCCATTTGTGTTAGTGCTGAAGCACGTTTACTATTTTTTATATGCAGAAGGCAGTTCAGCTTTAAGAGCTGAAAACTTCCTAGTTTGGAATGATTTTTAATGTATTTTTTTCAGAAGGCAGTTCACCTTTAAGGGCTCGAGACTGCTTTCTAAAATGACAGCTTTGCTTTAAGAGAATCCAGTCTCGCTCCAGCGATGCTACGGCGACGCGACATTGGGCCTCCCGCTGAGCGCACAGCCTGAGGCAGCCCGTTCGTTGCTGGACAGTGGGCTAAAATCATTCGAATCAGTAGACAGCACTAAAATAACGTGCTGCCTGCGATTTTTAAATGGGCGCGAGCAAATCTCACCCCGTGGTGCCACTGCCCGTTTTTGGGCCTTATCGAATTACTAGGCCTCTATTTTTCTTCCTTCTAAACATTTTTAAATCCAGTTTTCTATACTCTCCCTAATTCCGCACTGATATAATTGTAAAATACTTCACTGTTTCTCTTGACGTTTTTTGAATTTTTTCATCATACTTCTTCTTAGTTTTCCTTATCCCGCTCTTAGGGGGAAAAATTTGGTTGCTTTGCGCCTCCCGTTAGCACCCTAAGAGGGCACTAAGGGGGCGCAAAGGAGCTAGCGCCCGAGCGCGGCGATGTTAGCGCCGCTCGCGAAATTGACCAGTCGTTTTGCGGCGGCGCTAAACACTACCAGCATGATCTCCTGCGCCCGCAGATCGTGACATCAGTCAAGCGTGCAACGCCCCAGTAGCGCCCCAGACCGGATATTGAGTCGCACCCCCTGCCTTAGCGCCTGCCACTAGGAACGACAGGTAGAGGGGAACGTTTTCCAGTTGGGAAGGGGCTGGGAGAGCGCTATTTAAAGGCGGGCGATTCCTGCCTTTTCTTGTCAGCAAGATTTTTGGTTTTAACGCTGTCCTAAGGAGTTTTGGCCCTTAGCACCACTTGTGAGGTTCCAAAGTGCCGAGCTCTTTCCCTGGGCCTATCCATTAGTGCTTCCAACACAATTGTTTTTGAGGTCACTCCAGGCTGAGATTCAAGGCTGCAATGGGCAGGGAGTGGCTGGCCAGCAAGATGGCCCCTCCCCTTTAAGAACTGGACGGCGCCAGTCTGTCTGGCTCCCATGGTAATTGGCATCGCCTGAGCTTCGGTAGTGTTCTGAGGTAGCGCCTCGCTCCCTGACATTTGCATCTTAAGAGAGGTGTGTGGTGACTGATTTAGTGCTCAAATCACCTCCAGGGGGCGATAGAGGCAAATTTTGCAGTTGGAGGCGATAATTAGCACTGGGCGCTAAACTTTGCGCCCAGCCGATATTAACGCCCCAAAATGGGCGATACCGAATTTTTCCCCCTTAATCTCTAATTATTTTCTCATATTCTCCCGTAATTTTTCAACTATTATTATTCTTATAGTCCTTATTGGCCAACTCTTCTTCAATTTTAGTGTGTTCCCAACCTCTTCATTTACCCATGGCATCTAAAACTAATGGTAGTTTCCTTCTTTATTAATAACATATCCTTATTCTGTGCCTTTGTAATCTCATTTTTAAAAACATCCCACGGTTGCCCACAGTCCTGTGAGCTCATTTTTGCTTCCTCCTCCCCTCAGCTAGCTCACGCCCCATCTTTCTAACACCTGGCCTACTCCAATCTGGTGTTCTAGTTTTCATACTGACCTTTTTCTTTTCAGGTTGGATTGTAAACCTTTATCATATTGTGCTCACTGTGCCCAAGGTTCTCACTCACATTTAGCTCATCTACTTGATCTATTCCATTACTCAGAACCAGATCCGGCAACACCTCCGGCCATGTAGGCCGACTGACACATTGCTCGAGGAAGGAGTCCTGTACACTTTGCAGGAATTCCATTCCCTGTGCTCCATTTACTCCCTCTCTGTCCCAATTATAAAGGTCGCACAACACCAGGTTATAGTCCAACAGTTTTATTCAAATAAAACTGTTGGACTATAACCTGGTGTTGTGCGACCTCTCAATTTTGTCCACCCCAGTCCAACACCGGCATCTCCGCATCATGACCAATTATAAAGTGCATACATTCATTTTGTTATTCCGACTCATCTCCCTCATCTGACTACAGCTTGGCTCTTCCATTTCCTTCCCACTATTTGGAGCTCTGTGCTACACACCTGCTGATGGAATAAGCCCTTTTTATCTTTGAGCTCCAACCATATTGACTGTCTGTCACCTTGTCCAAATCACCCCTCTCTACAGCAAGTACCGCCTCTTTTACCAATATTACCACTCTGCCTCCTTTCTCATCTTGTCAATCCTTCCTAAATATATTATATCCCGATGTGTTAATTTTCCAATCTTGTCCAGTTTACAGCCAGGTTTCTGTTAATGTTTAGACTGTCTTGTAAAATAATTGCTTCAGTTCCTCCAGTTTATTTGCCACAGTCTGTCCATTTTAACCTTTTTTTTAACTTTTCTTCCTCCACTCCCTGCTCCCTAAATCTCATTGGTGTGACCATCCTCTCAAACTCTCACTCCAAAGGTGTCTCTCCTTCCCTGACGAGTTGGATTGTCTCCATCTCCTTCTCGAGTTGGTGACACATCTGGCAGGAGTGACTTATCGCTGCCCCTTCCTGTGCTGCCCTTTTATGTTTACTTAGTTTGTTCTACCTTAAAGTTTATATTGCTTACATTGCTGCTCTACTTAGCATCTCCTTTCTCTTCTGCATGAAATTTCACCAAACTCTCACCAAATCCCTCTTTTAGAAGTCCTCCATTCCCAGCTCCCTCCGTTCCCACCTTGCTCCATTCCCACGATGCTCCATTCCCAGCTCCCTTCACTCCCATCTCCCTCCACTCTCACCCCCTCTATTCCCGTCTAGCTCCCTCAGCTCACAACATAAGAACATAAGAAATAGGAGCACGTCGAGGACATTTGGCCCTTCGAGCCTGCTCTGCCATTCAATAAGATCATAGCTGATCTCCTAACTTATCTCCACTTTCCTGCACTATCCCCATATCCCTTAATTCCCTTAATATCCAAAAATCTATCGACCTCTGTCTTGAATATACTCATGATGTGGAGATGCCGGTGTTGGACTGGAGTGGACAAATGTGAGAAGTCGCACAACACCAGGTTATAGTCCAACAGTTTTATTTGAAATCACAAGCTTTCGGAGTGCTGCTCCTTCGTCAGGCGAAGGAGCAGCGCTCCGAAAGCTTGTGATTTCAAATAAAACTGTTGGACTATAACCTGGTGTTGTGCGACTTCTCACATTTGAATATACTCAACCACTGAGCCTCAAAAGCCCTCTGGGGTAGAGAATTCCAAAGATTCACCACCCTCTCAGTGAAGAAATTTCACCTCATCTCAGCCTTAATTGGCCAAGCCCTTATTCTGAGACTGTGACCCAGTGTTCTAGATTCCCCAGCCAGGGTAATCATCCTCCCTGCATCTACCCTGTGAAGCCCTGTAAGGATTTTGTATGTTTCAATGAGAGAACTGCTTTACGCCGCCAGTTATTCATCACTTAGATTGAAAAATTACAGCAAGTTTATATCATTTTGTACCTGAGCTGATAAAATATGTCCAAGGACAGCCTCTACGTAATTGCATCTCGTGTGCGGAACATGATAAAAGTTTACACTCGTAACTCATATTCCCGGCTCAGGAATAATATATGATGGATTTGAAAATTCACTAACCTTTTACAAGATTGAGTGCATTTTGCAGCTGCTAAAAAATTGGATGAAAAGGACAGCAAGGTTATTCCACCAGCTATTATGATACCACAGACCTTTTTATAAAGATATGAAAAGCAGAATAAAATGGTTACAGTGCGACTGAGTGCAGGCCCTTCAGATCATGAATAGAATGGTTACAGTGCGAGCGAGTGCCTGCCCTTGGAATCATGAATAGAATGGTTACAGTGCGAGCAAGTGCAGGCCCGACAGATCATGAATAGAATGGTTAAAGTGCGAGCGAGTGTCGGCCCTTGGGATCATGAATAGAATGATTACAGTGCGAGCGAGTGCCGACCCTTGGGATCATGAATAGAATGATTACAGTGCGAGCGAGTGCGGGCCGTTCAGATCATGAATAGAATGGTTACAGTGCGAACGAGTGCAGGCCCATCAGATCATGAATAGAATGGTTAAAGTGCGACCAAGTGAAGGCCCTTCAGATCATGAACAGAATGTTTACAGTGCCAGCGAGTGCGGGCCCTTGAGATCATGAATAGAATGGTTACAGTGCGAGCGAGTGCGGGCCCTTCAGATCATGAATAGAATGGTTACAGTGCGAGCGACTGCAGGCCCTTCAGATCATGAACAGAATGTTTACAGTGCCAGCGAGTGCGGGCCCTTCAGATCATGAATAGAATGGTTACAGTGCGAGCGAGTGCAGGCCCTTCAGATCATGAAAGAATGGTTACAGTACGAGCGAGTGCAGGCCCTTCAGATCACCAATATATTGGTAAAAGTGCGAGCCAGTGCAGGTCCTTGGGATCATGAATAGAATGGTTACAGTGCGAGCGAGTGCAGGCCCTTCAGATCACGAATAGAATGGTTACAGTGCGAGCGAATGCAGGCACTTGGGATCATGAATGGAATGGTTACAGTGCGAGCGAGTGCGGGCCCTTCAGATCATGAATGGAATGGTTACATTGCGAGCGAGTGCAGGCCATTCAGATCATGAATAGAATGGTGACAGTGCGAGCGAGGGTGGGCCCTTCAGATCATGAATAGAATGGTTACAGTGTGAGCGAGTGCAGGCCCTTCAGATCATGAATGGAATGGTTACATTGCGAGCGAGTGCAGACCCTTCAGATCATGATTATAATGGTTACAGTGCGACCAAGTGAAGGCCCTTCAGATCATGAACAGAATGTTTACAATGCGAGCGAGTGCGGGCCCTTGAGATCATGAATGGAATAGTTACAGTGCGAGCGAGTGTGCACCCTTCAGATCATGAATAGAATGGTTACAGTGCGAGCGAGTGCTCGCCCTTAAGATCATGAATAGAATGGTTACAGTGCGAGGGAGTGCAGGCCCTTCAGATCATGAATAGAATGGTTACAGTGCGAGCGACTGCAGGCCCTTCAGATCATGAATAGAATGGTTACAGTGCGAGCGAGTGTAGGCCGTTAAGATCATGAATAGAATGGTTACATTGCGAGCGAGTGCAGGCCCTTCAGATCATGAATAGAATGGTTACAGTGCGAGCGAGTGCAGGCACTTGGGATCATGAATGGAATGGTTACAGTGCGAGCGAGTGCGGTCCCTTCAGATCATGAATGGAATGGTTACATTGCGAGCGACTGCAGGCCCTTCAGATCATTAATAGAATGGTTACAGTGCGAGCGAGGGTGGGCCCTACAGATAATGAATAGAATGGTTACAGTGCGAGCGTGTGCAGGCCCTTCAGATCATGAATGGAATGGTTGCATTGCGAGCGAGTGCAGGCCCTTCAGATCATGAACAGAATGTTTACAGTGCGAGCGAGTGCGGGCCCTTCAGATCATGAATGGAATGGTTACACTGCGAGCGAGTGTGGACCCTTCAGATCATGAATAGAATGGTTACAGTGCGAGCGAGTGCTGGCCCTTAAGATCATGAATAGAATGGTTACAGTGCGAGCGAGTGCAGACCCTTCAGATCATGAATAGAATGGTTACAGTGCGAGCGAGTGCAGGCCCTTCAGATCATGAATAGAATGGTTACAGTGCAAGCGAGTGTAGGCCCTTAAGATCATGAATAAAATGGTTACATTGAGAGCGAGTGCAGGCCCTTCAGATCATGAATAGAATGGTTACAGTGCGAGCGAGTGCAGGCCCTTAAGATCATGAATAGAATGGTTACATTGCGACCGAGTGCAGGCCCTTCAGATCATGAATAGAATCGTTTCATTGCGAGCGAGTGCGTGCCCTTGGGATCATGAATAGAATGGTTGCAGTGCGAGCGAGTGCAGGCTTTAGGGATCATGAATAGAATGGTTACAGTGCGAGCGAGTACAGGCCCTTCAGATCATGAAT
This sequence comes from Squalus acanthias, assembly GCA_030390025.1. Taxonomy (NCBI): domain Eukaryota; kingdom Metazoa; phylum Chordata; class Chondrichthyes; order Squaliformes; family Squalidae; genus Squalus; species Squalus acanthias. The sequence goes on along the minus strand of CM059440.1, from coordinate 39,154,148 downwards.
AGAATGGTTACAGTGCGAGCGAGTGCAGGCCCTTGGAATCTTGAATGGAATGGTTACAGTGCGAGCGAGTGCGGATCCTTGGGATCAGGAATAGAATGGTTACAGTGCGAGCGAGTGCAGGCCCTTGGAATCTTGAATAGAATGGTTACAGTACGAGCGAGAGCAGGCCCTTCAGATCATGAATAGAATGGTTTCAGTGCGAGCGAGTTCGGGCCCTTGGGATCATGAATAGATTGGTTACAGTGCGAACGAGTGCAGACCCTTGAGATCATGAATAGAATGGTTGCAGTGCAAGCGAGTGCGGGCCCTTCAGATCATGACTAGAATGGTAACAGTGCGAGCGAGTGCGGATCCTTGGGATCAGGAATACAATGGTTACATTGAGAGCGAGTGCAGGCCCTTGGGATCATGAATAGAATGGTTACAGTGCGAGCGAGTGCTGTAAGGGATTCCTGACCCTGCGTGTCTCGCGGCCTGTGAGATTCACGCGGCTCTGTGCAGCCTGTATGTCAGTGCGGGTCTAGGCCTTGTTGCCTGTTCTGGTCTCCAGCCAGTCTGGGAACACTAGACACACCTGTGAGTGGTTCGAATCACTCTCCCTTACGGTTCTAGACACTGGACTTAGATGCGAGAGCAGTAATGGAGATAAAACTCATGTAGACTTGGTTTGAATGGTACGAAATGGAAAATCTTTATTGCATGATACTTAAGATTATGAAATACATGTCATAAGCACAGATTAATGACAGTACAATCTTACAAACAGTTATATAGTCGATCTTAGGGAAACGAGGAACGAACGGCACAAAGTAAATAGGGGCACACATTACAAATATCCTTAATCCTTAAACCCTCCCCTATCAATATCTATCCTAAACTAGATTCGTAGGATTTCGAGACTCATGCTCACCACTCGTGATAACTCGGAGAAATTCCGAATAACTGATCGGATGTTTTTCACCGCAGCACCCACGTGTCGGTCAGGAGATCTCCTGGTCCCACTTGTTTACTTGCTTTTACTGCTCCGGCTAGCAGGCTGGAACGTCTGCTGTGGTGAAGACCTGTGTTGGTTGGTTTAACAGGTACTCTTCGAGCACAGTTGTCGATATCGTCGATACGATATGTTTCCTTGCAAGTTCAAAGAAGTCTTCCTAGCAAGGAAAGCTTGGACAGTCGACCTACAGGCGCGGTCGGGATTTACTGACCGTGGCGATGGATATGGTCTTCCTCTCTTCTCATCTCATCTCATCTTATCTCATCTCGGGCCTTCGGTTCCGCTGCCAGTTACCAACATAAGTCTTCGTTACGCGACACGAGGTGGATCCGAACGGATCAGAAAGTTCAACAGTCTTTTCAGAAGAGGCAACAGGCAAGTAGGAGCGAGCCCAACTACGAGTACACAGGAGCAGCCACGAGGTTACGAATCGACCGGATAAAAGCACAGGAGCAAGAGAGAGAATGGACGGTTTGGAGCCTGCAATTATAGTGCAAAATCTTCCGTTTCCCGCCCAACTATAATGTCCATTCTTTTGTTTAGGGTTTGGCGCCCAAATGTCTTGTATGGGTGATCTCCGTTCTTAATGGGTTTCGGGGCTACTCGTAAATGTCTGAGTACCTGTTAATATTTCTCCCATTGTTAAATCGGTCGGTGTTCTCCCTGGAGGGGTTTGGGGCTTCCAAGTGTCCTGTATAACTACCTGCTAACGGCTCTCTCATCGTAGAGTCGTTGGGATTTTACATATTAATGTCTTTTGGATGGGCCCTTGATTACTCGGTACAATGGCTTTCCTTTGTACCTGGGAGACCGATTTCAGTATCTATGTGTATACTGCAAACCCATAATGTCTCGTGTATTATCTTCACTGTGCTGAATCTTAATCGATCTTGCACAAATGTTTATTGGAACGCCATCTTGTCTGCCTGTTGAAAAGTCTAGAATGTTCTGTCACGAGGTGCGGCGGCCATTTTACAGGCTGCTTGTGTCCACTTTAAACCTGCCAGCATTCTGCTGAAATAAAAGCTGTTTGAACGAAACTCTGTGTTTTCTCCTTCTTAACAAAATCGCGATATATTGCGAATTCTACAGTCCCTCCTGTTGATGCGAATAACTCCGCTTATCGTATCAAAAAAATCATAGTGGTGAGCAATGTTATCTCGATTTCTCTCCGAATCCAGTAAATTAATCCCATAATTTTAACTTAGCTAGGGTCTCTGTGTCGTCCTCATTTCCCAAGAAGATTACATTTTATATCACCGTAGGCATTATTTGCCCTTAAACTTACACCACTTGTTTTCCTTCCCGGCGTAACCAGGCCGATGCCTCTCGTATCACCTGTATATTCATCTTTTATTCAGGGAAAGGAGAAACAAAACCCAAAACCAAACAATCATTTTTAACTGTAACACCATCACCAAAATAATCAACACCAACTCTTAAAACATGTCGAGTTCCCAACGTATTTACAATCTCTGAAAATCTTATATGAGTACAAACTTCCGCGGCGCACGCGGCGAGCGGGAGTGACGCCATTTTCCGATTACACGGTGCTCTCATCGTGCACGCGCACGTAACGTTCTCGCCACTCTCCCGTGTTTTCATGCTTGGTGAGGCGTTTGTCTCTTTTACAATGTACAACCAATAGGTACACTACAATAAACACTTGGCATACGACTAAAAATGTGGGAGGCTATTCTGATCCATGAAGGTACTTCAATATTAGTGAACAGATTCCACCACGGTGGAACTACTATATCCAGAATGTCTGTTCCTATTTCGACAGTTTTCTGCTCTAATGTGTAAAAGTGTTTCTGTGACACCGCGACGGCTTTCAAAAGCTTGGTGAGGTGTTCAGGGAGAGGGGGAATGAGGTATCCAAAATGCGCGACGAATCGCTGCAAGTCGGTGAAATTCTCTTTTACTGTGAGATGAACAGTGGATGGTTCAGGGATTGGGATAATTCGCTGTTGTGCTACTTGAACTTCCGCCCTGGGTTTAAAACAGAAACTGCTGTCACTCACCGGACACCGGCTACGGTTTCCATGCTGGTAGTGTTGCGCTGCAGTGGTAACACAATATGTTCCACCCCCGATGTATGCTACCTGCGGAGGCACATGATCTTGTGCCATTGCCTCCATGGTGCAATTCATGGACTTGGCGCCAGCCGTTCTGAACCCGCACTGTGGTGTTAAAAAGGCATTCAAGTGCTGGGGGCACAGTATTATGTGTGCTCCCCTGCCACGACAACCAGAGAGATCTGTACCTGTCATCGTTTGCTCCCAGCGGATGACGTAAGGTGGAACCGCTGCATAACGAATGTGGGCTCCCCCCTGAATGACACCGATGTTCTCTACCCGATATACCGGGGCGGGCTTTGCTGTGTCGCCCAAAACCGGCATACGTAAAACTATACCCATGATGGTATGGTTCGATCGTCCACAGTCCACGGGGACTGGGTATGCTTCTGAAGCTAGCCTGAGCTGGCACGGGCTTAATGCGTTCTGAAAAGGGTGGAGCGCCCGTAGGTGTTTGTTACTTATCCAGGACGGAACCAAACCTTGTTTTAAATCCTCCAAATTGCTGCGGCCCTCGCCCAGTAACCACGCCCCGTAAAGCACGCACACCTCGTTCTGCGCAGCTTGATCGGATGCATTCCGATCTTCCCTAATCAGGGCATTTACCGTCTTTGCATGTTTCTCCAACTCTGCTATAATTTCCTTTAAATGGAGGGTCATGGCTTGGTCCTCGTGTAGACCCGACCCTACCACTTTATTCTCATCTGTTAGAATGTCCTTTAATTGTGTCTTTAAACCATTAATCTGGGTCTGCAGCTCCACACTGTCTAGAGCGTTGACCACAGATGTACCTGTGTTAAAAGCAGTGAACGCATCGTTCACCAAACCCCTTCTTTGCCTCCCTACTTGATCCAAAACTTCCTGTGGCGCGGTGTACAAACTTGTTTAATCAATTTCCGCGAAATCGAATTCGTAAAATTGTCTGAACATCTTGGTCAACAGGACCTGGTACAACTGTTCCGTCTTTTTGGGGCACCACTCTGGTAACCGTACCTCAGTGAGATTTAAAATCACCGAGGCCACCGCGTAATGTACCCCCTGAAATAGTATCTGGTCTGTGGGGACCAGTACCAAACCATTCCCGGGTCCCTTACTAGCTTTAGGGCACCCTTCTTCCTCAGCTAGAACCACCGGAATCGTGGGCGGGGCTTTGCGTGGGCGCGTAATGAGCTCAGTGGCATTTACTGGGATCGGGGAGAATGGGGCTCCGCACCCCCTGGTGCTCGCATCCCACCTCATCCCCTGTCCGTTATCCTGCCATTGATTAATAAAAAATATGGAGATGCCTTTGGGGCAAACGTACTTTGACCCCCACATACATACATAAATTCCCTCATCCGGTTCCCACCATTTGTCCCAACAGACTTTCACTTGTCCGTCTGTCCCCGTAATTGTCCGATGGGTATTATTACCCAGTCGTTCCCACTCGACCGAAGAGTTTCTCATAGTTTTGCTCAGCTTTCGCAGCCACCACCATCGGCTCAATGGGACCTTCCCACTACAAGTCAAACAAATCCGTTTGCCGACGGTGACGCTGATCCTGGGTGCGATGATCCTTACTTTGGGGCACAGTAAAGAAGTCTCTTTGTAGGCAAACCCCGACGTGCTGGAATACTCCGTTGAGTTCGTTCCCAGCCATCCTGGCCACCTTCCCTTGTGGAAATAGGTGCTGGTCTCCTCTGCCTCCCGTCTTCCGGTCCCATCCACCGCGATGGGGGCCGTGTCCCCGGAACATCCAAACACCACGACATCCTTGGTGCGGCCTCGATAGGCCAATCCACATCCGATTGCCACGAGCAATACTAGAATTCGTTCCATCCTTCCTTGGTTCCTGTGATCAGATAGAATGAGGTAGCCAGCCTCGCAAGAGTCTCTGGCTTTTGTGAAGGGTGAGCGGGTCCCCTGACCTCGCCTCACGTAAACTTCAACGTTCGCTGAATAAACTTCAACTAAACCTATCTTTAAAACTCCCATTATTTTATCGTTTTCTGTTAAAAACACTACAAACTTAACCTTATTAAAAAAACTATAAACTTAACCTTGAACTATTAACTTAAAACTTAAAACTTATAACTTTACAGTGCCGCCCGTTCTCAGGGCGGCCCCTTTAAATTCTGAGAAGGCTGCTGCGAGCTCTTCCCGACGGTGGGAGGGCACTGACCCTTCCCTCTGATCTGCCGCAGCCTGTTGCTGCGCTGACCCTTCCCTCTGATCTGCCGCAGCCTGTTACTGCTGCGATGTGGCCGGTCTGTACCTGGGTTATCTTAACCTTAAATTTACGCCTTGGGGCAGTCTGGGGACATGACCACATCCTCCTGGGCTGGGGTTCTCTACTTGACCTACGGGGAGTTGCTATGGGCGGGGGTTCCGTGACGGACGGACCGGGTTCCGAGACCTCCATCGGGATGACCTGGGGTTCCATCACAGTCGCCGGCTCCGCCTCCGCTGACTCCGCCTCCCTAACCTCGGGGCTGGCAGTTCGTGGCTCCGCCCTGCTCGGCCCAGCAGGCGGCCCTTCACTCGTGATCTCTGCCTCCCCTGAGGACTGGACGTTCAAAGTGGGCGGCCACATCTCTGGGAGCCACACCGGTACTCTCTGTGCTCCCATAGCGGCTGGCCCTGCCTCCTCTAGCTCCTCCCTCCTGTCCTCGGGACCTGCAGCTTGTGTGTCCACCCTGTGTGGATCTCTACCTACAGCCCCCATTCCCTCCAGACCGTTCCTCAGGAACCACCCGTCATCATCACTATGCTCATCTGCACTATCCTCATCTGACCAGGGTACCCTGAATTCTTCCTCATCTAACCCCCAATTCCAGAAAAACGCTGCATGATCGTCCGGGATGTCCCTTCCCCTGATGCAAGCTGCTATGCCTGCCTGTGTGCCTTGTGGTCCTACCTGGGGCTGTGCTTTCCCATTGGCGGGATTTACCCCTGTAGTTTTCCCCTGCGCACCTGGCTGGTACAGTTTGCATTGGTTTATGTGGAACCACTTAGTGCGCCGAGGTACTTTTACGGCGTAAACCATGGGACTCGCCTTGTCTACAATGTTGTAGGGTCCCATATACAGTGGTTCCAGACTCCCTACTCTGGCGTAGTTTCTGACCATGACCTGGTCTCCTACTTCCCACTCCCGCGTTTTGCGGGGTTCCAGCAACAAGCGATTGCCCTGATGCTGCCTTCCCATGTTCCCAGCCGCCTGCTCATAAACTTGCTTCAGGCGCTCCAAGAGAGTCTGGGCGAACTTGTCCCTGCTTATCTCTTGGAGCTGACCCTCAGTGAGCACCGGGGCTAGCACATGGGTGGGGGTTCGCATGAGCCTGCCGGTCATTACCTCGTGCGGGGAGTACCCCGTACTTTTTGACTGACTGGCCCGGACCCCCATGAGGACTAAAGGCAGAACTTCCGCCCATTTTTGGGGCGAGTTCCTAGTCTCTTTCCTCAATTTCTCCTTCAGGGTCCGGTTCATACGTTCAACAATCCCGGATGACTGGGGATTGTGTGCTACGTGCCACTTCCCTTCAATGCCCAAAAGCATGAGGGTGTTCTGCATCACCTGGCCGGTGAAATGACTCCCTTGGTCTGACTCCACAAAACGGGGGAGTCCCCACCGCGAGAACACTTCCCGGACCAAGATTTTTGCTGTACCCAGTGCCGTAGCTGTTCGACAAGGGAAGGCTTCCACCCACTTGGAAAACACATCCACCAGGATGAGGCAGTACTTATAACCTCCCTGGGTGGTGGGCAGGGGTCCTATATAGTCGATCTGTATCGACTGCCATGGTCCCTCTACCCTTCTTACGTGTCCCATGGGCACCTTCCTTTTCTGGGGGTCTGGGTTGTTTGCAGCGCACACAAGACAGTTTGCGCAGAACTCGCGGACTTGTTCCCTGAGCCCTGGCCACCATCCCGCTTGCTCTACCCGTTGCCAGGTAACCTCGGGCCCGGGGTGCCCTGCCCCTGGTCCCTCGTGAGCCAACTGGAGGAATTCCCTCCTGTGCTGCTGCGGCACAACCCACTGCTCCTCGCGGAACAGCATGCCTTCCTTAACTGAGAGGGTTGCCGTACTGTACGGACCTTCTACCTGCCTCCCCTCAGCAATCGTTTTTAGGACTGCTTTTAGGGCGGGATCCTGGGCTTGGACAGTCTTAAGGTCTAGGGGCAATGCTACCCTGGGGTTCCCGGGATTCCCGTCCCCGCCTCGGACCGCTGCTATGGGTCCGGTCCTATAGGGGTTCCAGAAAGTGCCGTCGCGGGCACCCTCCCTGGCTAGCGCATCCGCCTGCCGGTTGCCCTCCCCACGGGGCTCTGTGGAGGAGTGAGCTTTCACCTTATGGATGAAAATCTCTCCTTCCTCCCCTACTGCTGCTGCTAAGATCTTTTCCAGCAAGGGCTTCACCGTTAAAGGTCGCCCGTCCGCGGAGGTGTATCCGCGGCGGGACCAAATGGCCAGGTATTCCGTACACGAATTGCAGGTGAACATACTGTCCGAGCAAATCGTGTATGGGGTTGGGAAAATGTCTGGGTGGGTAACAACGTACACCACGGCAGACAGCTCAGCCTGCTGCGCGCTCATGGTGCTAGGGAGCTTGATCGCCAGGGCAAGGTCTGCCGCAGGGTCATAAACTCCACACCCTGTGAGTCGTTCGCCAGCAGATACTGTGCTAGACCCATCAACATAAATCTCGCGCCCAGTGGGATGTATCCCGGCCCGTAAACCTATGTTGACGTCCCATACCCCTTCCACCGAACACCGGTGGGCTGTACCGGGGTATACCAAATTGGCCGCAAGCCTGGGCTCGCAAAGACCTTTTACTCTAAGATCCAACTGGGAGAGAAGAAGGGTCCAACGCGCAATGCGTGCGCTGCTTACGGTCCCGTCTTTAATCCTCCCATCCAGAAGCATCTTAGTTGGTGTGTGATGTGTGAGGAGAGTGATGGGAGAGAGCCCTGTGAAGATCGCTGATCTTTTCACAGCCCAATGCGTGGCTAAAAGGTGCCTTTTGCAATTGGAGAAACTTCTCTCCACATCCGTTAATACCCTGGATGAATAGACAACCGGCCTCAGCTTGCCGTGACGCTCTTGGAGCAGCACGGCGCTTAAGCTGTCTCCGCTGGCAGCTACCTCCAGGAAAAACTCCTTCCCCCCATCTATGGCCCCTAAGGCGGGCGCGGTCTGCAGATCCCTTTTTAACTTCTCGAAGGCTGCTTGGCAGCCCTCGTCCCAAAACCACTCCACCCCCTTATGGAGGAGTCGGAGGAGCGGCGCCGCTGTGGCCGCATAATCTTCGATAAAATCCCTGCAGTAACCGGTCAGTCCCAAGAAGGACCTCACACCCCTCACGTTGTTGGGAATCGGTAATTCTTGCACCGACTCCCTCCTTGCTTTGTCTATGGCTCTTTCCCCAGCGCGTATGGTCAGTCCCAGGAATTTTACTTCCCGCTGACCGATACGTGCTTTCTTAGGGTTTATTTTAAAACCCTTTCTCGCTAACAGCTCCAATAACTCGTCCAGTAGTGGTCCGTGCTCCTCCCTTGAGTCCGTAAATAGGAGCAAATCATCCACATACTGTACTATCTGATTGGGCTGACTAAACTCCTTTAAACTTCCTGCCATACACTGATGAAAAATACTGGGGCTATTGTGGAAACCCTGTGGCAGACAGTTCCATGTGTACTGTTGTCCTTTGAAAGTAAAGGCAAACTTGTACTGGTCCTCTCGCCGCAGCGGGATGGACCAAAAACCGTTCGAGATATCCAGCACCGTGAACGTGGTCGCGGACGCTGGGATGCTCCCTATTAGGTCAGCAACTGCTGCTACTGTGGGCGCGCAGGCGGGAATGTTACTGTTAAGGACTCTGTAGTCCACCGTGGCTCTCCACGAATTATCCGGCTTCCTAACCGGCCATAGTGGGGAGTTCACGTGTGTGGCTATCGGCCTCAACACGCCCTGCTGCACCAAGGAAGACATTGCTGTCTCCATATCGGGTTCGGCTTCTTTGGGGAAGTTATACTGCTTTTGGGGTCGGGTCATGGGGTCCCCATCTACGCTGACCTCAAACCCGACCACTCTCCCACAATCGTGCTTGTGGGTTGCAAACGCGTGCATATTATCTGACACGTACGTTTGCATGTCCGTTGGGACATCTGCGACCATAAGCCTGAGGTCGTAGCCTCCGGATGGCTGTACGGTACACAGGACCCCTGTTTCTTCCTCCCCCGGAATCACTATTACCTCGCCCTTTTCACCTTTAGCCCCCCAGAGACAGTGATTTCTGAGGTCCACGAGGATCCCGTGTCCCGCTAGGAGATCGGACCCGAGAATACCTCTTCCACCCCCCTTTTGCCATGCCATCAGTATACACTTCCACTTAAGGCGAAGTGTTCCTAAACGAATGGATAGCGGAAGGGAAAACGTGCCAGCCTGTTCTTTTCCTGTGAACCCTGCTAACGTGAATGGGACCTTGGTAGATAGCAGCGAGTCAAAAGGGTTATCTGTATGGATTATGGTGCAAGAAGCTCCCGTGTCCAACAAATAACTACCCTTCTGTTTCTCTACCTCCATCTCCACCACAGGTCGCCTCCACGCATCATAGCTAAGCGGACACAGGTAGACGGGCTGCGCCGGTTCTAGTCATGGGGTACTATTAGACGGTCCTGCGGCACCTACGGGGCCGGTTGCGACCGCCACCTGTCCACGCGCATTCAAGACCAGCTTGCGCATGGCTCCTAACACTGCTTCGAGGTCGTCGGGAGGGGTGGGTGCCTTGGCTTCCTTAGCCGGGACAGGCGCCTGGGCTCGGACCGCGGGATTTTTATCCTTGGAATCCTTCCAAGGGTTCCTGCAATGCTTGCGCCAGTGCCCTGTCTTCCCACACCCGTAACAAGCATTACTTGCCTGTGGGGCGCGATTACCCTCCTGATGCCACTCTCTTTGATACGGGGCTGCGGGTCGTACCTCATGTACTCTTCCCTTAAGGGGACGTGTTGCCATACCCCTTATATTGCGATAACCTAACGTGAGTCGATTCAAGACCGACTCTTCCGTAATGTTGGGGTCATTGGGATCAAACCATGCTTTTGCCTGCTCTCTAACGGCTGGTAAACTGTTGGCTATTATGCACCTAAGCCAATGAGTTAAAGCTAAACCTTCCACATCTTCGCGCTCGGGCGCACCTAGACAGCTGCGCTCATATACTGGCCACAGCCTGTCGGCAAAAACCTTCGGGGGTTCTCCCTCCATCTGCACTGTCTGTCCCAGTCTAGCAAACGGACCTTCGTCGTTCGCCCCCAACACTTCCAGGACCTCATTCTTTAATTCCTCATAACTCTTGGTTCCCCTCTTGCTCTCGCCTGAGAGACACTGAAGGACCGAGCTGTCTAATGAGAACAGCAGCATTTTTGCTGTCTCCCCATCATCGCAGCCGTTAATGGCTGCGGCTTGCTCAACTTCTCTGAAATGTACGGAAGGGTCGTCTGCCTCGGTCAGCTTCCGTACGTGATTTATCATAGCTCTCAGCTGATGTGAACTGTGAGGCAACACCAGCTGTCCGAGGAGATCCCCCGGTTCTTCCCCACCGTTTCTGCTTGGGCCCCTTTTAATACCCGTTACTGGATACAACGATCCCTTTTCTACTTCCTTTTCAATGGGCTCTTTTGTTTCTTCCATTGCTTCCTCCCTAACCCAGGTTTCTGAATAGCTGGGTGGCGCGGAGGGCGCAGTGGCTACTACTTCTTCTGCTTTACTTGGTGGGGATTTTCTAAATCTCTCATTTACTAGCGGCTGGTGCGCCGACGGATTGATAAGGCACACCATGCCGTTCGCATTGTTCACGGCCTTTTTGAGGTGCTCTATCTCCCTTTGGCAGGCGCTATGATCGGCTCCCTGAAACTTATCCTCAAGGGCCAACTTATATGCCGCCCTAACCCCCATTAAGCTCTCTTCTTGAGTTCTTATCTGGGCAGCTTGGCGGTTACATCTGTCCTTTAACCTGCTCTCATTCAATTTTGCCTCAGTGACCTGGCACTCGAGATAATCTATCCTTGTTTTAAGGTGACTGGAGACTTCCTGGCTTTCTTGGTGTAACTCATTTAAATTCTTAATGAGCACCTCCCCTCCAGAAACCTTCTCCTCCATTTCTCCCTCTAAATGACTGATTCGAGCTACTAGCGCTGTAATGGTCTGGTTGGAAATCTGAACCTGCCTTTTGTAACACATAAGCCAGACTGCTTTCTCAAGTGTCTTTTTATGTTCTTTACTATCTGTCCACCTTTCAGCTGCCTCTAGTGGGCTCTTATCCGCTAACAATTCACTTATCCATTTCTTAGTTAGATTAACCTTTCCAAACACATAATCCGCTATTTTTTCCTGCATAACATTTCGTACAGTCATTCCAAAATCTAACACACTACCCTCTCGCTGCCAGTGTCCTGCCGCGGTCGCCATTTTCTGTAAGGGATTCCTGACCCTGCGTGTCTCGCGGCCTGTGAGATTCACGCGGCTCTGTGCAGCCTGTATGTCAGTGCGGGTCTAGGCCTTGTTGCCTGTTCTGGTCTCCAGCCAGTCTGGGAACACTAGACACACCTGTGAGTGGTTCGAATCACTCTCCCTTACGGTTCTAGACACTGGACTTAGATGCGAGAGCAGTAATGGAGATAAAACTCATGTAGACTTGGTTTGAATGGTACGAAATGGAAAATCTTTATTGCATGATACTTAAGATTATGAAATACATGTCATAAGCACAGATTAATGACAGTACAATCTTACAAACAGTTATATAGTCGATCTTAGGGAAACGAGGAACGAACGGCACAAAGTAAATAGGGGCACACATTACAAATATCCTTAATCCTTAAACCCTCCCCTATCAATATCTATCCTAAACTAGATTCGTAGGATTTCGAGACTCATGCTCACCACTCGTGATAACTCGGAGAAATTCCGAATAACTGATCGGATGTTTTTCACCGCAGCACCCACGTGTCGGTCAGGAGATCTCCTGGTCCCACTTGTTTACTTGCTTTTACTGCTCCGGCTAGCAGGCTGGAACGTCTGCTGTGGTGAAGACCTGTGTTGGTTGGTTTAACAGGTACTCTTCGAGCACAGTTGTCGATATCGTCGATACGATATGTTTCCTTGCAAGTTCAAAGAAGTCTTCCTAGCAAGGAAAGCTTGGACAGTCGACCTACAGGCGCGGTCGGGATTTACTGACCGTGGCGATGGATATGGTCTTCCTCTCTTCTCATCTCATCTCATCTTATCTCATCTCGGGCCTTCGGTTCCGCTGCCAGTTACCAACATAGGTTTTCGTTACGCGACACGAGGTGGATCCGAACGGATCAGAAAGTTCAACAGTCTTTTCAGAAGAGGCAACAGGCAAGTAGGAGCGAGCCCAACTACGAGTACACAGGAGCAGCCACGAGGTTACGAATCGACCGGATAAAAGCACAGGAGCAAGAGAGAGAATGGACGGTTTGGAGCCTGCAATTATAGTGCAAAATCTTCCGTTTCCCGCCCAACTATAATGTCCATTCTTTTGTTTAGGGTTTGGCGCCCAAATGTCTTGTATGGGTGATCTCCGTTCTTAATGGGTTTCGGGGCTACTCGTAAATGTCTGAGTACCTGTTAATATTTCTCCCATTGTTAAATCGGTCGGTGTTCTCCCTGGAGGGGTTTGGGGCTTCCAAGTGTCCTGTATAACTACCTGCTAACGGCTCTCTCATCGTAGAGTCGTTGGGATTTTACATATTAATGTCTTTTGGATGGGCCCTTGATTACTCGGTACCTGGGAGACCGATTTCAGTATCTATGTGTATACTGCAAACCCATAATGTCTCGTGTATTATCTTCACTGTGCTGAATCTTAATCGATCTTGCACAAATGTTTATTGGAACGCCATCTTGTCTGCCTGTTGAAAAGTCTAGAATGTTCTGTCACGAGGTGCGGCGGCCATTTTACAGGCTGCTTGTGTCCACTTTAAACCTGCCAGCATTCTGCTGAAATAAAAGCTGTTTGAACGAAACTCTGTGTTTTCTCCTTATTAACAAAATCGCGATATATTGCGAATTCTACAGTGCGGGCCCTTCAGATCATGAATAGAATGGTTACAGTGCGAGCGAGTGCAGGCCCTTGGGATCATGAATAGAATGGTTACAGTGCGAGCGAGTTCGGGCCCTTCAGATCATGAATAGAATCGTTACAGTGCGAGCGAGTGCAGGCGCTTCAGATCATGAAAAGAATGGTTACAGTGCGAGCGAGTGCAGCCCCTTCAGATCATGAATAGAATGGTTACAGTGCGAGCGAGTGCGTGCCCTTGGCATCAGGAATAGAATGGTTACAGTGCGACCGAGTGCAGGCCCTTCAGATCATGAAAAGAATGGTTACAGTGCGAGAGAGTGCGGGCCCTTCAGATCATGAAAAGAATCGTTACAGTGCGACGGAGTGCAGGCCCTTCAGATCATGAATAGAATGGTTACAGTGCGAGCGAGTGCAGGCGCTTCAGATCATGAAAAGAATGGTTACAGTGCGAGAGAGTGCGGGCCCTTCAGGTCATGAATACAATGGTTCCAGTGCGAGCGAGTGCAGCCCCTTCAGATCATGACTAGAATGGTAACAGTGCGAGAGAGTGCGGATCCTTGGGATCAGGAATAGAATGGTTGCAGTGCGAGCGAGTGCAGGCCCTTGGGATCATGCATAGAATGGTTACAGTGCGAGCGAGTGCGGACCCTTCAGATCATGAATAGAATCGTTACAGTGCGAGCAAGTGCAGTCGCTTCAGATCATGAATATAATGGTTACAGTGCGAGCGAGAGCGGGCCCTTCAGATCATGAATAGAATGGTTACAGTGGAAGCGAGTGCGGGCCCTTCAGATCATGAATAGAATGGTTACAGTGCGAGCGAGTGCGGGACCTTCAGATCATGAATAGAATGGTTACAGTGCGAGCGAGTCCGTGCCCTTGGCATCAGGAATAGAATGGTTACAGTGCGAGCGAGTGCGGGCTCTTCAGATAATGAATAGAATGGTTACAGTGCGAGCGAGTGCGGGACCTTCAGATCATGAATAGAATGGTTACAGTGCGAGCGAGTGCAGGCGCTTCAGATCATGAATAGAATCGTTACAGTGCGAGCCAGTGCGGGACCTTCAGATCATGAATAGAATGGTTACAGTGCGAGCGAGTTCGGGCCCTTCAGATCATGAATAGAATCGTTACAGTGCGAGCAAGTACAGGCGCTTCAGATCATGAATAGAATCGTTACAGTGCGAGCCAGTGCGGGACCTTCAGATCATGAATAGAATGGTTACAGTGCGAGCGAGTGCAGGCCTTAGGGATCATGAATAGAATGGTTACAGTGCGAGCGAGTGCGGGCCCTTCAGATCATGAATAGAATCGTTTCAGTGCGACCGAGTGCAGGCCCTTCAGATCATGAATAGAATGGTTACAGTGCGAGCGAGTGCAGGCCCTTGTAATCTTGAATAGAATGGTTACAGTGCGAGCGAGTGCAGGCCTTAGAGATCATGAATAGAATGGTTACAGTGCGAGCGAGTGCGGGACCTTCAGATCATGAATAGAATGGTTACAGTGCGAGCGAGTGCAGGCCTTAGGGATCATGAATAGAATGGTTACAGTGCGAGCGAGTGCGGGCCACTCAGATCATGAATAGAATGGTTACAGTGCGAGCGAGAGCAGGCCCTTCAGATCATGAATAGAATGGTTTCAGTGCGAGCGAGTTCGGGCCCTTGGGATCATGAATAGAATGGTTACAGTGCGACCGAGTGCGGGCCCTTGGGATCATGAATAGAATGGTTACAGTGCGAGCGAGTGCGGATCCTTGGGATCAGGAATAGAATGGTTACAGTGCGAGCGAGTGCGGGCCCTTCAGGTCATGAATAGAATGGTTCCAGTGCGAGCGAGTGCAGGCCCTTCAGATCATGACTAGAATGGTAACAGTGCGAGCGAGTGCGGATCCTTGGGATCAGGAATAGAATGGTTACAGTGCGAGCGAGTGCGGGCCCTTCAGGTCATGAATAGAATGGTTCCAGTGCGAGCGAGTGCGGGCCCTTCAGATCATGAATAGAATCGTTAAAGTGCGAGCAAGTGCAGGCGCTCCAGATCATGAATAGTATGGTTACAGTGCGAGCGAGTGCGGGCCCTTCAGATCATGAATAGAATGGTTACAGTTGGAGCGAGTGCGGGCCCTTCAGATCATGAATAGAATGGTTACAGTTGGAGCGAGTGCGGGCTCTTCAGATCATGAATAGAATGCTTACAGTGCGAGCGAGTGCAGGCCCTTCAGATCATGAATAGAATGGTTACAGTGCGAGCGAGTGCGGGCCCTTCAGATCATGAATAGAATGGTTACAGTTGGAGCGAGTGCGGGCTCTTCAGATCATGAATAGAATGGTTACAGTGCGAGCGAGAGCAGGCCCTTCAGATCATGAATAGAATGGTTACAGTGCGAGCGAGTGCAGGCCCTTCAGATCATGAATAGAATGGTTACAGTGCGAGCGAGTGCAGGCCCTTCAGATCATGAATAGAATGGTTACAGTGCGAGCGAGAGCAGGCCCTTCAGGTCATGAATAGAATGGTTTCAGTGCGAGCGAGTTCGGGCCCTTGGGATCATGAATAGAATGGTTACAGTGCGACCGAGTGCGGGCCCTTGGGATCATGAATAGAATGGTTACAGTGCGAGCGAGAGCAGGCCCTTCAGGTCATGAATAGAATGGTTTCAGTGCGAGCGAGTTCGGGCCCTTGGGATCATGAATAGAATGGTTACAGTGCGAGCGAGAGCAGGCCCTTCAGGTCATGAATAGAATGGTTACAGTGCGACCGAGTGCGACTCCTTGGGATCATGAATAGAATGGTTACAGTGCGAGCGAGTGCAGGCCCTTGGGATCATGAATAGAATGGTTACAGTGCGAGCGAGTGCGGGGCCTGGGGATCATGAATAGAATGGTTACAGTGCGAGCGAGTGCAGGCTTTAGGGATCATGAATAGAATGGTTACAGTGCGAGCGAGTTCGGGCACTTCATATCATGAATAGAATGGTTACAGTGCGAGCGAGTGCAGGCCCTTCAGATCATGAATAGAATGGTTACAGTGCGAGCGAGTGCAGGCCCTTCAGATCATGAATGGAAAGGTTACAGTGCGAGCGAGTGCAGGCCCTTCAGATCATGAATAGCATGGTTACAGTGCGAGCGAGTGCAGGCCCTTCAGATCATGAATAGCATGGTTACAGTGCGAGCGAGTGCAGGCCCTTCAGATCATGAATGGAAAGGTTACAGTGCGAGCGAGTGCAGGCCCTTCAGATCATGAATGGAAAGGTTACAGTGCGAGCGAGTGCAGGCCCTTCAGATCATGAATAGCATGGTTACAGTGCGAGCGAGTGCGGATTCTTGGGATCATGAATAGAATGGTTACAGTGCGAGCGAGTGCGGACCCTTGGGATCAGGAATAGAATGGTTATAGTGCGTGAGAGTGCGGGCCCTTGCGATCGGGAATAGAATGGATACAGTCCGAGCGAGTGCAGGCCCTTGGATCATGAATACAATGGTTACAGTGCGAGCGAATGCGGGCCCTGGGGATCATGAATAGAATGGTTACAGTGTGAGCGAGTTCGGGCCCTTCAGATCATGAATAGAATGGTTACAGTGCGAGCGAGTGCGGGCCCTTCAGATCAAGAATAGAATGCTTACAGTGCGAGCGAGTGCAGGCCCTTCAGATCATGAATAGAATGGTTACATTGCGAGCGAGTGCGTGCCCTTGGCATCAGGAATAGAATGGTTACAGTGCGAGCGAGTGCAGGCTTTAGGGATCATGAATAGAATGGTTACAGTGCGAGCGAGTTCGGGCACTTCATATCATGAATAGAATGGTTACAGTGCGAGCGAGTGCAGGCCCTTCAGATCATGAATAGAATGGTTACAGTGCGAGCGAGTGCAGGCCCTTCAGATCATGAATGGAAAGGTTACAGTGCGAGCGAGTGCAGGCCCTTCAGATCATGAATAGCATGGTTACAGTGCGAGCGAGTGCAGGCCCTTCAGATCATGAATAGCATGGTTACAGTGCGAGCGAGTGCAGGCCCTTCAGATCATGAATAGCATGGTTACAGTGCGAGCGAGTGCAGGCCCTTCAGATCATGAATGGAAAGGTTACAGTGCGAGCGAGTGCAGGCCCTTCAGATCATGAATAGCATGGTTACAGTGCGAGCGAGTGCGGATTCTTGGGATCATGAATAGAATGGTTACAGTGCGAGCGAGTGCGGACCCTTGGGATCAGGAATAGAATGGTTATAGTGCGTGAGAGTGCGGGCCCTTGCGATCGGGAATAGAATGGATACAGTCCGAGCGAGTGCAGGCCCTTGGATCATGAATACAATGGTTACAGTGCGAGCGAATGCGGGCCCTGGGGATCATGAATAGAATGGTTACAGTGTGAGCGAGTTCGGGCCCTTCAGATCATGAATAGAATGGTTACAGTGCGAGCGAGTGCGGGCCCTTCAGATCAAGAATAGAATGCTTACAGTGCGAGCGAGTGCAGGCCCTTCAGATCATGAATAGAATGGTTACAGTGCGAGCGAGTGCAGGCCCTTCAGATCATGAATAGAATGGTTACAGTGCGAGCGAGTGCGTGCCCTTGGCATCAGGAATAGAATGGTTACAGTGCGAGCGAGTGCAGGCCTTAGGGATCATGAATAGAATGGTTACAGTGCGAGCGAGTACAGGCCCTTCAGATCGTTACAGTGCGAGCGAGTGCAGGCCTTAGGGAATAGAATGGTTACAGTGCGAGCGAGTGCGGGCCCTTCAGATCATGAATAGAATGGTTACAGTGCGAGCGAGTGCAGCAATTAGGGATCATGAATAGAATGGTTACAATGCGAGCGAGTGCGGGCCCTTGGCATCAGGAATAGATTGGTTACAGTGCGAGCGAGTGCAGGCCTTAGGGATCATGAATCGAATGGTTACAGTGCGAGCGAGTGCAGCAGTTAGGGATCATGAATAGAATGGTTAGAGTGCGAGCGAGTGCGGGCCCTTCAGATCATGAATAGAATGGTTACAGTGCGAGCGAGTGCAGGCCTTAGGGATCATGAATAGAATGGTTACAGTGCGAGCGAGTGCGGGCCATTCAGATCATGAATAGAATGGTTACAGTGCGAGCGAGTGCGGGCCCTTGAGATCATGAATAGAATGGTTACAGTGCGAGCGAGTGCGGGCCCTTCAGATCATGACTAGAATGGTTACAGTGCGAGCGAGGGAGGGCCCTTCAGGTCATGAATAGCATGGTTACAGTGCGAGCGAGTGCGGGCCCTTCAGATCATGACTAGAATGGTTACAGTGCGAGCGAGTGCGGGCCCTTCAGATCATGAATAGAATGGTTACAGTGCGAGCGAGTGCAGGCCCTTCAGTTCATGAATAGCATGGTTACAGTGCGAGCGAGTGCGGATTCTTGGGATCAGGAATAGAATGGTTATAGTGCGTGAGAGTGCAGGCCCTTGGGATCGGGAATAGAATGGATACAGTGCGAGCGAGTGCAGGCCCTTGGATCATGAATACAATGGTTATAGTGCGAGCGAATGCGGGCCCTGGGGATCATGAATAGAATGGTTACAGTGCGAGCGAGTTCGGGCCCTTCAGGTCATGAATAGAATGGTTCCAGTGCGAGCGAGTGCAGGCCTTCAGATCATGACTAGAATGGTAACAGTGCGAGCGAGTGCGGATCCTTGGGCTCAGGAATAGAATGGTTACAGTGCGAGTGAGTGCAGGCCCTTGGGATCATGAATAGAATGGTTACAGTGCGAGCGAGTGCGGGCCCTGGGGATCATGAATAGAATGGTTACAGTGCGAGTGAGTGCAGGCCCTTGGGATCATGAATAGAATGGTTACAGTGCGAGCGAGTGCGGACCCTGGGGATCATGAATAGAATGGTTACAGTGCGAGCGCGTTCGGGCCCTTCATATCATGAATAGAATCGTTGCAGTGCGAACAACTGCAGGCGCTTCAGATCATGAACAGAATGGTTACAGTGCGACCGAATGCAGGCCCTTCAGATCATGAATAGAATGGTTACAGTGCGAGCGAGTGCAGGCGCTTCAGATCATGATAAGAATGGTTACAGTGCGAGCGAGTGCGGGCCCTTCAGATCATGACTAGAATGTTAACAGTGCGAGCGAGTGCGGATCCTTGGGATCAGGAATAGAATGGTTACAGTGCGAGCGAGTGCAGGCCCTTGGGATCATGAATAGAATGGTTACAGTGCGAGCGAGTGCGGGGCCTGGGGATCATGAATAGAATGGTTACAGTGCGAGCGAGTGCAGGCTTTAGGGATCATGAATAGAATGGTTACAGTGCGAGCGAGTTCGGGCACTTCATATCATGAATAGAATCGTTACAGTGCGAGCAAGTGCAGGCGCTTCAGATCATGAATAGCATGGTTACAGTGCGAGCGAGTGCGGATTCTTGGGACCATGAATAGAATGGTTACAGTGCGAGCGAGTGCGGGCCCTTCAGATCATGAATGGAAAGGTTACAGTGCGAGCGAGTGCAGGCCCTTCAGATCATGAATAGCATGGTTACAGTGCGAGCGAGTGCGGATTCTTGGGACCATGAATAGAATGGTTACAGTGCGAGCGAGTGCGGACCCTTGGGATCAGGAATAGAATGGTTATAGTGCGTGAGAGTGCAGGCCCTTGCGATCGGGAATAGAATGGATACAGTCCGAGCGAGTGCAGGCCCTTGGATCATGAATACAATGGTTACAGTGCGAGCGAATGCGGGCCCTGGGGATCATGAATAGAATGGTTACAGTGTGAGCGAGTTCGGGCCCTTCAGATCATGAATAGAATGGTTACAGTGCGAGCGAGTGCGGGCCCTTCAGATCATGAATAGAATGCTTACAGTGCGAGCGAGTGCAGGCCCTTCAGATCATGAATAGAATGGTTACATTGCGAGCGAGTGCGTGCCCTTGGCATCAGGAATAGAATGGTTACAGTGCGAGCGAGTGCAGGCCTTAGGGATCATGAATAGAATGGTTACAGTGCGAGCGAGTACAGGCCCTTCAGATCGTTACAGTGCGAGCGAGTGCAGGCCTTAGGGAATAGAATGGTTACAGTGCGAGCGAGTGCGGGCCCTTCAGATCATGAATAGAATGGTTACAGTGCGAGCGAGTGCAGCAATTAGGGATCATGAATAGAATGGTTACAGTGCGAGCGAGTGCAGGCCCTTCAGATCATGAATAGAATGGTTACAATGCGAGCGAGTGCGGGCCCTTGGCATCAGGAATAGATTGGTTACAGTGCGAGCGAGTGCAGGCCTTAGGGATCATGAATCGAATGGTTACAGTGCGAGCGAGTGCAGCAGTTAGGGATCATGAATAGAATGGTTACAGTGCGAGCGAGTGCAGGCCTTAGGGATCATGAATAGAATGGTTACAGTGCGAGCGAGTGCGGGCCATTCAGATCATGAATAGAATGGTTACAGTGCGAGCGAGTGCGGGCCCTTCAGATCATGACTAGAATGGTTACAGTGCGAGCGAGTGCGGGCCCTTCAGATCATGACTAGAATGGTTACAGTGCGAGCGAGGGAGGGCCCTTCAGATAATGAATGTAATGGTTACAGTGCCAGCGAGTGCGGGCCCTTCAGATCATGAATGGAAAGGTTACAGTGCGAGCGAGTGCAGGCCCTTCAGATCATGAATAGCATGGTTACAGTGCGAGCGAGTGCGGATTCTTGGGATCATGAATACAATGGTTATAGTGCGTGAGAGTGCGGGCCCTTGGGATCGGGAATAGAATGGATACAGTCCGAGCGAGTGCGGACCCTGGGGATCATGAATAGAATGGTTACTGTGCGAGCGCGTTCGGGCCCTTCATATCATGAATAGAATCGTTGCAGTGCGAACAACTGCAGGCGCTTCAGATCATGAATAGAATGGTTACAGTGCGAGCGAGTGCAGGCGCTTCAGATCATGATAAGAATGGTTACAGTGCGAGCGAGTGCGCGCCCTTCAGATCATGACTAGAATGTTAACAGTGCGAGCGAGTGCGGATCCTTGGGATCAGGAATAGAATGGTTACAGTGCGAGCGAGTGCAGGCCCTTGGGATCATGCATAGAATGGTTACAGTGCGAGCGAGTGCAGGCCCTTCAGATCATGAATAGACTGGTTACAGTGCGAGGCAGTGCGGGCCCTGGGGATCGTGAATAGAATGGTTGCAGTGCGAGCGAGTGCAGGCCCTTGGGATCATGAATAGAATGGTTACAGTGCGAGTGCGTTCGGGCCCTTCATATCATGAATAGAATCGTTGCAGTGCGAACAAGTGCAGGCGCTTCAGATCATGAATAGAATGGTTACAGTGCGAGCGAGTGCGTGCCCTTGGCATCAGGAATAGAATGGTTACAGTGCGACCGAGTGCAGGCCCTTCAGATCATGAATAGAATGGTTCCAGTGCGAGCGAGTGCAGGCCCTTCAGATCATGACTAGAATGTTAACAGTGCGAGCGAGTGCGGATCCTTGGGATCAGGAATAGAATGGTTACAGTGCGAGCGAGTGCAGGCCCTTGGGATCATGCATAGAATGGTTACAGTGCGAGCGAGTGCAGGCCCTTCAGATCATGAATAGACTGGTTAAAGTGCGAGGCAGTGCGGGCCCTTCAGATCATGAATAGAATGCTTACAGTGCGAGCGAGTGCGTGCCCTTGGCATCAGGAATAGAATGGTTACAGTGCGAGCGAGTGCAGGCCTTAGGGATCATCAATAGAATGGTTACAGTGCGAGCGAGTGCAGGCCCTTCAGATCATGAATAGAATGGTTACAGTGCGAGCGAGTTCGGGCCCTTCAGATCATGAATAGAATCGTTAAAGTGCGAGCAAGTGCAGGCGCTTCAGATCATGAATAGAATGGTTACAGTGCGAGCGAGGGAGGACCCTTCAGGTCATGAATAGAAAGGTAACAGTGCAAGCGAGTGCGCATCCTTGGGATCATGAATTGAATGGTTACAGTCCGAGCAGGTGAAGGCTCTTCAGATCATTAATGGAATGGTTCCAGTGCGAGCGAGTGCGGGCCCTTGGGACCATGAATAGAATCGTTTCATTGCGAGCGAGTGCGTGCCCTTGGGATCATGAATAGAATGGTTGCAGTGCGAGCGAGTGCAGGCCCTTGTAATCTTGAATAGAATGGTTACAGTGCGAGCGTGTACAGGCCCTTCAGATGATGACTAGAATGGTTACAGTGCGAGCGAGTGCGGATCCTTGGGATCAGGAACAGAATGGTTACAGTGCGAGCGAGTGCAGGCCCTTGGGATCATGAATAGAATGGTTACAGTGCGAGCGAGTGCGGGCCCTGGGGAGCATGAATAGAATGGTTACAGTGCGAGCGAGTTCGGGCACTTCATATCATGAATAGAATCGTTACAGTGCGAACAAGTGCAGGCGCTTCAGATCATGAATAGAATGGTTACAGTGCGAGCGAGTGCGGGCCCTTCAGATCATGAATAGAATGGTTACTGTGCGAGCGAGTGCGTGCCCTTGGCATCAGGAATAGAATGGTTACAGTGCGAGCGATTGCAGGCCCTTGGGATCATGAATAGAATGGTTACAGTGCGAGCGAGTTCGGGCACTTCATATCATGAATAGAATCGTTACAGTGCGAACAAGTGCAGGCGCTTCAGATCATGAATAGATTGGTTACAGTGCGAGCGAGTGCGGGCCCTTCAGATCATGAATAGAATGGTTACAGTGCGAGCGAGTGCAGGCCCTTGGGATCATGCATAGAATGGTTACAGTGCGAGCGAGTGCAGGCCCTTCAGATCATGAATAGACTGGTTACAGTGCGAGGCAGTGCGGGCCCTGGGGATCGTGAATAGAATGGTTGCAGTGCGAGCGAGTGCAGGCCCTTGGGATCATGAATAGAATGGTTACAGTGCGAGCGCGTTCGGGCGCTTCATATCATGAATAGAATCGTTGCAGTGCGAACAAGTGCAGGCGCTTCAGATCATGAATAGAATGGTTACAGTGCGAGCGAGTGCGTGCCCTTGTCATCAGTAATAGAATGGTTACAGTGCGACCGAGTGCAGGCCCTTCAGATCATGAATAGAATGGTTCCAGTGCGAGCGAGTGCAGGCCCTTCAGATCATGACTAGAATGTTAACAGTGCGAGCGAGTGCGGATCCTTGGGATCAGGAATAGAATGGTTACAGTGCGAGCGAGTGCAGGCCCTTGGGATCATGCATAGAATGGTTACAGTGCGAGCGAGTGCAGGCCCTTCAGATCATGAATAGACTGGTTAAAGTGCGAGGCAGTGCGGGCCCTGGGGATCGTGCATAGAATGGTTGCAGTGCGAGCGAGTGCAGGCCCTTGGGATCATGAATAGAATGGTTACAGTGCGAGCGAGCGCGGACCCATCAGATCATGAATAGAATCGTTACAGTGCGAGCAAGTGCAGGCGCTTCAGATCATGAATAGAATGGTTACAGTGCGAGCGAGAGCGGGCCCTTCAGATCATGAATAGAATGGTTACAGTGGGAGCGAGTGCGGGCCCTTCAGATCATGAATAGAATGCTTACAGTGCGAGCGAGTGCGTGCCCTTGGCATCAGGAATAGAATGGTTACAGTGCGAGCGAGTACAGGCCCTTCAGATCATGAATAGAATGGTTACAGTGCGAGCGAGTGCGGGCCCTTCAGACCATGAATAGAATAGTTACAGTGCGAGCGAGTGCAGGCCTTTGGGATCATGAATAGAATGGTTACAGTGCGAGCGAGTTCGGGCCCTTCAGATCATGAATAGAATCGTTAAAGTGCGAGCAAGTGCAGGCGCTTCAGATCATGAATAGAATGGTTACAGTGCGAGCGAGGGAGGACCCTTCAGGTCATGAATAGAAAGGTAACAGTGCAAGCGAGTGCGCATCCTTGGGATCATGAATTGAATGGTTACAGTCCGAGCAGGTGAAGGCTCTTCAGATCATTAATGGAATGGTTCCAGTGCGAGCGAGTGCGGGCCCTTGGGACCATGAATAGAATCGTTTCATTGCGAGCGAGTGCGTGCCCTTGGGATCATGAATAGAATGGTTGCAGTGCGAGCGAGTGCAGGCCCTTGTAATCTTGAATAGAATGGTTACAGTGCGAGCGTGTACAGGCCCTTCAGATGATGACTAGAATGGTTACAGTGCGAGCGAGTGCGGATCCTTGGGATCAGGAATAGAATGGTTACATTGCGAGCGAGTGCAGGCCCTTGGGATCATGCATAGAATGGTTACAGTGTGAGCGAGTGCAGGCCCTTCAGATCATGACTAGAATGGTAACAGTGCGAGCGAGTGCGGATCCTTGGGATCAGGAACAGAATGGTTACAGTGCGAGCGAGTGCAGGCCCTTGGGATCATGAATAGAATGGTTACAGTGCGAGCGAGTGCGGGCCCTGGGGATCATGAATAGAATGGTTACAGTGCGAGCGAGTGCGGGCCCTGGGGATCATGAATAGAATGGTTACAGTGCGAGCGAGTGCAGGCCCTTGGGATCATGAATAGAATGGTTACAGTGCGAACGAGTTCGGGCACTTCATATCATGAATAGAATCGTTACAGTGCGAACAAGTGCAGGCGCTTCAGATCATGAATAGAATGGTTACAGTGCGAGCGAGTGCGGGCCCTTCAGATCATGAATAGAATGGTTACTGTGCGAGCGAGTGCGTACCCCTTGGCAACAGGAATAGAATGGTTACAGTGCGAGCGATTGCAGGCCCTTGGGATCATGAATAGAATGGTTACAGTGCGAGCGAGTTCGGGCACTTCATATCATGAATAGAATCGTTACAGTGCGAACAAGTGCAGGCGCTTCAGATCATGAATAGATTGGTTACGGTGCGAGCGAGTGCGGGCCCTTCAGATCATGAATAGAATGGTTACAGTGCGAGCGAGTGCGGATCCTTGGGATCAGGAATAGAATGGTTACAGTGCGAGCGAGTGCAGGCCCTTGGGATCATGCATAGAATGGTTACAGTGCGAGCGAGTGCTGGCCCTTCAGATCATGAATAGACTGGTTACAGTGCGAGGCAGTGCGGGCCCTGGGGATCGTGAATAGAATGGTTGCAGTGCGAGCGAGTGCAGGCCCTTGGGATCATGAATAGAATGGTTACAGTGCGAGCGCGTTCGGGCCCTTCATATCATGAATAGAATCGTTGCAGTGCGAACAAGTGCAGGCGCTTCAGATCATGAATAGAATGGTTACAGTGCGAGCGAGTGCGTGCCCTTGTCATCAGTAATAGAATGGTTACAGTGCGACCGAGTGCAGGCCCTTCAGATCATGAATAGAATGGTTCCAGTGCGAGCGAGTGCAGGCCCTTCAGATCATGACTAGAATGTTAACAGTGCGAGCGAGTGCGGATCCTTGGGATCATGAATAGAATGGTTACAGTGCGAGCGAGTGCAGGCCCTTGGGATCATGCATAGAATGGTTACAGTGCGAGCGAGTGCAGGCCCTTCAGATCATGAATAGACTGGTTAAAGTGCGAGGCAGTGCGGGCCCTGGGGATCGTGCATAGAATGGTTGCAGTGCGAGCGAGTGCAGGCCCTTGGGATCATGAATAGAATGGTTACAGTGCGAGCGAGCGCGGACCCATCAGATCATGAATAGAATCGTTACAGTGCGAGCAAGTGCACGCGCTTCAGATCATGAATAGAATGGTTACAGTGCGAGCGAGAGCGGGCCCTTCAGATCATGAATAGAATGGTTACAGTGGGAGCGAGTGCGGGCCCTTCAGATCATGAATAGAATGGTTACAGTGCGAGCGAGTGCGTGCCCTTGGCATCAGGAATGGAATGGTTACAGTGCGAGCGAGTGCAGGCCTTAGGGATCATGAATAGAATGGTTACAGTGCGAGCGAGTACAGGCCCTTCAGATCATGAATAGAATGGTTACAGTGCGAGCGAGTGCGGGCCCTTCAGACCATGAATAGAATAGTTACAGTGCGAGCGAGTGCAGGCCTTTGGGATCATGAATAGAATGGTTACAGTGCGAGCGAGTTCGGGCCCTTCAGATCATGAAGAGAATCGTTAAAGTGCGAGCAAGTGCAGGCGCTTCAGATCATGAATAGAATGGTTACAGTGCGAGCGAGGGAGGACCCTTCAGGTCATGAATAGAAAGGTAACAGTGCGAGCGAGTGCGCATCCTTGGGATCATGAATTGAATGGTTACAGTCCGAGCTAGTGAAGGCTCTTCAGATCATTAATGGAATGGTTGCAGTGCGAGCGAGTGCGGGCCCTTGGGACCATGAATAGAATGGTTACAGTGCGACCGAGTGCAGGCCCTTCAGATCATGAATAGAATCGTTTCATTGCGAGCGAGTGCGTGCCCTTGGGATCCTGAATAGAATGGTTGCAGTGCGAGCGAGTGCAGGCCTTAGGGATCATGAATAGAATGGTTACAGTGCGAGCGAGTGCGGGCCCTTCAGATCATGAATAGAATGGTTACAGTGCGAGCGAGTACAGGCCCTTCAGATCATGAATAGAATGGTTACAGTGCGAGCGAGTGCAGGCCCTTGTAATCTTGAATAGAATGGTTACAGTGCGACCGCGTTCAGGCCCTTCAGATCATGACTAGAATGGTTACAGTGCGAGCGAGTGCGGATCCTTGGGATCAGGAATGGAATAGTTACAGTGCAAGCGAGAGCAGGCCCTTCAGATCATGAATAGAATGGTTTCAGTGCGAGCGAGTTCGGGCCCTTGGGATCATGAATAGAATGGTTACAGTGCGACCGAGTGCAGACCCTTGAGATCATGAATAGAATGGTTGCAGTGCGAGCGAGTGCGGGCCCTTCAGGTCATGAATAGAATGGTTCCAGTGCGAACGAGTGCAGGCCCTTCAGATCATGACTAGAATGGTAACAGTGCGAGCGAGTGCGGATCCTTGGGATCAGGAACAGAATGGTTACAGTGCGAGCGAGTGCAGGCCCTTGGGATCATGAATAGAATGGTTACAGTGCGAGCGAGTGCGGGCGGGGGGATCATGAATAGAATGGTTACAGTGCGAGCGAGTGCAGGCCCTTGGGATCATGAATAGAATGGTTACAGTGCGAGCGAGTTCGGGCACTTCATATCATAAATAGAATCGTTACAGTGCGAACAAGTGCAGGCGCTTCAGATCATGAATAGAATGGTTACAGTGCGAGCGAGTGCAGGCCCTTGGGATCATGAATAGAATGGTTACAGTGCGAGCGAGCGCGGACCCATCAGATCATGAATAGAATCGTTACAGTGCGAGCAAGTGCAGGCGCTTCAGATCATGAATAGAATGGTTACAGTGCGAGCGAGAGCGGGCCCTTCAGATCATGAATAGAATGGTTACAGTGGGAGCGAGTGCGGGCCCTTCAGATCATGAATAGAATGGTTACAGTGCGAGCGAGTGCGTGCCCTTGGCATCAGGAATGGAATGGTTACAGTGCGAGCGAGTGCAGGCCTTAGGGATCATGAATAGAATGGTTACAGTGCGAGCGAGTACAGGCCCTTCAGATCATGAATAGAATGGTTACAGTGCGAGCGAGTGCGGGCCCTTCAGACCATGAATAGAATAGTTACAGTGCGAGCGAGTGCAGGCCTTTGGGATCATGAATAGAATGGTTACAGTGCGAGCGAGTTCGGGCCCTTCAGATCATGAAGAGAATCGTTAAAGTGCGAGCAAGTGCAGGCGCTTCAGATCATGAATAGAATGGTTACAGTGCGAGCGAGGGAGGACCCTTCAGGTCATGAATAGAAAGGTAACAGTGCGAGCGAGTGCGCATCCTTGGGATCATGAATTGAATGGTTACAGTCCGAGCTAGTGAAGGCTCTTCAGATCATTAATGGAATGGTTACAGTGCGACCGAGTGCAGGCCCTTCAGATCATGAATAGAATCGTTTCATTGCGAGCGAGTGCGTGCCCTTGGGATCCTGAATAGAATGGTTGCAGTGCGAGCGAGTGCAGGCCTTAGGGATCATGAATAGAATGGTTACAGTGCGAGCGAGTGCGGGCCCTTCAGATCATGAATAGAATGGTTACAGTGCGAGCGAGTGCGGATCCTTGGGATCAGGAACAGAATGGTTACAGTGCGAGCGAGTGCAGGCCCTTGGGATCATGAATAGAATGGTTACAGTGCGAGCGAGTGCGGGCCCTGGGGAGCATGAATAGAATGGTTACAGTGCGAGCGAGTGCAGGCCCTTCAGATCATGACTAGAATGGTAACAGTGCGAGCGAGTGCGGATCCTTGGGATCAGGAACAGAATGGTTACAGTGCGAGCGAGTGCAGGCCCTTGGGATCATGAATAGAATGGTTACAGTGCGAGCGAGTGCGGGCCCTGGGGAGCATGAATAGAATGGTTACAGTGCGAGCGAGTTCGGGCACTTCATATCATGAATAGAATCGTTACAGTGCGAACAAGTGCAGGCGCTTCAGATCATGAATAGAATGGTTACAGTGCGAGCGAGTGCGGGCCCTTCAGATCATGAATAGAATGGTTACTGTGCGAGCGAGTGCGTGCCCTTGGCATCAGGAATAGAATGGTTACAGTGCGAGCGATTGCAGGCCCTTGGGATCATGAATAGAATGGTTACAGTGCGAGCGAGTTCGGGCACTTCATATCATGAATAGAATCGTTACAGTGCGAACAAGTGCAGGCGCTTCAGATCATGAATAGATTGGTTACAGTGCGAGCGAGTGCGGGCCCTTCAGATCATGAATAGAATGGTTACAGTGCGAGCGAGTGCAGGCCCTTGGGATCATGCATAGAATGGTTACAGTGCGAGCGAGTGCAGGCCCTTCAGATCATGAATAGACTGGTTACAGTGCGAGGCAGTGCGGGCCCTGGGGATCGTGAATAGAATGGTTGCAGTGCGAGCGAGTGCAGGCCCTTGGGATCATGAATAGAATGGTTACAGTGCGAGCGCGTTCGGGCGCTTCATATCATGAATAGAATCGTTGCAGTGCGAACAAGTGCAGGCGCTTCAGATCATGAATAGAATGGTTACAGTGCGAGCGAGTGCGTGCCCTTGTCATCAGTAATAGAATGGTTACAGTGCGACCGAGTGCAGGCCCTTCAGATCATGAATAGAATGGTTCCAGTGCGAGCGAGTGCAGGCCCTTCAGATCATGACTAGAATGTTAACAGTGCGAGCGAGTGCGGATCCTTGGGATCAGGAATAGAATGGTTACAGTGCGAGCGAGTGCAGGCCCTTGGGATCATGCATAGAATGGTTACAGTGCGAGCGAGTGCAGGCCCTTCAGATCATGAATAGACTGGTTAAAGTGCGAGGCAGTGCGGGCCCTGGGGATCGTGCATAGAATGGTTGCAGTGCGAGCGAGTGCAGGCCCTTGGGATCATGAATAGAATGGTTACAGTGCGAGCGAGCGCGGACCCATCAGATCATGAATAGAATCGTTACAGTGCGAGCAAGTGCAGGCGCTTCAGATCATGAATAGAATGGTTACAGTGCGAGCGAGAGCGGGCCCTTCAGATCATGAATAGAATGGTTACAGTGGGAGCGAGTGCGGGCCCTTCAGATCATGAATAGAATGCTTACAGTGCGAGCGAGTGCGTGCCCTTGGCATCAGGAATAGAATGGTTACAGTGCGAGCGAGTACAGGCCCTTCAGATCATGAATAGAATGGTTACAGTGCGAGCGAGTGCGGGCCCTTCAGACCATGAATAGAATAGTTACAGTGCGAGCGAGTGCAGGCCTTTGGGATCATGAATAGAATGGTTACAGTGCGAGCGAGTTCGGGCCCTTCAGATCATGAATAGAATCGTTAAAGTGCGAGCAAGTGCAGGCGCTTCAGATCATGAATAGAATGGTTACAGTGCGAGCGAGGGAGGACCCTTCAGGTCATGAATAGAAAGGTAACAGTGCAAGCGAGTGCGCATCCTTGGGATCATGAATTGAATGGTTACAGTCCGAGCAGGTGAAGGCTCTTCAGATCATTAATGGAATGGTTCCAGTGCGAGCGAGTGCGGGCCCTTGGGACCATGAATAGAATCGTTTCATTGCGAGCGAGTGCGTGCCCTTGGGATCATGAATAGAATGGTTGCAGTGCGAGCGAGTGCAGGCCCTTGTAATCTTGAATAGAATGGTTACAGTGCGAGCGTGTACAGGCCCTTCAGATGATGACTAGAATGGTTACAGTGCGAGCGAGTGCGGATCCTTGGGATCAGGAATAGAATGGTTACATTGCGAGCGAGTGCAGGCCCTTGGGATCATGCATAGAATGGTTACAGTGTGAGCGAGTGCAGGCCCTTCAGATCATGACTAGAATGGTAACAGTGCGAGCGAGTGCGGATCCTTGGGATCAGGAACAGAATGGTTACAGTGCGAGCGAGTGCAGGCCCTTGGGATCATGAATAGAATGGTTACAGTGCGAGCGAGTGCGGGCCCTGGGGATCATGAATAGAATGGTTACAGTGCGAGCGAGTGCGGGCCCTGGGGATCATGAATAGAATGGTTACAGTGCGAGCGAGTGCAGGCCCTTGGGATCATGAATAGAATGGTTACAGTGCGAACGAGTTCGGGCACTTCATATCATGAATAGAATCGTTACAGTGCGAACAAGTGCAGGCGCTTCAGATCATGAATAGAATGGTTACAGTGCGAGCGAGTGCGGGCCCTTCAGATCATGAATAGAATGGTTACTGTGCGAGCGAGTGCGTACCCCTTGGCAACAGGAATAGAATGGTTACAGTGCGAGCGATTGCAGGCCCTTGGGATCATGAATAGAATGGTTACAGTGCGAGCGAGTTCGGGCACTTCATATCATGAATAGAATCGTTACAGTGCGAACAAGTGCAGGCGCTTCAGATCATGAATAGATTGGTTACGGTGCGAGCGAGTGCGGGCCCTTCAGATCATGAATAGAATGGTTACAGTGCGAGCGAGTGCGGATCCTTGGGATCAGGAATAGAATGGTTACAGTGCGAGCGAGTGCAGGCCCTTGGGATCATGCATAGAATGGTTACAGTGCGAGCGAGTGCTGGCCCTTCAGATCATGAATAGACTGGTTACAGTGCGAGGCAGTGCGGGCCCTGGGGATCGTGAATAGAATGGTTGCAGTGCGAGCGAGTGCAGGCCCTTGGGATCATGAATAGAATGGTTACAGTGCGAGCGCGTTCGGGCCCTTCATATCATGAATAGAATCGTTGCAGTGCGAACAAGTGCAGGCGCTTCAGATCATGAATAGAATGGTTACAGTGCGAGCGAGTGCGTGCCCTTGTCATCAGTAATAGAATGGTTACAGTGCGACCGAGTGCAGGCCCTTCAGATCATGAATAGAATGGTTCCAGTGCGAGCGAGTGCAGGCCCTTCAGATCATGACTAGAATGTTAACAGTGCGAGCGAGTGCGGATCCTTGGGATCATGAATAGAATGGTTACAGTGCGAGCGAGTGCAGGCCCTTGGGATCATGCATAGAATGGTTACAGTGCGAGCGAGTGCAGGCCCTTCAGATCATGAATAGACTGGTTAAAGTGCGAGGCAGTGCGGGCCCTGGGGATCGTGCATAGAATGGTTGCAGTGCGAGCGAGTGCAGGCCCTTGGGATCATGAATAGAATGGTTACAGTGCGAGCGAGCGCGGACCCATCAGATCATGAATAGAATCGTTACAGTGCGAGCAAGTGCAGGCGCTTCAGATCATGAATAGAATGGTTACAGTGCGAGCGAGAGCGGGCCCTTCAGATCATGAATAGAATGGTTACAGTGGGAGCGAGTGCGGGCCCTTCAGATCATGAATAGAATGGTTACAGTGCGAGCGAGTGCGTGCCCTTGGCATCAGGAATGGAATGGTTACAGTGCGAGCGAGTGCAGGCCTTAGGGATCATGAATAGAATGGTTACAGTGCGAGCGAGTACAGGCCCTTCAGATCATGAATAGAATGGTTACAGTGCGAGCGAGTGCGGGCCCTTCAGACCATGAATAGAATAGTTACAGTGCGAGCGAGTGCAGGCCTTTGGGATCATGAATAGAATGGTTACAGTGCGAGCGAGTTCGGGCCCTTCAGATCATGAAGAGAATCGTTAAAGTGCGAGCAAGTGCAGGCGCTTCAGATCATGAATAGAATGGTTACAGTGCGAGCGAGGGAGGACCCTTCAGGTCATGAATAGAAAGGTAACAGTGCGAGCGAGTGCGCATCCTTGGGATCATGAATTGAATGGTTACAGTCCGAGCTAGTGAAGGCTCTTCAGATCATTAATGGAATGGTTGCAGTGCGAGCGAGTGCGGGCCCTTGGGACCATGAATAGAATGGTTACAGTGCGACCGAGTGCAGGCCCTTCAGATCATGAATAGAATCGTTTCATTGCGAGCGAGTGCGTGCCCTTGGGATCCTGAATAGAATGGTTGCAGTGCGAGCGAGTGCAGGCCTTAGGGATCATGAATAGAATGGTTACAGTGCGAGCGAGTGCGGGCCCTTCAGATCATGAATAGAATGGTTACAGTGCGAGCGAGTACAGGCCCTTCAGATCATGAATAGAATGGTTACAGTGCGAGCGAGTGCAGGCCCTTGTAATCTTGAATAGAATGGTTACAGTGCGACCGCGTTCAGGCCCTTCAGATCATGACTAGAATGGTTACAGTGCGAGCGAGTGCGGATCCTTGGGATCAGGAATGGAATAGTTACAGTGCAAGCGAGAGCAGGCCCTTCAGATCATGAATAGAATGGTTTCAGTGCGAGCGAGTTCGGGCCCTTGGGATCATGAATAGAATGGTTACAGTGCGACCGAGTGCAGACCCTTGAGATCATGAATAGAATGGTTGCAGTGCGAGCGAGTGCGGGCCCTTCAGGTCATGAATAGAATGGTTCCAGTGCGAACGAGTGCAGGCCCTTCAGATCATGACTAGAATGGTAACAGTGCGAGCGAGTGCGGATCCTTGGGATCAGGAACAGAATGGTTACAGTGCGAGCGAGTGCAGGCCCTTGGGATCATGAATAGAATGGTTACAGTGCGAGCGAGTGCGGGCGGGGGGATCATGAATAGAATGGTTACAGTGCGAGCGAGTGCAGGCCCTTGGGATCATGAATAGAATGGTTACAGTGCGAGCGAGTTCGGGCACTTCATATCATAAATAGAATCGTTACAGTGCGAACAAGTGCAGGCGCTTCAGATCATGAATAGAATGGTTACAGTGCGAGCGAGTGCAGGCCCTTGGGATCATGAATAGAATGGTTACAGTGCGAGCGAGCGCGGACCCATCAGATCATGAATAGAATCGTTACAGTGCGAGCAAGTGCAGGCGCTTCAGATCATGAATAGAATGGTTACAGTGCGAGCGAGAGCGGGCCCTTCAGATCATGAATAGAATGGTTACAGTGGGAGCGAGTGCGGGCCCTTCAGATCATGAATAGAATGGTTACAGTGCGAGCGAGTGCGTGCCCTTGGCATCAGGAATGGAATGGTTACAGTGCGAGCGAGTGCAGGCCTTAGGGATCATGAATAGAATGGTTACAGTGCGAGCGAGTACAGGCCCTTCAGATCATGAATAGAATGGTTACAGTGCGAGCGAGTGCGGGCCCTTCAGACCATGAATAGAATAGTTACAGTGCGAGCGAGTGCAGGCCTTTGGGATCATGAATAGAATGGTTACAGTGCGAGCGAGTTCGGGCCCTTCAGATCATGAAGAGAATCGTTAAAGTGCGAGCAAGTGCAGGCGCTTCAGATCATGAATAGAATGGTTACAGTGCGAGCGAGGGAGGACCCTTCAGGTCATGAATAGAAAGGTAACAGTGCGAGCGAGTGCGCATCCTTGGGATCATGAATTGAATGGTTACAGTCCGAGCTAGTGAAGGCTCTTCAGATCATTAATGGAATGGTTACAGTGCGACCGAGTGCAGGCCCTTCAGATCATGAATAGAATCGTTTCATTGCGAGCGAGTGCGTGCCCTTGGGATCCTGAATAGAATGGTTGCAGTGCGAGCGAGTGCAGGCCTTAGGGATCATGAATAGAATGGTTACAGTGCGAGCGAGTGCGGGCCCTTCAGATCATGAATAGAATGGTTACAGTGCGAGCGAGTACAGGCCCTTCAGATCATGAATAGAATGGTTACAGTGCGAGCGAGTGCAGGCCCTTGTAATCTTGAATAGAATGGTTACAGTGCGAGCGCGTTCAGGCCCTTCAGATCATGACTAGAATGGTTACAGTGCGAGCGAGTGCGGATCCTTGGGATCAGGAATGGAATAGTTACAGTGCAAGCGAGAGCAGGCCCTTCAGATCATGAATAGAATGGTTTCAGTGCGAGCGAGTTCGGGCCCTTGGGATCATGAATAGAATGGTTACAGTGCGACCGAGTGCAGACCCTTGAGATCATGAATAGAATGGTTGCAGTGCGAGCGAGTGCGGGCCCTTGGGATCATGAATAGAATGGTTACAGTGCAAGCGATTGCGGGCCCTTCAGGTCATGAATAGAATGGTTCCAGTGCGAACGAGTGCAGGCCCTTCAGATCATGACTAGAATGGTAACAGTGCGAGCGAGTGCGGATCCTTGGGATCAGGAACAGAATGGTTACAGTGCGAGCGAGTGCAGGCCCTTGGGATCATGAATAGAATGGTTACAGTGCGAGCGAGTGCGGGCGGGGGGATCATGAATAGAATGGTTACAGTGCGAGCGAGTGCAGGCCCTTGGGATCATGAATAGAATGGTTACAGTGCGAGCGAGTTCGGGCACTTCATATCATAAATAGAATCGTTACAGTGCGAACAAGTGCAGGCGCTTCAGATCATGAATAGAATGGTTACAGTGCGAGCGAGTTCGGGCACTTCATATCATAAATAGAATCGTTACAGTGCGAGCGAGTGCGGGCCCTTCAGATCATGAATAGAATGGTTACAGTGCGAGCGAGTGCGTGCCCTTGGCATCAGGAATAGAATGGTTACAGTGCGAGCGAGTGCGTGCCCTTGGCATCAGGAATAGAATGGTTACAGTGCGAGCGAGTTCGGGCACTTCATATCATGAATAGAATGGTTACAGTGCGAGCGAGTGCGGACCCTGGGGATCATGAATAGAATGGTTACAGTGCGAGCGCGTTCGGGCCCTTCATATCATGAATAGAATCGTTGCAGTGCGAACAAGTGCAGGCGCTTCAGATCATGAATAGAATGGTTACAGTGCGAGCGAGTGCGTGCCCTTGGCATCAGGAATAGAATGGTTACAGTGCGACCGAATGCAGGCCCTTCAGATCATGAATAGAATGGTTACAGTGCGAGCGAGTGCAGGCGCTTCAGATCATGATAAGAATGGTTACAGTGCGAGCGAGTGCGGGCCCTTCAGATCATGACTAGAATGTTAACAGTGCGAGCGAGTGCGGATCCTTGGGATCAGGAATAGAATGGTTACAGTGCGAGCGAGTGCAGGCCCTTGGGATCATGCATAGAATGGTTACAGTGCGAGCGAGTGCAGGCCCTTCAGATCATGAATAGACTGGTTACAGTGCGAGGCAGTGCGGGCCCTGGGGATCGTGAATAGAATGGTTGCAGTGCGAGCGAGTGCAGGCCCTTGGGATCATGAATAGAATGGTTACAGTGCGAGCGAGCGCGGACCCATCAGATCATGAATAGAATCGTTACAGTGCGAGCAAGTGCAGGCCCTTCAGATCATGAATAGAATGGTTACCGTGGGAGCGAGTGCGGGCCCTTCAGATCATGAATAGAATCGTTAAAGTGCGAGCAAGTGCAGGCGCTTCAGATCATGAATAGAATGGTTACAGTGCGAGCGAGTGCGTGCCCTTGGCATCAGGAATAGAATGGTTACAGTGCGAGCGAGTGCAGGCCCTTCAGATCATGAATAGAATGGTTACAGTGCGAGCGAGTTCGGGCCCTTCAGATCATGAATAGAATCGTTAAAGTGCGAGCAAGTGCAGGCGCTTCAGATCATGAATAGAATGGTTACAGTGCGAGCGAGGGAGGACCCTTTAGGTCATGAATAGAAAGGTAACAGTGCAAGCGAGTGCGCATCCTTGGGATCATGAATTGAATGGTTACAGTCCAGCAGGTGAAGGCTCTTCAGATCATTAATGGAATGGTTCCAGTGCGAGCGAGTGCGGGCCCTTGGGACCATGAATAGAATCGTTTCATTGCGAGCGAGTGCGTGCCCTTGGGATCATGAATAGAATGGTTGCAGTGCGAGCGAGTGCAGGCCCTTGTAATCTTGAATAGAATGGTTACAGTGCGAGCGTGTACAGGCCCTTCAGATGATGACTAGAATGGTTACAGTGCGAGCGAGTGCGGATCCTTGGGATCAGGAATAGAATGGTTACAGTGCGAGCGAGAGCAGGCCCTTGAGATCATGAATAGAATGGTTGCAGTTCGAGCGAGTGAGGGCCCTTGGGATCATGAATAGAATGGTTACAGTGCAAGCGAGTGCGGGCCCTTCAGGTCATGAATAGAATGGTTCCAGTGCGAGCGAGTGCAGGCCCTTCAGATCATGACTAGAATGGTAACAGTGCGAGCGAGTGCGGATCCTTGGGATCAGGAACAGAATGGTTGCAGTGCGAGCGAGTGCAGGCCCTTGGGATCATGAATAGAATGGTTACAGTGCGAGCGAGTGCGGGCCCTGGGGATCATGAATAGAATGGTTACAGTGCGAGCGAGTGCAGGCCCTTGGGAGCATGAATAGAATGGTTACAGTGCGAGCGAGTTCGGGCACTTCATATCATGAATAGAATCGTTACAGTGCGAACAAGTGCAGGCGCTTCAGATCATGAATAGAATGGTTACAGTGCGAGCGAGTGCGGGCCCTTCAGATCATGAATAGAATGGTTACTGTGCGAGCGAGTGCGTGCCCTTGGCATCAGGAATAGAATGGTTACAGTGCGAGCGATTGCAGGCCCTTGGGATCATGAATAGAATGGTTACAGTGCGAGCGAGTTCGGGCACTTCATATCATGAATAGAATCGTTACAGTGCGAACAAGTGCAGGCGCTTCAGATCATGAATAGATTGGTTACATTGCGAGCGAGTGCGGGCCCTTCAGATCATGAATAGAATGGTTACAGTGCGAGCGAGTGCAGGCCCTTGGGATCATGCATAGAATGGTTACAGTGCGAGCGAGTGCAGGCCCTTCAGATCATGAATAGACTGGTTACAGTGCGAGGCAGTGCGGGCCCTGGGGATCGTGAATAGAATGGTTGCAGTGCGAGCGAGTGCAGGCCCTTGGGATCATGAATAGAATGGTTACAGTGCGAGCGCGTTCGGGCCCTTCATATCATGAATAGAATCGTTGCAGTGCGAACAAGTGCAGGCGCTTCAGATCATGAATAGAATGGTTACAGTGCGAGCGAGTGCGTGCCCTTGTCATCAGTAATAGAATGGTTACAGTGCGACCGAGTGCAGGCCCTTCAGATCATGAATAGAATGGTTCCAGTGCGAGCGAGTGCAGGCCCTTCAGATCATGACTAGAATGTTAACAGTGCGAGCGAGTGCGGATCCTTGGGATCAGGAATAGAATGGTTACAGTGCGAGCGAGTGCAGGCCCTTGGGATCATGCATAGAATGGTTACAGTGCGAGCGAGTGCAGGCCCTTCAGATCATGAATAGACTGGTTAAAGTGCGAGGCAGTGCGGGCCCTGGGGATCGTGCATAGAATGGTTGCAGTGCGAGCGAGTGCAGGCCCTTGGGATCATGAATAGAATGGTTAAAGTGCGAGCGAGCGTGGACCCATCAGATCATGAATAGAATCGTTACAGTGCGAGCAAGTGCAGGCGCTTCAGATCATGAATAGAATGGTTACAGTGCGAGCGAGAGCGGGCCCTTCAGATCATGAATAGAATGGTTACAGTGGGAGCGAGTGCGGGCCCTTCAGATCATGAATAGAATGCTTATAGTGCGAGCGAGTGCGTGCCCTTGGCATCAGGAATAGAATGGTTACAGTGCGAGCGAGTGCAGGCCTTAGGGATCATGAATAGAATGGTTACAGTGCGAGCGAGTACAGGCCCTTCAGATCATGAATAGAATGGTTACAGTGCGAGCGAGTGCGGGCCCTTCAGACCATGAATAGAATAGTTACAGTGCGAGCGAGTGCAGGCCTTTGGGATCATGAATAGAATGGTTACAGTGCGAGCGAGTTCGGGCCCTTCAGATCATGAATAGAATCGTTAAAGTGCGAGCAAGTGCAGGCGCTTCAGATCATGAATAGAATGGTTACAGTGCGAGCGAGGGAGGACCCTTCAGGTCATGAATAGAAAGGTAACAGTGCGAGCGAGTGCGCATCCTTGGGATCATGAATTGAATGGTTACAGTCCGAGCTAGTGAAGGCTCTTCAGATCATTAATGGAATGGTTGCAGTGCGAGCGAGTGCGGGCCCTTGGGACCATGAATAGAATGGTTACAGTGCGACCGAGTGCAGGCCCTTCAGATCATGAATAGAATCTTTTCATTGCGAGCGAGTGCGTGCCCTTGGGATCCTGAATAGAATGGTTGCAGTGCGAGCGAGTGTAGGCCTTAGGGATCATGAATAGAATGGTTACAGTGCGAGCGAGTGCGGGCCCTTCAGATCATGAATAGAATGGTTACAGTGCGAGCGAGTACAGGCCCTTCAGATCATGAATAGAATGGTTACAGTGCGAGCGAGTGCAGGCCCTTGTAATCTTGAATAGAATGGTTACAGTGCGAGCGCGTACAGGCCCTTCAGATCATGACTAGAATGGTTACAGTGCGAGCGAGTCCGGATCCTTGGGATCAGGAATGGAATGGTTACAGTGCAAGCGAGAGCAGGCCCTTCAGATCATGAATAGAATGGTTTCAGTGCGAGCGAGTTCGGGCCCTTGGGATCATGAATAGAATGGTTACAGTGCGACC
This sequence comes from Squalus acanthias, assembly GCA_030390025.1. Taxonomy (NCBI): domain Eukaryota; kingdom Metazoa; phylum Chordata; class Chondrichthyes; order Squaliformes; family Squalidae; genus Squalus; species Squalus acanthias. The sequence continues at coordinate 39,115,287 of CM059440.1, read as the reverse complement.
GAGTGCAGACCCTTGAGATCATGAATAGAATGGTTGCAGTGCGAGCGAGTGCGGGCCCTTGGGATCATGAATAGAATGGTTACAGTGCAAGCGATTGCGGGCCCTTCAGGTCATGAATAGAATGGTTCCAGTGCGAACGAGTGCAGGCCCTTCAGATCATGACTAGAATGGTAACAATGCGAGCTAGTGCGGATCCTTGGGATCAGGAACAGAATGGTTACAGTGCGAGCGAGTGCAGGCCCTTGGGATCATGAATACAATGGTTACAGTGCGAGCGAGTGCGGGCCCGGGGGATCATGAATAGAATGGTTACAGTGCGAGCGAGTGCAGGCCCTTGGGATCATGAATAGAATGGTTACAGTGCGAGCGAGTTCGGGCAATTCATATCATAAATAGAATCGTTACAGTGCGAACAAGTGCAGGCGCTTCAGATCATGAATAGAATGGTTACAGTGCGAGCGAGTGCGGGCCCTTCAGATCATGAATAGAATCGTTAAAGTGCGAGCAAGTGCAGGCGCTTCAGATCATGAATAGAATGGTTACAGTGCGAGCGAGGGAGGACCCTTCAGGTCATGAATAGAAAGGTAACAGTGCAAGCGAGTGCGCATCCTTGGGATCATGAATTGAATGGTTACAGTCCGAGCAGGTGAAGGCTCTTCAGATCATTAATGGAATGGTTCCAGTGCGAGCGAGTGCGGGCCCTTGGGATCATGAATAGAATGGTTACAGTGCGAGCGAGTTCGGGCACTTCATATCATGAATAGAATCGTTACAGTGCGAACAAGTGCAGGCGCTTCAGATCATGAATAGATTGGTTACAGTGCGAGCGAGTGCGGGCCCTTCAGATCATGAATAGAATGGTTACAGTGCGAGCGATTGCAGGCCCTTGGGATCATGAATAGAATGGTTACAGTGCGAGCGAGTTCGGGCACTTCATATCATGAATAGAATCGTTACAGTGCGAACAAGTGCAGGCGCTTCAGATCATGAATAGATTGGTTACAGTGCGAGCGAGTGCGGATCCTTGGGATCAGGAATAGAATGGTTACAGTGCGAGCGAGTGCAGGCCCTTGGGATCATGAATAGACTGGTTACAGTGCGAGGCAGTGCGGGCCCTGGGGATCGTGAATAGAATGGTTGCAGTGCGAGCGAGTGCAGGCCCTTGGGATCATGAATAGAATGGTTACAGTGCGAGCGCGTTCGGGCCCTTCATATCATGAATAGAATCGTTGCAGTGCGAACAAGTGCAGGCGCTTCAGATAATGAATAGAATGGTTACAGTGCGAGCGAGGGAGGACCCTTCAGGTCATGACTAGAATGTTAACAGTGCGAGCGAGTGCGGATCCTTGGGATCAGGAATAGAATGGTTACAGTGCGAGCGAGTGCAGGCCCTTGGGATCATGCATAGAATGGTTACAGTGCGAGCGAGTGCAGGCCCTTCAGATCATGAATAGACTGGTTAAAGTGCGAGGCAGTGCGGGCCCTGGGGATCGTGCATAGAATGGTTGCAGTGCGAGCGAGTGCAGGCCCTTGGGATCATGAATAGAATGGTTACAGTGCGAGCGAGCGCGGACCCATCAGATCATGAATAGAATCGTTACAGTGCGAGCAAGTGCAGGCGCTTCAGATCATGAATAGAATGGTTACAGTGCGAGCGAGAGCGGGCCCTTCAGATCATGAATAGAATGGTTACAGTGGGAGCGAGTGCGGGCCCTTCAGATCATGAATAGAATGGTTACAGTGCGAGCGAGGGAGGACCCTTCAGGTCATGAATAGAAAGGTAACAGTGCGAGCGAGTGCGCATCCTTGGGATCATGAATTGAATGGTTACAGTCCGAGCTAGTGAAGGCTCTTCAGATCATTAATGGAATGGTTGCAGTGCGAGCGAGTGCGGGCCCTTGGGACCATGAATAGAATGGTTACAGTGCGACCGAGTGCAGGCCCTTCAGATCATGAATAGAATCGTTTCATTGCGAGCGAGTGCGTGCCCTTGGGATCCTGAATAGAATGGTTGCAGTGCGAGCGAGTGCAGGCCTTAGGGATCATGAATAGAATGGTTACAGTGCGAGCGAGTGCGGGCCCTTCAGATCATGAATAGAATGGTTACAGTGCGAGCGAGTACAGGCCCTTCAGATCATGAATAGAATGGTTACAGTGCGAGCGAGTGCAGGCCCTTGTAATCTTGAATAGAATGGTTACAGTGCGAGCGCGTACAGGCCCTTCAGATCATGACTAGAATGGTTACAGTGCGAGCGAGTTCGGGCCCTTGGGATCATGAATAGAATGGTTACAGTGCGAGCGAGTTCGGGCCCTTGGGATCATGAATAGAATGGTTACAGTGCGACCGAGTGCAGACCCTTGAGATCATGAATAGAATGGTTGCAGTGCGAGCGAGTGCGGGCCCTTGGGATCATGAATAGAATGGTTACAGTGCAAGCGATTGCGGGCCCTTCAGGTCATGAATAGAATGGTTCCAGTGCGAACGAGTGCAGGCCCTTCAGATCATGACTAGAATGGTAACAGTGCGAGCTAGTGCGGATCCTTGGGATCAGGAACAGAATGGTTACAGTGCGAGCGAGTGCAGGCCCTTGGGATCATGAATACAATGGTTACAGTGCGAGCGAGTGCGGGCCCGGGGGATCATGAATAGAATGGTTACAGTGCGAGCGAGTGCAGGCCCTTGGGATCATGAATAGAATGGTTACAGTGCGAGCGAGTTCGGGCAATTCATATCATAAATAGAATCGTTACAGTGCGAACAAGTGCAGGCGCTTCAGATCATGAATAGAATGGTTACAGTGCGAGCGAGTGCGGGCCCTTCAGATCATGAATAGAATCGTTAAAGTGCGAGCAAGTGCAGGCGCTTCAGATCATGAATAGAATGGTTACAGTGCGAGCGAGGGAGGACCCTTCAGGTCATGAATAGAAAGGTAACAGTGCAAGCGAGTGCGCATCCTTGGGATCATGAATTGAATGGTTACAGTCCGAGCAGGTGAAGGCTCTTCAGATCATTAATGGAATGGTTCCAGTGCGAGCGAGTGCGGGCCCTTGGGATCATGAATAGAATGGTTACAGTGCGAGCGAGTTCGGGCACTTCATATCATGAATAGAATCGTTACAGTGCGAACAAGTGCAGGCGCTTCAGATCATGAATAGATTGGTTACAGTGCGAGCGAGTGCGGGCCCTTCAGATCATGAATAGAATGGTTACTGTGCGAGCGAGTGCGTGCCCTTGGCATCAGGAATAGAATGGTTACAGTGCGAGCGATTGCAGGCCCTTGGGATCATGAATAGAATGGTTACAGTGCGAGCGAGTTCGGGCACTTCATATCATGAATAGAATCGTTACAGTGCGAACAAGTGCAGGCGCTTCAGATCATGAATAGTTTGGTTACAGTGCGAGCGAGTGCGGGCCCTTCAGATCATGAATAGAATGGTTACAGTGCGAGCGAGTGCGGATCCTTGGGATCAGGAATAGAATGGTTACAGTGCGAGCGAGTGCAGGCCCTTGGGATCATGAATAGAATGGTTACAGTGCGAGCGCGTTCGGGCCCTTCATATCATGAATAGAATCGTTACAGTGCGAACAAGTGCAGGCGCTTCAGATAAGGAATAGAATGGTTACAGTGCGAGCGAGTGCGTGCCCTTGTCATCAGTAATAGAATGGTTACAGTGCGACCGAGTGCAGGCCCTTCAGATCATGAATAGATTGGTTCCAGTGCGAGCAAGTGCAGGCCCTTCAGATCATGACTAGAATGTTAACAGTGCGAGAGAGTGCGGATCCTTGGGATCAGGAATAGAATGGTTACAGTGCGAGCGAGTGCAGACCCTTGGGATCATGCATAGAATGGTTACAGTGCGAGCGAGTGCAGGCCCTTCAGATCATGAATAGACTGGTTAAAGTGCGAGGCAGTGCGGGCCCTGGGGATCGTGCATAGAATGGTTGCAGTGCGAGCGAGTGCAGGCCCTTGGGATCATGAATAGAATGGTTACAGTGCGAGCGAGCGCGGACCCATCAGATCATGAATAGAATCGTTACAGTGCGAGCAAGTGCAGGCGCTTCAGATCATGAATAGAATGGTTACAGTGCGAGCGAGAGCGGGCCCTTCAGATCATGAATAGAATGGTTACAGTGGGAGCGAGTGCGGGCCCTTCAGATCATGAATAGAATGCTTACAGTGCGAGCGAGTGCGTGCCCTTGGCATCAGGAATAGAATGGTTACAGTGCGAGCGAGTGCAGGCCTTAGGGATCATGAATAGAATGGTTACAGTGCGAGCGAGTACAGGCCCTTCAGATCATGAATAGAATGGTTACAGTGCGAGCGAGTGCAGGCCCTTCAGACCATGAATAGAATAGTTACAGTGCGAGCGAGTGCAGGCCTTTGGGATCATGAATAGAATGGTTACAGTGCGAGCGAGTTCATGCCCTTCAGATCATGAATAGAATCGTTAAAGTGCGAGCAAGTGCAGGCGCTTCAGATCATGAATAGAATGGTTACAGTGCGAGCGAGGGAGGACCCTTCAGGTCATGAATAGAAAGGTAACAGTGCGAGCGAGTGCGCATCCTTGGGATCATGAATTGAATGGTTACAGTCCGAGCTAGTGAAGGCTCTTCAGATCATCAATGGAATGGTTGCAGTGCGAGCGAGTGCGGGCCCTTGGGACCATGAATAGAATGGTTACAGTGCGACCGAGTGCAGGCCCTTCAGATCATGAATAGAATCGTTTCATTGCGAGCGAGTGCGTGCCCTTGGGATCCTGAATAGAATGGTTGCAGTGCGAGCGAGTGCAGGCCCTTCAGATCATGACTAGAATGGTTACAGTGCGAGCGAGTGCGGATCCTTGGGATCAGGAATGGAATGGTTACAGTGCAAGCGAGAGCAGGCCCTTCAGATCATGAATAGAATGGTTTCAGTGCGAGCGAGTTCGGGCCCTTGGGATCATGAATAGAATGGATACAGTGCGACCGAGTGCAGACCCTTGAGATCATGAATAGAATGGTTGCAGTGCGAGCGAGTGCGGGCCCTTGGGATCATGAATAGAATGGTTACAGTGCAAGCGATTGCGGGCCCTTCAGGTCATGAATAGAATGGTTCCAGTGCGAACGAGTGCAGGCCCTTCAGATCATGACTAGAATGGTAACAGTGCGAGCGAGTGCGGATCCTTGGGATCAGGAACAGAATGGTTACAGTGCGAGCGAGTGCAGGCCCTTGGGATCATGAATACAATGGTTACAGTGCGAGCGAGTGCGGGCCCGGGGGATCATGAATAGAATGGTTACAGTGCGAGCGAGTGCAGGCCCTTGGGATCATGAATAGAATGGTTACAGTGCGAGCGAGTTCGGGCACTTCATATCATAAATAGAATCGTTACAGTGCGAACAAGTGCAGGCGCTTCAGATCATGAATAGAATGGTTACAGTGCGAGCGAGTGCGGGCCCTTCAGATCATGAATAGAATGGTTACAGTGCGAGCGAGTGCGTGCCCTTGGCATCAGGAATAGAATGGTTACAGTGCGAGCGATTGCAGGCCCTTGGGATCATGAATAGAATGGTTACAGTGCGAGCGAGTGCAGGCCCTTCAGATCATGAATAGAATGGTTACAGTGCGAGCGAGTTCGGGCCCTTCAGATCATGAATAGAATCGTTACAGTGCGAGCGAGTGCAGGCCTTAGGGATCATCAATAGAATGGTTACAGTGCGAGCGAGTGCAGGCCCTTCAGATCATGAATAGAATGGTTACAGTGCGAGCGAGTGCAGGCGCTTCAGATCATGAATAGAATGGTTACAGTGCGAGCGAGGGAGGACCCTTCAGGTCATGAATAGAAAGGTAACAGTGCAAGCGAGTGCGCATCCTTGGGATCATGAATTGAATGGTTACAGTCCGAGCAGGTGAAGGCTCTTCAGATCATTAATGGAATGGTTCCAGTGCGAGCGAGTGCGGGCCCTTGGGACCATGAATAGAATCGTTTCATTGCGAGCGAGTGCGTGCCCTTGGGATCATGAATAGAATGGTTGCAGTGCGAGCGAGTGCAGGCCCTTGTAATCTTGAATAGAATGGTTACAGTGCGAGCGTGTACAGGCCCTTCAGATGATGACTAGAATGGTTACAGTGCGAGCGAGTGCGGATCCTTGGGATCAGGAATAGAATGGTTACATTGCGAGCGAGAGCAGGCCCTTGAGATCATGAATAGAATGGTTGCAGTTCGAGCGAGTGCGGGCCCTTGGGATCATGAATAGAATGGTTACAGTGCAAGCGAGTGCGGGCCCTTCAGGTCATGAATAGAATGGGTCCAGTGCGAGCGAGTGCAGGCCCTTCAGATCATGACTAGAATGGTAACAGTGCGAGCGAGTGCGGATCCTTGGGATCAGGAACAGAATGGTTACAGTGCGAGCGAGTGCAGGCCCTTGGGATCATGAATAGAATGGTTACAGTGCGAGCGAGTGCGGGCCCTGGGGATCATGAATAGAATGGTTACAGTGCGAGCGAGTGCAGGCCCTTGGGATCATGAATAGAATGGTTACAGTGCGAGCGAGTTCGGGCCCTTCAGATCATGAATAGAATGGTTACTGTGCGAGCGAGTGCAGGCCCTTGGCATCAGGAATAGAATGGTTACAGTGCGAGCGATTGCAGGCCCTTGGGATCATGAATAGAATGGTTACAGTGCGAGCGAGTTCGGGCACTTCATATCATGAATAGAATCGTTGCAGTGCGAACAAGTGCAGGCGCTTCAGATCATGAATAGATTGGTTACGGTGCGAGCGAGTGCGGGCCCTTCAGATCATGAATAGCATGGTTACAGTGCGAGCGAGTGCGGATCCTTGGGATCAGGAATAGAATGGTTACAGTGCGAGCGAGTGCAGGCCCTTGGGATCATGCATAGAATGGTTACAGTGCGAGCGAGTGCAGGCCCTTCAGATCATGAATAGACTGGTTACAGTGCGAGGCAGTGCGGGCCCTGGGGATCGTGAATAGAATGGTTGCAGTGCGAGCGAGTGCAGGCCCTTGGGATCATGAATAGAATGGTTACAGTGCGAGCGCGTTCGGGCCCTTCATATCATGAATAGAATCGTTGCAGTGCGAACAAGTGCAGGCGCTTCAGATCATGAATAGAATGGTTACAGTGCGAGCGAGTGCGTGCCCTTGTCATCAGTAATAGAATGGTTACAGTGCGACCGAGTGCAGGCCCTTCAGATCATGAATAGAATGGTTCCAGTGCGAGCGACTGCAGGCCCTTCAGATCATGACTAGAATGTTAACAGTGTAAGCGAGTGCGGATCCTTGGGATCAGGAATAGAATGGTTACAGTGCGAGCGAGTGCAGGCCCTTGGGATCATGCATAGAATGGTTACAGTGCGAGCGAGTGCAGGCCCTTCAGATCATGAATAGAATGGTTACAGTGCGAGCGAGCGCGGACCCATCAGATCATGAATAGAATCGTTACAGTGCGAGCAAGTGCAGGCGCTTCAGATCATGAATAGAATGGTTACAGTGCGAGCGAGAGCGGGCCCTTCAGATCATGAATAGAATGGTTACAGTGGGAGCGAGTGCGGGCCCTTCAGATCATGAATAGAATGCTTACAGTGCGAGCGAGTGCGTGCCCTTGGCATCGGGAATAGAATGGTTATAGTGCGAGCGAGTGCAGGCCTTAGGGATCATGAATAGAATGGTTACAGTGCGAGCGAGTACAGGCCCTTCAGATCATGAATAGAATGGTTACAGTGCGAGCGAGTGCGGGCCCTTCAGACCATGAATAGAATAGTTACAGTGCGAGCGAGTGCAGGCCTTTGGGATCATGAATAGAATGGTTACAGTGCGAGCGAGTTCGGGCCCTTCAGATCATGAAGAGAATCGTTAAAGTGCGAGCAAGTGCAGGCGCTTCAGATCATGAATAGAATGGTTACAGTGCGAGCGAGGGAGGACCCTTCAGGTCATGAATAGAAAGGTAACAGTGCGAGCGAGTGCGTATCCTTGGGATCATGAATTGAATGGTTACAGTCCGAGCAGGTGAAGGCTCTTCAGATCATTAATGGAATGGTTGCAGTGCGAGCGAGTGCGGGCCCTTGGGACCATGAATAGAATGGTTACAGTGCGACCGAGTGCAGGCCCTTCAGATCATGAATAGAATCGTTTCATTGCGAGCGAGTGCGTGCCCTTGGGATCCTGAATAGAATGGTTGCAGTGCGAGCGAGTGCAGGCCTTAGGGATCATGAATAGAATGGTTACAGTGCGAGCGAGTGCGGGCCCTTCAGATCATGAATAGAATGGTTACAGTGCGAGCGAGTACAGGCCCTTCAGATCATGAATAGAATGGTTACAGTGCGAGCGAGTGCAGGCCCTTGTAATCTTGAATAGAATGGTTACAGTGCGAGCGCGTTCAGGCCCTTCAGATCATGACTAGAATGGTTACAGTGCGAGCGAGTGCGGATCCTTGGGATCAGGAATGGAATGGTTACAGTGCAAGCGAGAGCAGGCCCTTCAGATCATGAATAGAATGGTTTCAGTGCGAGCGAGTTCGGGCCCTTGGGATCATGAATAGAATGGTTACAGTGCGACCGAGTGCAGACCCTTGAGATCATGAATAGAATGGTTGCAGTGCGAGCGAGTGCGGGCCCTTGGGATCATGAATAGAATGGTTACAGTGCAAGCGATTGCGGGCCCTTCAGGTCATGAATAGAATGGTTCCAGTGCGAACGAGTGCAGGCCCTTCAGATCATGACTAGAATGGTAACAGTGCGAGCGAGTGCGGATCCTTGGGATCAGGAACAGAATGGTTACAGTGCGAGCGAGTGCAGGCCCTTGGGATCATGAATAGAATGGTTACAGTGCGAGCGAGTTCGGGCACTTCATATCATAAATAGAATCGTTACAGTGCGAACAAGTGCAGGCGCTTCAGATCATGAATAGAATGGTTACAGTGCGAGCGAGTGCGGGCCCTTCAGATCATGAATAGAATGGTTACAGTGCGAGCGAGTGCGTGCCCTTGGCATCAGGAATAGAATGGTTACAGTGCGAGCGAGTGCGTGCCCTTGGCATCAGGAATAGAATGGTTACAGTGCGACCGAGTGCAGGCCCTTCAGATCATGAATAGAATGGTTACAGTGCGAGCGAGTGCATGCGCTTCAGATCATGAAAAGAATGGTAACAGTGCGAGCGAGTGCGGATCCTTGGGATCAGGAATAGAATGGTTACAGTGCGAGCGAGTGCAGGCCCTTGGGATCATGCATAGAATGGTTACAGTGCGAGCGAGTGCAGGCCCTTCAGATCATGAATAGACTGGTTACAGTGCGAGGGAGTGCGGGCCCTGGGGATCATGAATAGAATGGTTGCAGTGCGAGCGAGTGCAGGCCCTTGGGATCATGAATAGAATGGTTACAGTGCGAGCGAGTGCGGACCCTTCAGATCATGAATAGAATCGTTACAGTGCGAGCAAGTACAGGCGCTTCAGATAATGAATAGAATGGTTACAGTGCGAGCGAGAGCGGGCCCTTCAGATCATGAATAGAATGGTTACAGTGGGAGCGAGTGCAGGCCTTAGGGATCATCAATAGAATGGTTACAGTGCGAGCGAGTGCAGCAATTAGGTATCATGAATAGAATGGTTACAGTGCGAGCGAGTGCGGGCCCTTGGCATCAGGAATAGATTGGTTACAGTGCGAGCGAGTGCAGGCCTTAGGGATCATGAATAGAATGGTTACAGTGCGAGCGAGTGCAGCAATTAGGGATCATGAATAGAATGGTTAGAGTGCGAGCGAGTGCGGGCCTTAGGGATCATGAATAGAATGGTTACATTGCGAGCGAGTGCGGGCCCTTGAGATCATGAATAGAATGGTTACAGTGCAAGCGAGTGCGGGCCCTTCAGATCATGAATAGAATGGTTACAGTGCGAGCGAGTGCAGGCCCTTCAGATCATGAATAGAATGGTTACATTGCGAGCGAGTGCGGCCCATTCAGATCATGAATAGAATGGTTACAGTGCGAGCGAGTGCGGGCCCTTGAGATCATGAATAGAATGGTTACAGTGCAAGCGAGTGCGGGCCCTTCAGGTCATGAATAGAATGGTTCCAGTGCGAGCGAGTGCAGGCCCTTCAGATCATGACTAGAATGGTAACAGTGCGAGCGAGTGCGGATCCTTGGGCTCAGGAATAGAATGGTTACAGTGCTAGTGAGTGCAGGCCCTTGGGATCATGAATAGAATGGTTACAGTGCGAGCGATTGCGGGCCCTGGGGATCATGAATAGAATGGTTACAGTGCGAGCGCGTTCGGGCCCTTCATATCATGAATAGAATCGTTGCAGTGCGAACAAGTGCAGGCGCTTCAGATCATGAATAGAATGGTTACAGTGCGAGCGAGTGCGTGCCCTTGGCATCAGGAATAGAATGGTTACAGTGCGACCGAGTGCAGGCCCTTCAGATCATGAATAGAATGGTTACAGTGCGAGCGAGTACAGGCCCTTCAGATCATGAATAGAATGGTTACAGTGCGAGCGAGTGCGGGCCCTTCAGATCATGAATAGAATGGTTACAGTGTGAGCGAGTGCATGCGCTTCAGATCATGAAAAGAATGGTAACAGTGCGAGCGAGTGCGGATCCTTGGGATCAGGAATAGAATGGTTACAGTGCGAGCGAGTGCGTGCCCTTCAGATCATGAATAGAATGGTTACAGTGCGAGCGCGTGCGGATCCTTGGGATCAGGAATAGAATGGTTACAGTGTGAGCGAGTGCATGCGCTTCAGATCATGAAAAGAATGGTAACAGTGCGAGCGAGTGCGGATCCTTGGGATCAGGAATAGAATGGTTATAGTGCGAGCGAGTGCAGGCCCTTGGGATCATGCATAGAATGGTTACAGTGCGAGCGAGTGCAGGCCCTTCAGATCATGAATAGACTGGTTACAGTGCGAGCGAGTGCAGGCCCTTGTGATCATGAATACAATGGTTACAGTGCGAGGGAGTGCGGGCCCTGGGGATCATGAATAGAATGGTTGCAGTGCGAGCGAGTGCAGGCCCTTGGGATCATGAATAGAATGGTTACAGTGCGAGCGAGTGCGGACCCTTCAGATCATGAATAGAATCGTTACAGTGCGAGCAAGTACAGGCGCTTCAGATAATGAATAGAATGGTTACATTGCGAGCGAGAGCGGGCCCTTCAGATCATGAATAGAATGGTTACAGTGGGAGCGAGTGCGGGCCCTTCAGATCAGGAATAGAATGGTTACAGTGCGAGCGAGTGCAGCAATTAGGTATCATGAATAGAATGGTTACAGTGCGAGCGAGTGCGGGCCCTTGGCATCAGGAATAGATTGGTTACAGTGCGAGCGAGTGCAGGCCTTAGGGATCATGAATAGAATGGTTACAGTGCGAGCGAGTGCAGCAATTAGGGATCATGAATAGAATGGTTAGAGTGCGAGCGAGTGCGGGCCCTTCAGATCATGAATAGAATGGTTACAGTGCGAGCGAGTGCAGGCCTTAGGGATCATGAATAGAATGGTTACATTGCGAGCGAGTGCGGCCCATTCAGATCATGAATAGAATGGTTACAGTGCGAGCGAGTGCGGGCCCTTGAGATCATGAATAGAATGGTTACAGTGCAAGCGAGTGCGGGCCCTTCAGGTCATGAATAGAATGGTTCCAGTGCGAGCGAGTGCAGGCCCTTCAGATCATGACTAGAATGGTAACAGTGCGAGCGAGTGCGGATCCTTGGGCTCAGGAATAGAATGGTTACAGTGCTAGTGAGTGCAGGCCCTTGGGATCATGAATAGAATGGTTACAGTGCGAGCGATTGCGGGCCCTGGGGATCATGAATAGAATGGTTACAGTGCGAGCGCGTTCGGGCCCTTCAGATCATGAATAGAATCGTTGCAGTGCGAACAAGTGCAGGCGCTTCAGATCATGAATAGAATGGTTACAGTGCGAGCGAGTGCGTGCCCTTGGCATCAGGAATAGAATGGTTACAGTGCGACCGAGTGCAGGCCCTTCAGATCATGAATAGAATGGTTACAGTGCGAGCGAGTACAGGCCCTTCAGATCATGAATAGAATGGTTACAGTGCGAGCGAGTGCGGGCCCTTCAGATCATGAATAGAATGGTTACAGTGTGAGCGAGTGCATGCGCTTCAGATCATGAAAAGAATGGTTACAGTGCGAGCGAGGGAGGACCCTTCAGGTCATGAATAGAAAGGTAACAGTGCGAGCGAGTGCGGGCCCTTCAGATCATGAATAGAATGGTTACAGTGTGAGCGAGTGCATGCGCTTCAGATCATGCATAGAATGGTTACAGTGCGAGCGAGTGCAAGCCCTTCAGATCATGAATAGACTGGTTGCAGTGCGTGCGAGTGCAGGCCCTTGTGATCATGAATACAATGGTTACAGTGCGAGGGAGTGCGGGCCTTAGGGATCATCAATAGAATGGTTACAGTGCGAGCGAGTGCAGGCCCTTCAGATCATGAATAGAATGGTTACAGTGCGAGCGAGTTCGGGCCCTTCAGATCATGAATAGAATCGTTAAAGTGCGAGCAAGTGCAGGCGCTTCAGATCATGAATAGAATGGTTACAGTGCGAGCGAGGGAGGACCCTTCAGGTCATGAATAGAAAGGTAACAGTGCAAGCGAGTGCGCATCCTTGGGATCATGAATTGAATGGTTACAGTCCGAGCAGGTGAAGGCTCTTCAGATCATTAATGGAATGGTTCCAGTGCGAGCGAGTGCGGGCCCTTGGGACCATGAATAGAATCGTTTCATTGCGAGCGAGTGCGTGCCCTTGGGATCATGAATAGAATGGTTGCAGTGCGAGCGAGTGCAGGCCCTTGTAATCTTGAATAGAATGGTTACAGTGCGAGCGTGTACAGGCCCTTCAGATGATGACTAGAATGGTTACAGTGCGAGCGAGTGCGGATCCTTGGGATCAGGAATAGAATGGTTACATTGCGAGCGAGAGCAGGCCCTTGAGATCATGAATAGAATGGTTGCAGTTCGAGCGAGTACGGGCCCTTGGGATCATGAATAGAATGGTTACAGTGCAAGCGAGTGCGGGCCCTTCAGGTCATGAATAGAATGGGTCCAGTGCGAGCGAGTGCAGGCCCTTCAGATCATGACTAGAATGGTTACAGTGCGAGCGAGTGCGGATCCTTGGGATCAGGAACAGAATGGTTACAGTGCGAGCGAGTGCAGGCCCTTGGGATCATGAATAGAATGGTTACAGTGCGAGCGAGTGCGGGCCCTGGGGATCATGAATAGAATGGTTACAGTGCGAGCGAGTGCAGGCCCTTGGGATCATGCATAGAATGGTTACAGTGCGAGCGAGTGCAGGCCCTTGGGATCAGGAATAGAATGGTTACAGTGCGAGCGAGTGCGGGCCCTTCAGATCATGAATAGAATGGTTACAGTGTGAGCGAGTGCATGCGCTTCAGATCATGAAAAGAATGGTAACAGTGCGAGCGAGTGCGGATCCTTGGGATCAGGAATAGAATGGTTACAGTGCGAGCGAGTGCGTGCCCTTCAGATCATGAATAGAATGGTTACAGTGCGAGCGAGTGCATGCGCTTCAGATCATGAAAAGAATGGTAACAGTGCGAGCGAGTGCGGATCCTTGGGATCAGGAATAGAATGGTTATAGTGCGAGCGAGTGCAGGCCCTTGGGATCATGCATAGAATGGTTACAGTGCGAGCGAGTGCAGGCCCTTCAGATCATGAATAGACTGGTTACAGTGCGAGCGAGTGCAGGCCCTTGTGATCATGAATACAATGGTTACAGTGCGAGGGAGTGCGGGCCCTGGGGATCATGAATAGAATGGTTGCAGTGCGAGCGAGTGCAGGCCCTTGGGATCATGAATAGAATGGTTACAGTGCGAGCGAGTGCGGACCCTTCAGATCATGAATAGAATCGTTACAGTGCGAGCAAGTACAGGCGCTTCAGATAATGAATAGAATGGTTACATTGCGAGCGAGAGCGGGCCCTTCAGATCATGAATAGAATGGTTACAGTGCGAGCGAGTGCAGGCCTTAGGGATCATCAATAGAATGGTTACAGTGCGAGCGAGTGCAGCAATTAGGTATCATGAATAGAATGGTTACAGTGCGAGCGAGTGCAGGCCTTAGGGATCATGAATAGAATGGTTACAGTGCGAGCGAGTGCAGCAATTAGGGATCATGAATAGAATGGTTAGAGTGCGAGCGAGTGCGGGCCCTTCAGATCATGAATAGAATGGTTACAGTGCGAGCGAGTGCAGGCCTTAGGGATCATGAATAGTATGGTTACATTGCGAGCGAGTGCGGCCCATTCAGATCATGAATAGAATGGTTACAGTGCGAGCGAGTGCGGGCCCTTGAGATCATGAATAGAATGGTTACAGTGCAAGCGAGTGCGGGCCCTTCAGGTCATGAATAGAATGGTTCCAGTGCGAGCGAGTGCAGGCCCTTCAGATCATGACTAGAATGGTAACAGTGCGAGCGAGTGCGGATCCTTGGGCTCAGGAATAGAATGGTTACAGTGCTAGTGAGTGCAGGCCCTTGGGATCATGAATAGAATGGTTACAGTGCGAGCGATTGCGGGCCCTGGGGATCATGAATAGAATGGTTACAGTGCGAGCGCGTTCGGGCCCTTCAGATCATGAATAGAATCGTTGCAGTGCGAACAAGTGCAGGCGCTTCAGATCATGAATAGAATGGTTACAGTGCGAGCGAGTGCGTGCCCTTGGCATCAGGAATAGAATGGTTACAGTGCGACCGAGTGCAGGCCCTTCAGATCATGAATAGAATGGTTACAGTGCGAGCGAGTACAGGCCCTTCAGATCATGAATAGAATGGTTACAGTGCGAGCGAGTGCGGGCCCTTCAGATCATGAATAGAATGGTTACAGTGTGAGCGAGTGCATGCGCTTCAGATCATGAAAAGAATGGTTACAGTGCGAGCGAGGGAGGACCCTTCAGGTCATGAATAGAAAGGTAACAGTGCGAGCGAGTGCGGGCCCTTCAGATCATGAATAGAATGGTTACAGTGTGAGCGAGTGCATGCGCTTCAGATCATGCATAGAATGGTTACAGTGCGAGCGAGTGCAAGCCCTTCAGATCATGAATAGACTGGTTGCAGTGCGTGCGAGTGCAGGCCCTTGTGATCATGAATACAATGGTTACAGTGCGAGGGAGTGCGGGCCTTAGGGATCATCAATAGAATGGTTACAGTGCGAGCGAGTGCAGGCCCTTCAGATCATGAATAGAATGGTTACAGTGCGAGCGAGTTCGGGCCCTTCAGATCATGAATAGAATCGTTAAAGTGCGAGCAAGTGCAGGCGCTTCAGATCATGAATAGAATGGTTACAGTGCGAGCGAGGGAGGACCCTTCAGGTCATGAATAGAAAGGTAACAGTGCAAGCGAGTGCGCATCCTTGGGATCATGAATTGAATGGTTACAGTCCGAGCAGGTGAAGGCTCTTCAGATCATTAATGGAATGGTTCCAGTGCGAGCGAGTGCGGGCCCTTGGGACCATGAATAGAATCGTTTCATTGCGAGCGAGTGCGTGCCCTTGGGATCATGAATAGAATGGTTGCAGTGCGAGCGAGTGCAGGCCCTTGTAATCTTGAATAGAATGGTTACAGTGCGAGCGTGTACAGGCCCTTCAGATGATGACTAGAATGGTTACAGTGCGAGCGAGTGCGGATCCTTGGGATCAGGAATAGAATGGTTACATTGCGAGCGAGAGCAGGCCCTTGAGATCATGAATAGAATGGTTGCAGTTCGAGCGAGTACGGGCCCTTGGGATCATGAATAGAATGGTTACAGTGCAAGCGAGTGCGGGCCCTTCAGGTCATGAATAGAATGGGTCCAGTGCGAGCGAGTGCAGGCCCTTCAGATCATGACTAGAATGGTTACAGTGCGAGCGAGTGCGGATCCTTGGGATCAGGAACAGAATGGTTACAGTGCGAGCGAGTGCAGGCCCTTGGGATCATGAATAGAATGGTTACAGTGCGAGCGAGTGCGGGCCCTGGGGATCATGAATAGAATGGTTACAGTGCGAGCGAGTGCGGGCCCTGGGGATCATGAATAGAATGGTTACAGTGCGAGCGAGTGCGGGCCCTGGGGATCATGAATAGAATGGTTACAGTGCGAGCGAGTGCCGGCCCTTGGGATCATGAATAGAATGGTTACGGTGCGAGCGAGTGCGGGCCCTTCAGATCATGAATAGAATGGTTACAGTGCGAGCTAGTGCGGATCCTTGGGATCAGGAATAGAATGGTTACAGTGCGAGCGAGTGCAGGCCCTTGGGATCATGCATAGAATGGTTACAGTGCGAGCGAGTGCAGGCCCTTCAGATCATGAATAGACTGGTTACAGTGCGAGGCAGTGCGGGCCCTGGGGATCGTGAATAGAATGGTTGCAGTGCGAGCGAGTGCAGGCCCTTGGGATCATGAATAGAATGGTTACAGTGCGAGCGCGTTCGGGCCCTTCATATCATGAATAGAATCGTTGCAGTGCGAACAAGTGCAGGCGCTTCAGATCATGAATAGAATGGTTACAGTGCGAGCGAGTGCGTGCCCTTGTCATCAGTAATAGAATGGTTACAGTGCGACCGAGTGCAGGCCCTTCAGATCATGAATAGAATGGTTCCAGTGCGAGCGAGTGCAGGCCCTTCAGATCATGAATAGACTGGTTAAAGTGCGAGGCAGTGCGGGCCCTGGGGATCGTGAATAGAATGGTTGCAGTGCGAGCGAGTGCAGGCCCTTGGGATCATGAATAGAATGGTTACAGTGCGAGCGAGCGCGGACCCATCAGATCATGAATAGAATCGTTACAGTGCGAGCAAGTGCAGGCGCTTCAGATCATGAATAGACTGGTTACAGTGGGAGCGAGTGCGGGCCCTTCAGATCATGAATAGAATGGTTACAGTGGGAGCGAGTGCGGGCCCTTCAGATCATGAATAGAATGCTTACAGTGCGAGCGAGTGCGTGCCCTTGGCATCAGGAATAGAATGGTTATAGTGCGAGCGAGTGCAGTCCTTAGGGATCATGAATAGACTGGTTACAGTGCGAGCGAGTACAGGCCCTTCAGATCATGAATAGAATGGTTACAGTGCGAGCGAGTGCGGGCCCTTCAGACCATGAATAGAATAGTTACAGTGCGAGCGAGTGCAGGCCTTTGGGATCATGAATAGAATGGTTACAGTGCGAGCGAGTTCGGGCCCTTCAGATCATGAAGAGAATCGTTAAAGTGCGAGCAAGTGCAGGCGCTTCAGATCATGAATAGAATGGTTACAGTGCGAGCGAGGGAGGACCCTTCAGGTCATGAATAGAAAGGTAACAGTGCGAGCGAGTGCGCATCCTTGGGATCATGAATTGAATGGTTACAGTCCGAGCAGGTGAAGGCTCTTCAGATCATTAATGGAATGGTTGCAGTGCGAGCGAGTGCGGGCCCTTGGGACCATGAATAGAATGGTTACAGTGCGACCGAGTGCAGGCCCTTCAGATCATGAATAGAATCGTTTCATTGCGAGCGAGTGCGTGCCCTTGGGATCCTGAATAGAATGGTTGCAGTGCGAGCGAGTGCAGGCCTTAGGGATCATGAATAGAATGGTTACAGTGCGAGCGAGTGCGGGCCCTTCAGATCATGAATAGAATGGTTACAGTGCGAGCGAGTACAGGCCCTTCAGATCATGAATAGAATGGTTACAGTGCGAGCGAGTGCAGGCCCTTGTAATCTTGAATAGAATGGTTACAGTGCGAGCGCGTTCAGGCCCTTCAGATCATGACTAGAATGGTTACAGTGCGAGCGAGTGCGGATCCTTGGGATCAGGAATGGAATGGTTACAGTGCAAGCGAGAGCAGGCCCTTCAGATCATGAATAGAATGGTTTCAGTGCGAGCGAGTTCGGGCCCTTGGGATCATGAATAGAATGGTTACAGTGCGACCGAGTGCAGACCCTTGAGATCATGAATAGAATGGTTGCAGTGCGAGCGAGTGCGGGCCCTTGGGATCATGAATAGAATGGTTACAGTGCAAGCGATTGCGGGCCCTTCAGGTCATGAATAGAATGGTTCCAGTGCGAACGAGTGCAGGCCCTTCAGATCATGACTAGAATGGTAACAGTGCGAGCGAGTGCGGATCCTTGGGATCAGGAACAGAATGGTTACAGTGCGAGCGAGTGCAGGCCCTTGGGATCATGAATACAATGGTTACAGTGCGAGCGAGTGCGGGCGGGGGGATCATGAATAGAATGGTTACAATGCGAGCGAGTGCAGGCCCTTGGGATCATGAATAGAATGGTTACAGTGCGAGCGAGTTCGGGCACTTCATATCATAAATAGAATGGTTACAGTGCGAACAAGTGCAGGCGCTTCAGATCATGAATAGAATGGTTACAGTGCGAGCGAGTGCGGGCCCTTCAGATCATGAATAGAATGGTTACAGTGCGAGCGAGTGCGTGCCCTTGGCATCAGGAATAGAATGGTTACAGTGCGAGCGATTGCAGGCCCTTGGGATCATGAATAGAATGGTTACAGTGCGAGCGAGTTCGGGCACTTCATATCATGAATAGAATCGTTACAGTGCGATCAAGTGCAGGCGCTTCAGATCATGAATAGAATGGTTACAGTGCGACCGAGTGCAGGCCCTTCAGATCATGAATAGAATGGTTACAGTGCGAGCGAGTGCGGGCCCTTCAGATCATGAATAGAATGGTTACAGTGCGAGCGAGTGCATGCGCTTCAGATCATGAAAAGAATGGTAACAGTGCGAGCGAGTGCGGATCCTTGGGATCAGGAATAGAATGGTTATAGTGCGAGCGAGTGCAGGCCCTTGGGATCATGCATAGAATGGTTACAGTGCGAGGGAGTGCGGGCCCTGGGGATCATGAATAGAATGGTTGCAGTGCGAGCGAGTGCAGGCCCTTGGGATCATGAATAGAATGGTTACAGTGCGAGCGAGTGCGGACCCTTCAGATCATGAATAGAATCGTTACAGTGCGAGCAAGTACAGGCGCTTCAGATAATGAATAGAATGGTTACAGTGCGAGCGAGAGCGGGCCCTTCAGATCATGAATAGAATGGTTACAGTGGGAGCGAGTGCGGGCCCTTCAGATCAGGAATAGAATGGTTACAGTGCGAGCGAGTGCAGGCCTTAGGGATCATCAATAGAATGGTTACAGTGCGAGCGAGTGCAGCAATTAGGTATCATGAATAGAATGGTTACAGTGCGAGCGAGTGCGGGCCCTTGGCATCAGGAATAGATTGGTTACAGTGCGAGCGAGTGCAGGCCTTAGGGATCATGAATAGAATGGTTACAGTGCGAGCGAGTGCAGCAATTAGGGATCATGAATAGAATGGTTACATTGCGAGCGAGTGCGGCCCATTCAGATCATGAATAGAATGGTTACAGTGCGAGCGAGTGCGGGCCCTTGAGATCATGAATAGAATGGTTACAGTGCAAGCGAGTGCGGGCCCTTCAGGTCATGAATAGAATGGTTCCAGTGCGAGCGAGTGCAGGCCCTTCAGATCATGACTAGAATGGTAACAGTGCGAGCGAGTGCGGATCCTTGGGCTCAGGAATAGAATGGTTACAGTGCTAGTGAGTGCAGGCCCTTGGGATCATGAATAGAATGGTTACAGTGCGAGCGATTGCGGGCCCTGGGGATCATGAATAGAATAGTTACAGTGCGAGCGCGTTCGGGCCCTTCATATCATGAATAGAATCGTTGCAGTGCGAACAAGTGCAGGCGCTTCAGATCATGAATAGAATGGTTACAGTGCGAGCGCGTTCGGGCCCTTCATATCATGAATAGAATCGTTGCAGTGCGAACAAGTGCAGGCGCTTCAGATCATGAATAGAATGGTTACAGTGCGAGCGAGTGCGTGCCCTTGGCATCAGGAATAGAATGGTTACAGTGCGACCGAGTGCAGGCCCTTCAGATCATGAATAGAATGGTTACAGTGCGAGCGAGTACAGGCCCTTCAGATCATGAATAGAATGGTAACAGTGCGAGCGAGTGCGGATCCTTGGGATCAGGAATAGAATGGTTACAGTGCGAGCGAGTGCGTGCCCTTCAGATCATGAATAGAATGGTTACAGTGTGAGCGAGTGCATGCGCTTCAGATCATGAAAAGAATGGTAACAGTGCGAGCGAGTGCGGATCCTTGGGATCAGGAATAGAATGGTTACAGTGCGAGCGAGTGCGTGCCCTTCAGATCATGAATAGAATGGTTACAGTGCGAGCGAGTGCAGGCCCTTCAGATCATGAATAGAATGGTTACAGTGCGAGCGAGTGCATGCGCTTCAGATCATGAAAAGAATGGTAACAGTGCGAGCGAGTGCGGATCCTTGGGATCAGGAATAGAATGGTTATAGTGCGAGCGAGTGCAGGCCCTTGGGATCATGCATAGAATGGTTACAGTGCGAGCGAGTGCAGGCCCTTCAGATCATGAATAGACTGGTTACAGTGCGAGCGAGTGCAGGCCCTTGTGATCATGAATACAATGGTTACAGTGCGAGGGAGTGCGGGCCCTGGGGATCATGAATAGAATGGTTGCAGTGCGAGCGAGTGCAGGCCCTTGGGATCATGAATAGAATGGTTACAGTGCGAGCGAGTGCGGACCCTTCAGATCATGAATAGAATCGTTACAGTGCGAGCAAGTACAGGCGCTTCAGATAATGAATAGAATGGTTACAGTGCGAGCGAGAGCGGGCCCTTCAGATCATGAATAGAATGGTTACAGTGGGAGCGAGTGCGGGCCCTTCAGATCAGGAATAGAATGGTTACAGTGCGAGCGAGTGCAGGCCTTAGGGATCATCAATAGAATGGTTACACTGCGAGCGAGTGCGTGCCCTTGGCATCAGGAATAGAATGGTTACAGTGCGAGCGATTGCAGGCCCTTGGGATCATGAATAGAATGGTTACAGTGCGAGCGAGTTCGGGCACTTCATATCATGAATAGAATCGTTACAGTGCGAACAAGTGCAGGCGCTTCAGATCATGAATAGATTGGTTACGGTGCGAGCGAGTGCGGGCCCTTCAGATCATGAATAGAATGGTTACAGTGCGAGCGAGTGCGGATCCTTGGGATCAGGAATAGAATGGTTACAGTGCGAGCGAGTGCAGGCCCTTGGGATCATGCATAGAATGGTTACAGTGCGAGCGAGTGCAGGCCCTTGGGATCATGCATAGAATGGTTACAGTGCGAGCGAGTGCAGGCCCTTCAGATCATGAATAGACTGGTTACAGTGCGAGGCAGTGCGGGCCCTGGGGATCGTGAATAGAATGGTTGCAGTGCGAGCGAGTGCAGGCCCTTGGGATCATGAATAGAATGGTTACAGTGCGAGCGCGTTCGGGCCCTTCATATCATGAATAGAATCGTTGCAGTGCGAACAAGTGCAGGCGCTTCAGATCATGAATAGAATGGTTACAGTGCGAGCGAGTGCGTGCCCTTGTCATCAGTAATAGAATGGTTACAGTGCGACCGAGTGCAGGCCCTTCAGATCATGAATAGAATGGTTCCAGTGCGAGCGAGTGCAGGCCCTTCAGATCATGACTAGAATGTTAACAGTGTAAGCGAGTGCGGATCCTTGGGATCAGGAATAGAATGGTTACAGTGCGAGCGAGTGCAGGCCCTTGGGATCATGCATAGAATGGTTACAGTGCGAGCGAGTGCAGGCCCTTCAGATCATGAATAGACTGGTTAAAGTGCGAGGCAGTGCGGGCCCTGGGGATCGTGCATAGAATGGTTGCAGTGCGAGGCAGTGCGGGCCCTGGGGATCGTGCATAGAATGGTTGCAGTGCGAGCGAGTGCAGGCCCTTGGGATCATGAATAGAATGGTTACAGTGCGAGCGAGCGCGGACCCATCAGATCATGAATAGAATCGTTACAGTGCGAGCAAGTGCAGGCGCTTCAGATCATGAATAGAATGGTTACAGTGCGAGCGAGTGCGGGCCCTTCAGATCATGAATAGAATGGTTACAGTGCGAGCGAGTGCGGATCCTTGGGATCAGGAATAGAATGGTTACAGTGCGAGCGAGTGCGTGCCCTTGGCATCAGGAATAGAATGGTTACAGTGCGAGCGAGTGCAGGCCCTTCAGATCATGAATAGAATGGTTACAGTGCGAGCGAGTGCATGCGCTTCAGATCATGAAAAGAATGGTAACAGTGCGAGCGAGTGCGGATCCTTGGGATCAGGAATAGAATGGTTATAGTGCGAGCGAGTGCAGGCCCTTGGGATCATGCATAGAATGGTTACAGTGCGAGCGAGTGCGGACCCTTCAGATCATGAATAGACTGGTTACAGTGCGAGGGAGTGCGGGCCCTGGGGATCATGAATAGAATGGTTGCAGTGCGAGCGAGTGCAGGCCCTTGGGATCATGAATAGAATGGTTACAGTGCGAGCGAGTGCGGACCCTTCAGATCATGAATAGAATCGTTACAGTGCGAGCAAGTACAGGCGCTTCAGATAATGAATAGAATGGTTACAGTGCGAGCGAGAGCGGGCCCTTCAGATCATGAATAGAATGGTTACAGTGGGAGCGAGTGCAGGCCTTAGGGATCATCAATAGAATGGTTACAGTGCGAGCGAGAGCGGGCCCTTCAGATCATGAATAGAATGGTAACAGTGCGAGCGAGTGCAGGCCTTAGGGATCATCAATAGAATGGTTACAGTGCGAGCGAGTGCAGCAATTAGGTATCATGAATAGAATGGTTACAGTGCGAGCGAGTGCAGGCCCTTCAGATCATGAATAGACTGGTTACAGTGCGAGGGAGTGCGGGCCCTGGGGATCATGAATAGAATGGTTGCAGTGCGAGCGAGTGCAGGCCCTTGGGATCATGAATAGAATGGTTACAGTGCGAGCGAGTGCGGACCCTTCAGATCATGAATAGAATCGTTACAGTGCGAGCAAGTACAGGCGCTTCAGATAATGAATAGAATGGTTACAGTGCGAGCGAGAGCGGGCCTTAGGGATCATCAATAGAATGGTTACAGTGCGAGCGAGTGCAGGCCTTAGGGATCATCAATAGAATGGTTACAGTGCGAGCGAGTGCAGCAATTAGGTATCATGAATAGAATGGTTACAGTGCGAGCGAGTGCGGGCCCTTGGCATCAGGAATAGATTGGTTACAGTGCGAGCGAGTGCAGGCCTTAGGGATCATGAATAGAATGGTTACAGTGCGAGCGAGTGCAGCAATTAGGGATCATGAATAGAATGGTTAGAGTGCGAGCGAGTGCGGGCCTTAGGGATCATGAATAGAATGGTTACATTGCGAGCGAGTGCGGCCCATTCAGATCATGAATAGAATGGTTACAGTGCGAGCGAGTGCGGGCCCTTGAGATCATGAATAGAATGGTTACAGTGCAAGCGAGTGCGGGCCCTTCAGGTCATGAATAGAATGGTTCCAGTGCGAGCGAGTGCAGGCCCTTCAGATCATGACTAGAATGGTAACAGTGCGAGCGAGTGCGGATCCTTGGGCTCAGGAATAGAATGGTTACAGTGCGAGCGAGTGCAGGCCCTTGGGATCATGAATAGAATGGTTACAGTGCGAGCGATTGCGGGCCCTGGGGATCATGAATAGAATGGTTACAGTGCGAGCGCGTTCGGGCCCTTCAGATCATGAATAGAATCGTTGCAGTGCGAACAAGTGCAGGCGCTTCAGATCATGAATAGAATGGTTACAGTGCGAGCGAGTGCGTGCCCTTGGCATCAGGAATAGAATGGTTACAGTGCGACCGAGTGCAGGCCCTTCAGATCATGAATAGAATGGTTACAGTGCGAGCGAGTACAGGCCCTTCAGATCATGAATAGAATGGTTACAGTGCGAGCGAGTGCGGGCCCTTCAGATCATGAATAGAATGGTTACAGTGCGAGCGAGTGCGGATCCTTGGGATCAGGAATAGAATGGTTACAGTGCGAGCGAGTGCAGGCCCTTGGGATCATGCATAGAATGGTTACAGTGCGAGCGAGTGCAAGCCCTTCAGATCATGAATAGACTGGTTGCAGTGCGTGCGAGTGCAGGCCCTTGTGATCATGAATACAATGGTTACAGTGCGAGGGAGTGCGGGCCCTGGGGATCATGAATAGAATGGTTGCAGTGCGAGCGAGTGCAGGCCCTTGGGATCATGAATAGGATGGTTACAGTGCGAGCGAGTGCGGACCCTTCAGATCATGAATAGAATCGTTACAGTGCGAGCAAGTACAGGCGCTTCAGATCATGAATAGAATGGTTACAGTGCGAGCGAGAGCGGGCCCTTCAGATCATGAATAGAATGGTTACAGTGGGAGCGAGTGCGGGCCCTTCAGATCAGGAATAGAATGGTTACAGTGCGAGCGAGTGCAGGCCTTAGGGATCATCAATAGAATGGTTACAGTGCGAGCGAGTGCAGCAATTAGGTATCATGAATAGAATGGTTACAGTGCGAGCGAGTGCGGGCCCTTGGCATCAGCAATAGATTGGTTACAGTGCGAGCGAGTGCAGGCCTTAGGGATCATGAATAGAATGGTTACAGTGCGAGCGAGTGCAGCAATTAGGGATCATGAATAGAATGGTTACAGTGCGAGCGACTGCGGGCCCTTCAGATCATGAATAGAATGGTTACAGTGCGAGCGAGTGCAGGCCTTAGGGATCATGAATAGAATGGTTACAGTGCGAGCGAGTGCGGCCCATTCAGATCATGAATAGAATGGTTACAGTGCGAGCGAGTGCGGGCCCTTGAGATCATGAATAGAATGGTTACAGTGCAAGCGAGTGCGGGCCCTTCAGGTCATGAATAGAATGGTTCCAGTGCGAGCGAGTGCAGGCCCTTCAGATCATGACTAGAATGGTAACAGTGCGAGCGAGTGCGGATCCTTGGGCTCAGGAATAGAATGGTTACAGTGCTAGTGAGTGCAGGCCCTTGGGATCATGAATAGAATGGTTACAGTGCGAGCGAGTGCGGGCCCTGGGGATCATGAATAGAATGGTTACAGTGCGAGCGCGTTCGGGCCCTTCATATCATGAATAGAATCGTTGCAGTGCGAACAAGTGCAGGCCCTTCAGATCATGAATGGAATGGTTACAGTGCGAGCGAGTGCGTGCCCTTGGCATCAGGAATAGAATGGTTACAGTGCGACCGAGTGCAGGCCCTTCAGATCATGAATAGAATGGTTACAGTGCGAGCGAGTGCAGGCGCTTCAGATCATGATAAGAATGGTTACAGTGCGAGCGAGTGCAGGCCCTTCAGATCATGACTAGAATGGTAACAGTTCGAGCGAGTGCGGATCCTTGGGATCAGGAATAGATTGGTTACAGTGCGAGCGAGTGCAGGCCCTTGGGATCATGCATAGAGTGGTTACAGTGCGAGCGAGTGCAGGCCCTTCAGATCATGAATAGACTGGTTAAAGTGCGAGGGAGTGCGGGCCCTGGGGATCGTGAATAGAATGTTTGCAGTGCGAGCGAGTGCAGGCCCTTGGGATCATGAATAGAATGGTTACAGTGCGAGCGAGTGCGGCCCCATCACATCATGAATAGAATCGTTACAGTGCGAGCAAGTGCAGGCGCTTCAGATCATGAATAGAATGGTTACAGTGCGAGCGAGAGCGGGCCCTTCAGATCATGAATAGAATGGTTACAGTGGGAGCGAGTGCGGGCCCTTCAGATCATGAATAGAATGCTTACAGTGCGAGCGAGTGCAGGCCCTTCAGACCATGAATAGAATGGTTACAGTGCGAGCGAGTGCAGGCCTTAGGGATCATGAATAGAACGGTTACAGTGCGAGCGAGTGCAGGCCTTAGGGATCATGAATAGAATGGTTACAGTGCGAGCGAGTGCGGGCCCTTCAGACCATGAATAGAATGGTTACAGTGCGAGCGAGTGCAGGCCCTTCAGATCATGAATAGAATGGTTACAGTGCGAGCGAGTTCGCGCCCTTCAGATCATGAATAGAATCGTTAAAGTGCGAGCAAGTGCTGGCGCTTCAGATCATGAATAGCATGGTTACAGTGCGAGCGAGTGCGGGCCCTTCAGATCATGAACAGAATGGTTACAGTTGGAGCGAGTGCGGGCCCTTCAGATCATGAATAGAATACTTACAGTGCGAGCGAGTGCAGGCGCTTCAGATCATGAATAGAATGGTTACAGTGAGAGCAAGTGCAGGCGCTTCAGATCATGAATAGAATGGTTAAAGTGCGAGCGAGTGCAGCAATTAGGGATCATGAATAGAATGGTTACAGTGCGAGCGAGTGCGGGCCCTTCAGATCAGGAATAGAATGGTGACAGTGCGAGCGAGTGCGGGCCATTCAGATCAGGAATAGTATGGTTACAGTGCGAGCGAGTGCGGGCCCTTCAGATCATGAATAAAATGGTTACAGTGCGAGCGAGTGCAGGCACTTGGGATCATGAATAGAATGGTGACAGTGCGAGCGAGTGCGGGCCCTGGGGCTCATGAATAGAATGGTTACAGTGCGAGCGAGTGCAGGCGCTTCAGATCATGAATAGAATGGTAACAGTGCGAGCGAATGCAGGCCCTTCAGATCATAAATAGAATGGTTACAGTACGAGCGAGTGCAGGCCCTTGGGATCATGAAGAGAATGGTTACAGTGCGAGCGAGTTCGGGCCTTTCAGATCATGAATAGAATCGTTACAGTGCGAGCGAGTGTGGGCCCTTCAGATCATGAATAGCATGGTCACAGTGGGAGCGAGTGCGGGCCTTTCAGATCATGAATAGAATGCTTACAGTGCGAGCGAGTGCAGACCCTTCAGATCATGAATAGAATGGTTACAGTGCGAGCGAGTGCTTGCCCTTCAGATCATGAATAGAATGGTTACAGTGCGAGCGAGTGCAGGCCTTAGGGATCATGAATAGAATGGTTACAATGCGAGCGAGTGCGGGCCCTTCAGATCATGACTAGAATGGTTACAGTGCGAGCGAGGGCGGCACTTCAGGTCAAGAATAGAATGGTTACAGTGCGAGCGAATACAAGCCCTTCAGATCATGAATAGAATGGTTACAGTGCGAGCGGGTGCAGGCCCTTCAGATCATGAATAGAATGGTTACAGTCCGAGCTAGTGAAGGCTCTTCAGATCATTAATGGAATGGTTGCAGTGCGAGCGAGTGCGGGCCCTTGGGACCATGAATAGATTGGTTACAGTGCGACCGAGTGCAGGCCCTTCAGATCATGAATAGAATGGTGACAGTGCGAGCGAGTGCGGGCCCTTCAGATCATGAATAGAATGGTTACAGTGCGAGCGAGTACAGGCCCTTCAAATCATGAATAGAATTGCTACAGTGCGAGCGAGTGCGGGTGCTTGGGATCAGGAATAGAATGGTTACAGTGCGAGCGAGTGCAGGCCATTCAGATCATGAATAGAATGGTTACAGTGCGAGCGAATGCAGGCCCTTGGGATCATGAATAGAATGGTTACAGTGCGAGGGAGTGATGGCCCTTCAGATCATGAATAGAATGGTTACAGTGCGAGCGAGTGCAGGCCTTTTAGATCATGAATAGAATGGTTACAGTGCGAGCGAGTGCAGGCCCTTTTGGATCCTGAATAGAATGGTTACAGTGCGAGCGAGTGCAGGCCATACAGATCATGAATAGAATGGTTACAGTGCGAGCGAGTCCAGGCCCTTGGGATCCTGAATAGAATGGTTACAGTGCGAGCGAGTGCAGGCCCTTCAGATCATGAATAGAATGGTTACAGTGCGAGCGAGTGCGGGCCCTTGGGATCATGAATAGAATGGTTACAGTGCGAGCGAGTGCGGGCCCTTCAGATCATGAATAGAATGGTTACAGTGCGAGCGAGTGCAGGCCCTTCAGATCATGAATAGAATGGTTACAGTGCAAGCGAGTGCAGGCCCTTAGAATGGTGACAGTGCGAGCGAGTGCAGACCCTTGGGTTCATGAATGGAATGGTTACAGTGCGAGCGAGTGCGGGCCCTTCAGATCATGAATAGAATGCTAATAGTGCGAGCGAGTGCTGGTCCTTGGGATCATGAATAGAATGGTTACAGTGCGCGCGATTGCGGGCCCTTCAGATCATGAATAGAATGGTTACAGTGCAAGCGAGTGCAGGCACTTCAGATCACGAATAGAATGATGACAGTGAGAGCGAGTGCAGGCACTTGGGATCATGAATAGAATGGTTACAGTGCGAGCGAGTGCAGGCACTTGGGAGCATGAATAGAATGGTTACAGTGCGAGCGAATGCAGGCCCTTGGGATCATGAATAGAATGGTTACAGTGCGAGGGAGTGATGGCCCTTCAGATCATGAATAGAATGGTTACAGTGCGAGCGAGTGCAGGCCTTTTAGATCATGAATAGAATGGTTACAGTGCGAGCGAGTGCAGGCCCTTTTGGATCCTGAATAGAATGTTTACAGTGCAAGCGAGTGCAGGCCCTTAGAATGGTGACAGTGCGACCGAATGCAGACCCTTGTGTTCATGAATGGAATGGTTACAGTGCGAGCGACTGCGGGTCCTTCAGATCATGAATAGAATGCTAACAGTGCGAGCAATTGCAGGCCCTTCAGATCAGGAGTAGAATGGTTACAGTGCTTGAGAG
Source organism: Squalus acanthias (assembly GCA_030390025.1). Lineage (NCBI taxonomy): Eukaryota > Metazoa > Chordata > Chondrichthyes > Squaliformes > Squalidae > Squalus > Squalus acanthias. Next base: position 39,086,788 of record CM059440.1, on the reverse strand, counting down.
TACAGGCCCTTGGGATCAGGAATAGAATGGTTACAGTGCGAGCGAGTGCAGGCCCTTGGGATCAGGAATAGAATGGTTACAGTGCGAGCGAGTGCAGGCCCTTAGAATGGTGACAGTGCGAGCGAGTGCAGACTCTTGGGATCATGAATAGAATGGTTACAGTGCGAGCGAGTGAAGGACCTTCAGATCATGAGTAGAATGGTTACAGTGCAAGCGAGTGCAGGCCCTTGGGTTCATGAATAGAATGGTTACAGTGCGAGCGAGTGAAGGACCTTCAGATCATGAGTAGAATGGTTACAGTGCAAGCGAGTGCAGGCCCTTGGGTTCATGAATAGAATGGTTACAGTGCAAGCGAGTGCAGGCCCTTAGAATGGTGACAGTGCGAGCGAGTGCAGACTCTTGGGATCATGAATAGAATGGTTACAGTGCGAGCGAGTGAAGGACCTTCAGATCATGAGTAGAATGGTTACAGTGCAAGCGAGTGCAGACCCTTGGGTTCATGAATGGAATGGTTACAGTGCGAGCGAGTGCGGGCCCTTCAGATCATGAATAGAATGGTTACAGTGCGAGCGAGTGCGGGCCCTTCAGACCATGATTATAATGGTTACAGTGCGAGCGAGTGCGGTCCCTTGGGATCATGAATAGAATGGTTACAGTGCGAGCGAGTGCGGGCCCTTCAGATCATGAATAGAATGGTTACAGTGCAAGCGAGTGCAGGCACTTCAGATCACGAATAGAATGGTTACAGTGCGAGCGAGTGCGGGCCCTTCAGATCATGAATAGAATGGTTACAGTGCGAGCGAGTGCAGGCCCTTGGGATCATCAATAGAATGGTTACAGTGCAAGCGAGTGCAGGCCCTTAGAATGGTGACAGTGCGACCGAGTGCAGACCCTTGTGTTCATGAATGGAATGGTTACAGTGCGAGCGACTGCGGGCCCTTCAGATCATGAATAGAATGCTAACAGTGCGAGCGAGTGCGGGTCCTTGGGATCATGAATAGAATGGTTACAGTGCGAGCGAGTGCAGGCCCTTGGGATCATGAATAGAATGGTTACAGTGCAAGCGAGTGCAGGCCCTTAGAATGGTGACAGTGCGAGCGAGGGCAGACCCTTGGGTTCATGAATGGAATGGTTACAGTGCGAGCGAGTGCGGGCCCTTCAGATCATGAATAGAATGCTAACAGTGCGAGCGAGTGCGGGTCCTTGGGATCAGGAATAGAATGGTTACAGTGCGAGCGATTGCGGGCCCTTCAGATCATGAATGGAATGGTTACAGTGCGAGCGATTGCAGGCCCTTCAGATCATGAGTAGAATGGTTACAGTGCGAGCGAGTGCAGGCCCTTGGGATCAGGAATAGAATGGTTACAGTGCGAGCGAGTGCAGACTCTTGGGATCATGAATAGAATGGTTACAGTGCGAGCGAGTGCGGGCCCTTCAGACAATGATTATAATGGTTACAGTGCGAGCGAGTGCGGGCCCTTGGGATCATGAATAGAATGGTTACAGTGCGAGCGAGTGCGGGCCCTTCAGATCATGAATAGAATGGTTACAGTGCAAGCGAGTGCAGGCACTTCAGATCACGAATAGAACGATGACAGTGAGAGCGAGTGCAGGCACTTGGGATCATGAATAGAATGGTTACAGTGCGAGTGAGTGCAGGCCCTTGGGATCATGAATAGAATGGTTACAGTGCGAGCGAGTTCAGGCCATTCAGATCATGAATAGAATGGTTACAGTGCGAGCGAATGCAGGCCCTTGGGATCATGAATAGAATGGTTACAGTGCGAGGGAGTGCTTGCCCTTCAGATCCTGAATAGAATGGTTACAGTGCGAGCGAGTGCGGGCCCTTCAGACCATGATAATAATGGTTACAGTGCGTGCGAGTGCGGGCCCTTGGGATCATGAATAGAATGGTTACAGTGCGAGGGAGTGCTGGCCCTTCAGATCATGAATAGAATGGTTACAGTGCGAGCGAGTGCAGGCCTTTTAGATCATGAATAGAATGGTTACAGTGCGAGCGAGTGCAGGCCCTTTTGGATCCTGAATAGAATGGTTACACTGCGAGGGAGTGCTGGCCCTTCAGATCATGAATAAAATGGTTACAGTGCGAGCGAGTGCCGGCCTTTTAGATCATGAATAGAATGGTTACAGTGCGAGCGAGTGCAGGCCCTTTTGGATCCTGAATAGAATGGTTACAGTGCGAGCGAGTGCAGGCCCTTCAGATCATGAATAGAATGGTTACAGTGCGAGCGACTGCAGGCCCTTGGGATCATGAATAGAATGGTTACAGTGGGAGCGAGTGCAGGCCCTTCAGATCATGAATAGATTGATTACAGCTCGAGCGAGTGCAGGGCCTTCATATCCTGAATAGAATGGTTACAGTGCGAGCGAGTGCATGCTCTTCAGATCAAGAATAGAATGGTTACAGTGCGAGCGAGTGCGGGCACTTCAGATCATGAATAGCATGGTTACAGTGCGAGCGAGTGCAGGGCCTTGGGATCATCAATAGAATGGTTACAGTGCGAGCGAGAGTGAGCCCTTGGGATCATGAATAGAATGCTTCCTGAGCGAAAGAGTGTACTACCTTCAGATCATGAATAGAATGGTTACAGTGCGAGCGAGTGCAGGCCCTTCAGATCATGAATAGAATGGTTACAGTGCGAGCAAGTGCCGGCCCTTGGGATCATGAATGGAATGGTTACAGTGCGAGCGAGTGCGGGCCCTTGGGATCATGATTAGATTGGTTACAGTGCGAACGAGTGTGGGCCCTTCAGATCATGAATAGAATCGTTACAGTGCGACCGAGTGCGGGCCCTTGGGATCATGAATAGAATAGTTACAGTGCGAGCGAGTGCGGGCCCTTCAGATCATGAATAGAATAGTTACAGTGCGACCGAGTGCGGGCCCTTGGGATCATGAATAGAATGGTTACAGTGCGACCGAGTGCGGGCCCTTGGGATCAGGAATAGAATGGTTACAGTGCGAGCGAGTGCGGGCCCTTCAGATCATGAAGAGAATGGTTAAAGTGCAAGCGAGTGCGGGCCCTTCAGATCAGAATAGAATGGTTACAGTGGGAGCGAGTTGCTGGCCCTTCAGATCATGAATAGCACGGTTACATTGCGAGCGAGTGCAGACCCTCCAGATCGTGAATAGATTGGTTACAGTGCAAGCGAGTGCAGGCCCTTAGAATGGTGACAGTGCGAGCGAGTGCAGACCCTTGGGTTCATGAATGGAATGGTTACAGTGCGAGCGAGTGCGGGCCCTTCAGATCATGAATAGAATGGTTACAGTGCGAGCGAGTGCGGGCCCTTCAGATCATGAATAGAATGGTTACAGTGCGAGCGAGTGCAGGCCTTTTAGATCATGAATAGAATGGTTACAGTGCGAGCGAGTGCAGGCCCTTTTGGATCCTGAATAGAATGGTTACAGTGCGAGGGAGTGCTGGCCCTTCAGATCATGAATAAAATGGTTACAGTGCGAGCGAGTGCCGGCCTTTTAGATCATGAATAGAATGGTTACAGTGCGAGCGAGTGCAGGCCCTTTTGGATCCTGAATAGAATGGTTACAGTGCGAGCGAGTGCAGGCCCTTCAGATCATGAATAGAATGGTTACAGTGCGAGCGACTGCAGGCCCTTGGGATCATGAATAGAATGGTTACAGTGGGAGCGAGTGCAGGCCCTTCAGATCATGAATAGATTGATTACAGCTCGAGCGAGTGCAGGGCCTTCATATCCTGAATAGAATGGTTACAGTGCGAGCGAGTGCATGCTCTTCAGATCAAGAATAGAATGGTTACAGTGCGAGCGAGTGCGGGCACTTCAGATCATGAATAGCATGGTTACAGTGCGAGCGAGTGCAGGCCCTTGGGATCATGAATAGAATGGTTACAGTGCGAGGGAGTGCTTGCCCTTCAGATCCTGAATAGAATGGTTACAGTGCGAGCGAGTGCGGGCCCTTCAGACCATGATAATAATGGTTACAGTGCGTGCGAGTGCGGGCCCTTGGGATCATGAATAGAATGGTTACAGTGCGAGGGAGTGCTGGCCCTTCAGATCATGAATAGAATGGTTACAGTGCGAGCGAGTGCAGGCCTTTTAGATCATGAATAGAATGGTTACAGTGCGAGCGAGTGCAGGCCCTTTTGGATCCTGAATAGAATGGTTACAGTGCGAGGGAGTGCTGGCCCTTCAGATCATGAATAAAATGGTTACAGTGCGAGCGAGTGCCGGCCTTTTAGATCATGAATAGAATGGTTACAGTGCGAGCGAGTGCAGGCCCTTTTCGATCCTGAATAGAATGGTTACAGTGCGAGCGAGTGCAGGCCCTTCAGATCATGAATAGAATGGTTACAGTGGGAGCGAGTGCAGGCCCTTCAGATCATGAATAGATTGATTACAGCTCGAGCGAGTGCAGGGCCTTCATATCCTGAATAGAATGGTTACAGTGCGAGCGAGTGCATGCTCTTCAGATCAAGAATAGAATGGTTACAGTGCGAGCGAGTGCGGGCACTTCAGATCATGAATAGCATGGTTACAGTGCGAGCGAGTGCAGGGCCTTGGGATCATCAATAGAATGGTTACAGTGCGAGCGAGAGTGAGCCCTTGGGATCATGAATAGAATGCTTCCTGAGCGAAAGAGTGTACTACCTTCAGATCATGAATAGAATGGTTACAGTGCGAGCGAGTGCAGGCCCTTCAGATCATGAATAGAATGGTTACAGTGCGAGCAAGTGCCGGCCCTTGGGATCATGAATGGAATGGTTACAGTGCGAGCGAGTGCGGGCCCTTGGGATCATGATTAGATTGGTTACAGTGCGAACGAGTGTGGGCCCTTCAGATCATGAATAGAATCGTTACAGTGCGACCGAGTGCGGGCCCTTGGGATCATGAATAGAATAGTTACAGTGCGAGCGAGTGCGGGCCCTTCAGATCATGAATAGAATCGTTACAGTGCGACCGAGTGCGGGCCCTTGGGATCATGAATAGAATGGTTACAGTGCGACCGAGTGCGGGCCCTTGGGATCAGGAATAGAATGGTTACAGTGCAAGCGAGTGCGGGCCCTTCAGATCATGAAGAGAATGGTTAAAGTGCAAGCGAGTGCAGGCCCTTCAGATCAGAATAGAATGGTTACAGTGGGAGCGAGTTGCTGGCCCTTCAGATCATGAATAGCACGGTTACATTGCGAGCGAGTGCAGACCCTCCAGATCGTGAATAGATTGGTTACAGTGCAAGCGAGTGCAGGCCCTTAGAATGGTGACAGTGCGAGCGAGTGCAGACCCTTGGGTTCATGAATGGAATGGTTACAGTGCGAGCGAGTGCGGGCCCTTCAGATCATGAATAGAATGGTTACAGTGCGAGCGAGTGCGGGCCCTTCAGATCATGAATAGAATGGTTACAGTGCGAGCGAGTGCAGGGCCTTGGGATCATGAATAGAATGGTTACAGTGCAAGCGAGTGCAGGCCCTTAGAATGGTGACAGTGCGAGCGAGTGTAGACCCTTGGGTTGATGAATAGAATCGTTACAGTGCGACCGAGTGCGGGCCCTTGGGATCATGAATAGAATGGTTACAGTGCGAGCGAGTGCAGGGCCTTGGGATCATCAATAGAATGGTTAAAGTGCGAGCGAGAGCGGGCGCTTGGGATCATGATTAGAATGTTTACAGTGCGAGCGAGTGCAGGCCCTTCAGATCATGAATACAATGGTTACAGTGCGAGCGAGTGCAGGCCCTTCAGATCATGAATAGAATGGTTAAAGTGCGAGCGAGTTCAGGCCCTTCAGATCATGAATAGAATGGTTACAGTGCGAGCGAGTGCGGGCCCTTCAGATCATGAAGAGAATGGTTACAGTGCAAGCGAGTGCGGGCCCTTCAGATCAGAGTAGAATGGTTACAGTGGGAGCGAGTTGCTGGCCCTTCAGATCATGAATAGATTGGTAACAGTGCTAGCGAGTGCGGGCCCTTGGGATCATGAATAGAATGGTTACAGTGCGAGCGAGTGCAGACCCTCCAGATCATGAATAGATTGGTTACAGTGCGAGCGAGTGCGGGCGCTGGGGATCATGAATAGAATGGTTACACTGCGAGCGAGTGCGGACCCTCCAGATCATGAATATATTGGTTACAGTGCGAGCGAGTGCGGGCCTTTTGGGATCATGAATAGAATGGTTGCAGTGCGAGCGAGTGCAGGCCCTTCAGATCATGAATAGAATGGTTACAGTGCGAGCGAGTGCAGGCCTTTCAGATCATGAATAGAATGGTTAAAGTGCTAGCGAGTGCGGGCCCTGGGGAACATGAATAGAATGGTTGCAGTGCGAGCGTGTGCAGGCCCTTCAGATCATAAATAGAATGGTTACAGTGCGAGCGAGTGCAGGCCCTTCAGATCATGAATAGAATGGTTACAGTGCGAGCGAGTGCCGGCCTTTTAGATCATGAATAGAATGGTTACAGTGCGAGCGAGTGCAGGCCCTTTTGGATCCTGAATAGAATGGTTACAGTGCGAGCGAGTGCAGGCCCTTCAGATCATGAATAGAATGGTTACAGTGCGAGCGACTGCAGGCCCTTGGGATCATGAATAGAATGGTTACAGTGGGAGCGAGTGCAGGCCCTTGGGATCATGAATAGAATTGGTTACAGTGCGAGCGAGTGCAGGCCCTTGGGATCAGGAATAGAATGGTTACAGTGCGAGCGAGTGCAGGCCCTTCAGATCATGAATAGATTGATTACAGCTCGAGCGAGTGCAGGGCCTTCATATCCTGAATAGAATGGTTACAGTGCGAGCGAGTGCATGCTCTTCAGATCAAGAATAGAATGGTTACAGTGCGAGCGAGTGCGGGCACTTCAGATCATGAATAGCATGGTTACAGTGCGAGCGAGTGCAGGGCCTTGGGATCATCAATAGAATGGTTACAGTGCGAGCGAGAGTGAGCCCTTGGGATCATGAATAGAATGCTTCCTGAGCGAAAGAGTGTACTACCTTCAGATCATGAATAGAATGGTTACAGTGCGAGCGAGTGCAGGCCCTTCAGATCATGAATAGAATGGTTACAGTGCGAGCAAGTGCCGGCCCTTGGGATCATGAATGGAATGGTTACAGTGCGAGCGAGTGCGGGCCCTTGGGATCATGATTAGATTGGTTACAGTGCGAACGAGTGTGGGCCCTTCAGATCATGAATAGAATCGTTACAGTGCGACCGAGTGCGGGCCCTTGGGATCATGAATAGAATAGTTACAGTGCGAGCGAGTGCGGGCCCTTCAGATCATGAATAGAATCGTTACAGTGCGACCGAGTGCGGGCCCTTGGGATCATGAATAGAATGGTTACAGTGCGACCGAGTGCGGGCCCTTGGGATCAGGAATAGAATGGTTACAGTGCAAGCGAGTGCGGGCCCTTCAGATCATGAAGAGAATGGTTAAAGTGCAAGCGAGTGCAGGCCCTTCAGATCAGAATAGAATGGTTACAGTGGGAGCGAGTTGCTGGCCCTTCAGATCATGAATAGCACGGTTACATTGCGAGCGAGTGCAGACCCTCCAGATCGTGAATAGATTGGTTACAGTGCAAGCGAGTGCAGGCCCTTAGAATGGTGACAGTGCGAGCGAGTGCAGACCCTTGGGTTCATGAATGGAATGGTTACAGTGCGAGCGAGTGCGGGCCCTTCAGATCATGAATAGAATGGTTACAGTGCGAGCGAGTGCGGGCCCTTCAGATCATGAATAGAATGGTTACAGTGCGAGCGAGTGCAGGGCCTTGGGATCATGAATAGAATGGTTACAGTGCAAGCGAGTGCAGGCCCTTAGAATGGTGACAGTGCGAGCGAGTGTAGACCCTTGGGTTGATGAATAGAATCGTTACAGTGCGACCGAGTGCGGGCCCTTGGGATCATGAATAGAATGGTTACAGTGCGAGCGAGTGCAGGGCCTTGGGATCATCAATAGAATGGTTAAAGTGCGAGCGAGAGCGGGCGCTTGGGATCATGATTAGAATGTTTACAGTGCGAGCGAGTGCAGGCCCTTCAGATCATGAATACAATGGTTACAGTGCGAGCGAGTGCAGGCCCTTCAGATCATGAATAGAATGGTTAAAGTGCGAGCGAGTTCAGGCCCTTCAGATCATGAATAGAATGGTTACAGTGCGAGCGAGTGCGGGCCCTTCAGATCATGAAGAGAATGGTTACAGTGCAAGCGAGTGCGGGCCCTTCAGATCAGAGTAGAATGGTTACAGTGGGAGCGAGTTGCTGGCCCTTCAGATCATGAATAGATTGGTAACAGTGCTAGCGAGTGCGGGCCCTTGGGATCATGAATAGAATGGTTACAGTGCGAGCGAGTGCAGACCCTCCAGATCATGAATAGATTGGTTACAGTGCGAGCGAGTGCGGGCGCTGGGGATCATGAATAGAATGGTTACACTGCGAGCGAGTGCGGACCCTCCAGATCATGAATATATTGGTTACAGTGCGAGCGAGTGCGGGCCTTTTGGGATCATGAATAGAATGGTTGCAGTGCGAGCGAGTGCAGGCCCTTCAGATCATGAATAGAATGGTTACAGTGCGAGCGAGTGCAGGCCTTTCAGATCATGAATAGAATGGTTAAAGTGCTAGCGAGTGCGGGCCCTGGGGAACATGAATAGAATGGTTGCAGTGCGAGCGTGTGCAGGCCCTTCAGATCATAAATAGAATGGTTACAGTGCGAGCGAGTGCAGGCCCTTCAGATCATGAATAGAATGGTTACAGTGCGAGCGAGTGCCGGCCTTTTAGATCATGAATAGAATGGTTACAGTGCGAGCGAGTGCAGGCCCTTTTGGATCCTGAATAGAATGGTTACAGTGCGAGCGAGTGCAGGCCCTTCAGATCATGAATAGAATGGTTACAGTGCGAGCGACTGCAGGCCCTTGGGATCATGAATAGAATGGTTACAGTGGGAGCGAGTGCAGGCCCTTGGGATCATGAATAGAATTGGTTACAGTGCGAGCGAGTGCAGGCCCTTGGGATCAGGAATAGAATGGTTACAGTGCGAGCGAGTGCAGGCCCTTCAGATCATGAATAGATTGATTACAGCTCGAGCGAGTGCAGGGCCTTCATATCCTGAATAGAATGGTTACAGTGCGAGCGAGTGCATGCTCTTCAGATCAAGAATAGAATGGTTACAGTGCGAGCGAGTGCGGGCACTTCAGATCATGAATAGCATGGTTACAGTGCGAGCGAGTGCAGGGCCTTGGGATCATCAATAGAATGGTTACAGTGCGAGCGAGAGTGAGCCCTTGGGATCATGAATAGAATGCTTCCTGAGCGAAAGAGTGTACTACCTTCAGATCATGAATAGAATGGTTACAGTGCGAGCGAGTGCAGGCCCTTCAGATCATGAATAGAATGGTTACAGTGCGAGCAAGTGCCGGCCCTTGGGATCATGAATGGAATGGTTACAGTGCGAGCGAGTGCGGGCCCTTGGGATCATGATTAGATTGGTTACAGTGCGAACGAGTGTGGGCCCTTCAGATCATGAATAGAATCGTTACAGTGCGACCGAGTGCGGGCCCTTGGGATCATGAATAGAATAGTTACAGTGCGAGCGAGTGCGGGCCCTTCAGATCATGAATAGAATCGTTACAGTGCGACCGAGTGCGGGCCCTTGGGATCAGGAATAGAATGGTTACAGTGCGAGCGAGTGCAGGCCCTTAGAATGGTGACAGTGCGAGCGAGTGCAGACCCTTGGGATCATGAATAGAATGGTTACAGTGCAAGCGAGTGCAGGCCCTTAGAATGGTGACAGTGCGAGCGAGTGTAGACCCTTGGGTTCATGAATAGAATCGTTACAGTGCGACCGAGTGCGGGCCCTTGGGATCATGAATAGAATGGTTACAGTGCGAGCGAGTGCAGTGCCTTGGGATCATCAATAGAATGGTTAAAGTGCGAGCGAGAGCGGGCGCTTGGGATCATGATTAGAATGTTTACAGTGCGAGCGAGTGCAGGCCCTTCAGATCATGAATACAATGGTTACAGTGCGAGCGAGTGCAGGCCCTTCAGATCATGAATAGAATGGTTAAAGTGCGAGCGAGTTCAGGCCCTTCAGATCATGAATAGAATGGTTAAAGTGCGAGCGAGTGCGGGCCCTTCAGATCATGAAGAGAATGGTTACAGTGCAAGCGAGTGCGGGCCCTTCAGATCAGAGTAGAATGGTTACAGTGGGAGCGAGTTGCTGGCCCTTCAGATCATGAATAGATTGGTAACAGTGCTAGCGAGTGCGGGCCCTTGGGATCATGAATAGAATGGTTACAGTGCGAGCGAGTGCAGACCCTCCAGATCATGAATAGATTGGTTACAGTGCGAGCGAGTGCGGGCGCTGGGGATCATGAATAGAATGGTTACACTGCGAGCGAGTGCGGACCCTCCAGATCATGAATATATTGGTTACAGTGCGAGCGAGTGCGGGCCTTTTGGGATCATGAATAGAATGGTTGCAGTGCGAGCGAGTGCAGGCCCTTCAGATCATGAATAGAATGGTTACAGTGCGAGCGAGTGCAGGCCCTTCAGATCATGAATAGAATGGTTAAAGTGCTAGCGAGTGCGGGCCCTGGGGAACATGAATAGAATGGTTACAGTGCGAGCGAGTGCCGGCCCTTGGGATCATGTATAGAATGGTTACAGTGCGAGCGACGGCGGGCCCTTGGGATCATGATTAGATTTGTTACAGTGCGAGCGAGTGCGGGCCCATCAGATCATGAATAGAATGGTTACAGTGCGAGCGAGTGCAGACCCTCCAGATCATGAATAGAATGGTTACAGTTCTAGCGAGTGCGGGCCCTTCAGATCATGAATAGAATGGTTGCAGTGCGAGCGAGTGCAGGCCCTTCAGATCATGAAGAGAATGGTTACAGTGCGAGCGAGTGCGGGCCCTTCAGACCATGATTATAATGGTTACAGTGCGAGCGAGTGCGGGCCCTTGGGATCATGAATAGAATGGTTACAGTGCAAGCGAGTGCAGGCACTTCAGATCATGAATAGAATGGTTACAGTGCGAGCGAGTGCGGGCCCTTCAGATCATGAAGAGAATGGTTACAGTGCGAGCGAGTGCAGGAACTTCAGATCATGAATAGAATGGTTACAGTGCGAGCGAGTGCGGGCCCTTCAGACCATGATTATAATGGTTACAGTGCGAGCGAGTGCGGGCCCTTGAGATCTTGAATAGAATGGTTACAGTGCGAGCGAGTGCAGGCCCTTGGGATCATGAATAGAATGGTTACAGTGCGAGCGAGTGCGGGCCCTTCAGATCATGAAGAGAATGGTTACAGTGCGAGCGAGTGCAGGAACTTCAGATCATGAATAGAATGGTTACAGTGCGAGCGAGTGCGGGCCCTTCAGACCATGATTATAATGGTTACAGTGCGAGCGAGTGCGGGCCCTTGAGATCTTGAATAGAATGGTTACAGTGCGAGCGAGTGCAGGCCCTTGGGATCATGAATAGAATGGTTACAGTGCCAGCGAGTGCAGGCCCTTAGAATGGTGACAGTGCGAGCGAGTGCAGACCCTTGGGTTCATGAATGGAATGGTTACAGTGCGAGCGAGTGCAGGCCCTTCAGATCATGAATAGAATGGTTACAGTGCGAGCGAGTGCGGGCCCTTGGGATCATGAATAGAATGGTTACAGTGCGAGCGAGTGCGGGCCCTTCAGATCATGAATAGAATGGTTACAGTGCGAGCGAGTGCAGGCCCTTAGAATGGTGACAGTGCGAGCGAGTGCAGGCCCTTCAGATCAGGAGTAGAATGGTTACAGTGAGAGCGAGTGCGGATCCTTGGGATCATGAATAGAATGGTTACACTGCGAGCGAGTGCAGGCACTTGGGATCATGAATAGAATGGTTACAGTGCAAGCGAGTGCAGGCCCTTAGAATGGTTACAGTGCGAGCGAGTGCAGACGCTTGGGTTCATGAATGGAATGGTTACAGTGCGAGCGAGTGCGGGCCCTTCAGATCATGAATACAATGGTTACAGTGCGAGCGAGTGCGGGCCCTTCAGACCATGATTATAATGGTTACAGTGCGAGCGAGTGCGGGCCCTTGGGATCATGAATAGAATGGTTACAGTGCGAGGGAGTGCTGGCCCTTCAGATCATGAATAGAATGGTTACAGTGCGAGCGAGTGCAGGCCTTTTAGATCATGAATAGAATGGTTACAGTGCGAGCGAGTGCAGGCCCTTTTGGATCCTGAATAGAATGGTTACAGTGCGAGCGAGTGGCGGCCCTTGGGATCATGAATGGAATGGTTACAGTGCGAGCGAGTGCGGGCCCTTGGGATCATGAATAGCATGGTTACAGTGCGAACGAGTGTGGGCCTGCAGATCATGAATAGAATGGTTACAGTGCGAGCGAGTGCAGGCCCTTCAGATCATGAATAGAATAGTTACAGTGCGAGCGAGTGCGGGCCCTTCAGATCATGAATAGAATCGTTACAGTGCGACCGAGTGCGGGCCCTTGGGATCATGAATAGAATGGTTACAGTGCGAGCGAGTGCAGGGCCTTGGGATCATCAAAAGAATGGTTACAGTGTGAGCGAGTGCAGGCACTTGGGATCATGAATAGAATGGTTACAGTGCGAGCGAGTGCAGGCACTTGGGATCATGAATAGAATGGTTACAGTGCGAGCGAGTGCAGGCCCTTGGGATCATGAATAGAATGGTTACAGTGCGAGGGAGTGCTGGCCCTTCAGATCATGAATAGAATGGTTACAGTGCGAGCGAGTGCAGGAACTTCAGATCATGAATAGAATGGTTACAGTGCGAGCGAGTGCGGGCCCTTCAGACCATGATTATAATGGTTACAGTGCGAGCGAGTGCGGGCCCTTGAGATCTTGAATAGAATGGTTACAGTGCGAGCGAGTGCAGGCCCTTGGGATCATGAATAGAATGGTTACAGTGCGAGCGAGTGCGGGCCCTTCAGATCATGAAGAGAATGGTTACAGTGCGAGCGAGTGCAGGAACTTCAGATCATGAATAGAATGGTTACAGTGCGAGCGAGTGCGGGCCCTTCAGACCATGATTATAATGGTTACAGTGCGAGCGAGTGCGGGCCCTTGAGATCTTGAATAGAATGGTTACAGTGCGAGCGAGTGCAGGCCCTTGGGATCATGAATAGAATGGTTACAGTGCCAGCGAGTGCAGGCCCTTAGAATGGTGACAGTGCGAGCGAGTGCAGACCCTTGGGTTCATGAATGGAATGGTTACAGTGCGAGCGACTGCAGGCCCTTCAGATCATGAATAGAATGGTTACAGTGCGAGCGAGTGCGGGCCCTTGGGATCATGAATAGAATGGTTACAGTGCGAGCGAGTGCGGGCCCTTCAGATCATGAATAGAATGGTTACAGTGCGAGCGAGTGCAGGCCCTTAGAATGGTGACAGTGCGAGCGAGTGCAGGCCCTTCAGATCAGGAGTAGAATGGTTACAGTGAGAGCGAGTGCGGATCCTTGGGATCATGAATAGAATGGTTACACTGCGAGCGAGTGCAGGCACTTGGGATCATGAATAGAATGGTTACAGTGCAAGCGAGTGCAGGCCCTTAGAATGGTTACAGTGCGAGCGAGTGCAGACGCTTGGGTTCATGAATGGAATGGTTACAGTGCGAGCGAGTGCGGGCCCTTCAGATCATGAATACAATGGTTACAGTGCGAGCGAGTGCGGGCCCTTCAGACCATGATTATAATGGTTACAGTGCGAGCGAGTGCGGGCCCTTGGGATCATGAATAGAATGGTTACAGTGCGAGGGAGTGCTGGCCCTTCAGATCATGAATAGAATGGTTACAGTGCGAGCGAGTGCAGGCCTTTTAGATCATGAATAGAATGGTTACAGTGCGAGCGAGTGCAGGCCCTTTTGGATCCTGAATAGAATGGTTACAGTGCGAGCGAGTGGCGTCCCTTGGGATCATGAATGGAATGGTTACAGTGCGAGCGAGTGCGGGCCCTTGGGATCATGAATAGCATGGTTACAGTGCGAACGAGTGTGGGCCTGCAGATCATGAATAGAATGGTTACAGTGCGAGCGAGTGCAGGCCCTTCAGATCATGAATAGAATAGTTACAGTGCGAGCGAGTGCGGGCCCTTCAGATCATGAATAGAATCGTTACAGTGCGACCGAGTGCGGGCCCTTGGGATCATGAATAGAATGGTTACAGTGCGAGCGAGTGCAGGGCCTTGGGATCATCAAAAGAATGGTTACAGTGTGAGCGAGTGCAGGCACTTGGGATCATGAATAGAATGGTTACAGTGCGAGCGAGTGCAGGCACTTGGGATCATGAATAGAATGGTTACAGTGCGAGCGAGTGCAGGCCCTTGGGATCATGAATAGAATGGTTACAGTGCGAGGGAGTGCTGGCCCTTCAGATCATGAATAGAATGGTTACAGTGCGAGCGAGTGCAGGCCCTTCAGATCATGAATAGAATGGTTACAGTGCGAGCGAGTGCCGGCCTTTTAGATCATGAATAGAATGGTTACAGTGCGAGCGAGTGCAGGCCCTTTTGGATCCTGAATAGAATGGTTACAGTGCGAGCGAGTGCAGGCCATTCAGATAATGAATAGAATGGTTACAGTGCGAACGAGTGCGGGCCCTTCAGACCATGATTATAATGGTTACAGTGCGAGCGAGTGCGGGCCCTTGGGATCATGAATAGAATGGTTACAGTGCGAGCGAGTGCGGGCCCTTCAGATCATGAAGAGAATGGTTACAGTGCGAGCGAGTGCAGGAACTTCAGATCATGAATAGAATGGTTACAGTGCGAGCGAGTGCGGGCCCTTCAGATCATGAATAGAATGGTTACAGTGCAAGCGAGTGCAGGCACTTCAGATCATGAATAGAATGGTTACAGTGCGAGCGAGTGCGGGCCCTTCAGATCATGAATAGAATGGTTACAGTGCGAGCGAGTGCAGGCCCTTGGGATCATGAATAGAATGGTTACAGTGCCAGCGAGTGCAGGCCCTTAGAATGGTGACAGTGCGAGCGAGTGCAGACCCTTGGGTTCATGAATGGAATGGTTAAAGTGCGAGCGAGTGCGGGCCCTTCAGATCATGAATAGAATGGTTACAGTGCAAGCGAGTGCAGGCACTTCAGATCACGAATAGAATGATGACAGTGAGAGCGAGTGCAGGCCCTTCAGATCATGAATAGAATGGTTACAGTGCGAGTGAGTGCGGGTCCTTGGGATCAGGAATAGAATGGTTACAGTGCGCGCGATTGCGGGCCCTTCAGATCATGAATAGAATGGTTACAGTGCAAGCGAGTGCAGGCACTTCAGATCACGAATAGAATGATGACAGTGAGAGCGAGTGCAGGCACTTGGGATCATGAATAGAATGGTTACAGTGCAAGCGAGTGCAGGCACTTCAGATCACGAATAGAATGATGACAGTGCGAGCGAGTGCGGGCCCTTGGGATCATGAATAGAATGGTTACAGTGCGAGCGAGTGCAGGCACTTGGGATCATGAATAGAATGGTTACAGTGCGAGCGAGTGCAGGCCATTCAGATCATGAATAGAATGGTTACAGTGCGAGCGAATGCAGGCCCTTGGGATCATGAATAGAATGGTTACAGTGCGAGCGAGTGCAGGCACTTGGGATCATGAATAGAATGGTTACAGTGCGAGCGAGTGCAGGCACTTGGGATCATGAATAGAATGGTTACAGTGCGAGCGAGTGCAGGCCATTCAGATCATGAATAGAATGGTTACAGTGCGAGCGAATGCAGGCCCTTGGGATCATGAATAGAATGGTTACAGTGCGAGGGAGTGATGGCCCTTCAGATCATGAATAGAATGGTTACAGTGCGAGCGAGTGCAGGCCTTTTAGATCATGAATAGAATGGTTACAGTGCGAGCGAGTGCAGGCCCTTTTGGATCCTGAATAGAATGGTTACAGTGCGAGCGAGTGCAGGCCATACAGATCATGAATAGAATGGTTACAGTGCGAGCGAGTCCAGGCCCTTGGGATCCTGAATAGAATGGTTACAGTGCGAGCGAGTGCAGGCCCTTCAGATCATGAATAGAATGGTTACAGTGCGAGCGACTGCAGGCCCTTCAGATCATGAATAGAATGGTTACAGTGCGAGCGAGTGCGGGCCCTTCAGATCATGAATAGAATGGTTACAGTGCGAGCGAGTGCAGGCCCTTCAGATCATGAATAGAATGGTTACAGTGCAAGCGAGTGCAGGCCCTTAGAATGGTGACAGTGCGAGCGAGTGCAGACCCTTGGGTTCATGAATGGAATGGTTACAGTGCGAGCGAGTGCGGGCCCTTCAGATCATGAATAGAATGCTAATAGTGCGAGCGAGTGCGGGTCCTTGGGATCATGAATAGAATGGTTACAGTGCGCGCGATTGCGGGCCCTTCAGATCATGAATAGAATGATGACAGTGAGAGCGAGTGCGGATCCTTGGGATCATGAATAGAATGGTTACACTGCGAGCGAGTGCAGGCACTTGGGATCATGAATAGAATGGTTACAGTGCAAGCGAGTGCAGGCACTTCAGATCACGAATAGAATGATGACAGTGAGAGCGAGTGCGGATCCTTGGGATCATGAATAGAATGGTTACACTGCGAGCGAGTGCAGGCACTTGGGATCATGAATAGAATGGTTACAGTGCAAGCGAGTGCAGGCCCTTAGAATGGTTACAGTGCGAGCGAGTTCAGACGCTTGGGTTCATGAATGGAATGGTTACAGTGCGAGCGAGTGCGGGCCCTTCAGATCATGAATAGAATGGTTACAGTGCGAGCGAGTGCGGGCCCTTCAGACCATGATTATAATGGTTACAGTGCGAGCGAGTGCGGGCCCTTGGGATCATGAATAGAATGGTTACAGTGCGAGGGAGTGCTGGCCCTTCAGATCATGAATAGAATGGTTACAGTGCGAGCGAGTGCAGGCCTTTTAGATCATGAATAGAATGGTTACAGTGCGAGCGAGTGCAGGCCCTTTTGGATCCTGAATAGAATGGTTACAGTGCGAGCGAGTGCAGGCCCTTCAGATCATGAATAGAATGGTTACAGTGCGAGCGAGTGCCGGCCTTTTAGATCATGAATAGAATGGTTACAGTGCGAGCGAGTGCAGGCCCTTTTGGGTCCTGAATAGAATGGTTACAGTGCGAGCGAGTGCAGGCCCTTCAGACCATGAATAGAATGGTTACAGTGGGAGCGAGTGCAGGCCCTTGGGATCATGAATAGAATGGTTACAGTTTCAGCGAGTACAGGCCCTTCAGATCATGAATAGATTGATTACAGCTCGAGCGAGTGCAGGGCCTTCATATCCTGAATAGAATGGTTATAGTGCGAGCGAGTGCGGGCACTTCAGATCATGAATAGCATGGTTACAGTGCGAGCGAGTGCAGGGCCTTGGGATCATCAATGGAATGGTTACAGTGCGAGCGAGAGTGAGCCCTTGGGATCATGAATAGAATGCTTCCTGAGCGAAAGAGTGTACTACCTTCAGATCATGAATAGAATGGTTACAGTGCGAGCAAGTGCCGGCCCTTGGGATCATCAATGGAATGGTTACAGTGCGAGCGAGTGCGGGCCCTTGGGATCATGATTAGAATGGTTACAGTGCGAGCGAGTGCGGGCCCTTCAGATCAGGAATAGAATGGTTACAGTGCGAACGAGTGTGGGCCTGCAGATCATGAATAGAATGGTTACAGTGCGAGCGAGTGCAGGCCCTTCAGATCATGAATAGAATGGTTACAGTGCGAGCAAGTGCCGGCCCTTGGGATCATGAATGGAATGGTTACAGTGCGAGCGAGTGCGGGCCCTTGGGATCATGATTAGATTGGTTACAGTGCGAGCGAGTGCGGGCCCTTCAGATCAGGAATAGAATGGTTACAGTGCGAACGAGTGTGGGCCTGCAGATCATGAATAGAATGGTTACAGTGCGAGCGAGTGCAGGCCCTTCAGATCATGAATAGAATGGTTACAGTGCGATGAGTGCGGGCCCTTGGGATCAGGAATAGAATGGTTACAGTGCGAGCGAGTGCGGGCCCTTGGGATCATGCATAGAATGGTTACAGTGCGAGCGAGTGCGGGCCCTTCAGATCATGAATAGAATGGTTACAGTGCGAGCGAGTACAGGCCCTTCAGATCATGAATAGAATGGTTACAGTGCGATGAGTGCGGGCCCTTGGGATCATGAATAGAATGGTTACAGTGCGAGCGAGTGCCGGCCTTTTAGATCATGAATAGAATGGTTACAGTGCGAGCGAGTGCAGGCCCTTTTGGATCCTGAATAGAATGGTTACAGTGCGAGGGAGTGCTGGCCCTTCAGATCATGAATAGAATGGTTACAGTGCGAGCGAGTGCAGGCCTTTTAGATCATGAATAGAATGGTTACAGTGCGAGCGAGTGCAGGCCCTTTTGGATCCTGAATAGAATGGTTACAGTGCGAGGGAGTGCTGGCCCTTCAGATCATGAATAGAATGGTTACAGTGCGAGCGAGTGCCGGCCTTTTAGATCATGAATAGAATGGTTACAGTGCGAGCGAGTGCAGGCCCTTTTGGATCCTGAATAGAATGGTTACAGTGCGAGCGAGTGCAGGCCCTTCAGATCATGAATAGAATGGTTACAGTGCGAGCGACTGCAGGCCCTTGGGATCATGAATAGAATGGTTACAGTGGGAGCGAGTGCAGGCCCTTGGGATCATGAATAGAATGGTTACAGTTTCAGCGAGTGCGGGCCCTTGGGATCAGGAATAGAATGGTTACAGTGCGAGCGAGTGCAGGCCCTTCAGATCATGAATAGATTGATTACAGCTCGAGCGAGTGCAGGGCCTTCATATCCTGAATAGAATGGTTATAGTGCGAGCGAGTGCATGCTCTTCAGATCAAGAATAGAATGGTTACAGTGCGAGCGAGTGCGGGCACTTCAGATCATGAATAGCATGGTTAGAGTGCGAGCGAGTGCAGGGCCTTGGGATCATCAATGGAATGGTTACAGTGCGAGCGAGAGTGAGCCCTTGGGATCATGAATAGAATGCTTCCTGAGCGAAAGAGTGTACTACCTTCAGATCATGAATAGAATGGTTACAGTGCGAGCGAGTGCAGGCCCTTCAGATCATGAATAGAATGGTTACAGTGCGAACGAGTGTGGGCCTGCAGATCATGAATAGAATGGTTACAGTGCGAGCGAGTGCAGGCCCTTCAGATCATGAATAGAATAGTTACAGTGCGAGCGAGTGCGGGCCCTTGGGATCATGAATAGAATGGTTACAGTGCGAGCGAGTGCAGGGCCTTGGGATCATCAAAAGAATGGTTACAGTGTGAGCGAGTGCAGGCCCTTCAGATCATGAATAGAATGGTTACAGTGCGATGAGTGCGGATCCTTGGGATCAGGAATAGAATGGTTACAGTGCGAGCGAGTGCGGGCCCTTCAGACCATGATTATAATGGTTACAGTGCGAGCGAGTGCGGGCCCTTGGGATCATGAATAGAATGGTTACAGTGCGAGGGAGTGCAGGCCCTTCAGATCATGAATAGAATGGTTACAGTGCGAGCGAGTGCCGGCCTTTTAGATCATGAATAGAATGGTTACAGTGCGAGCGAGTGCAGGCCCTTTTGGATCCTGAATAGAATGGTTACAGTGCGAGGGAGTGCTGGCCCTTCAGATCATGAATAGAATGGTTACAGTGCGAGCGAGTGCCGGCCTTTTAGATCATGAATAGAATGGTTACAGTGCGAGCGAGTGCAGGCCCTTTTGGATCCTGAATAGAATGGTTACAGTGCGAGCGAGTGCAGGCCCTTCAGATCATGAATAGAATGGTTACAGTGCGAGCGACTGCAGGCCCTTCAGATCATGAATAGATTGATTACAGCTCGAGCGAGTGCAGGGCCTTCATATCCTGAATAGAATGGTTATAGTGCGAGCGAGTGCATGCTCTTCAGATCAAGAATAGAATGGTTACAGTGCGAGCGAGTGCGGGCACTTCAGATCATGAATAGCATGGTTACAGTGCGAGCGAGTGCAGGGCCTTGGGATCATCAATGGAATGGTTACAGTGCGAGCGAGAGTGAGCCCTTGGGATCATGAATAGAATGCTTCCTGAGCGAAAGAGTGTACTACCTTCAGATCATGAATAGAATGGTTACAGTGCGAGCGAGTGCAGGCCCTTCAGATCATGAATAGAATGGTTACAGTGCGAGCGAGTGCGGGCCCTTGGGATCATGATTAGATTGGTTACAGTGCGAGCGAGTGCGGGCCCTTCAGATCATGAATAGAATGGTTACAGTGCGAACGAGTGTGGGCCTGCAGATCATGAATAGAATGGTTACAGTGCGAGCGAGTGCAGGCCCTTCAGATCATGAATAGAATAGTTACAGTGCGAGCGAGTGCGGGCCCTTCAGATCATGAATAGAATCGTTACAGTGCGACCGAGTGCGGGCCCTTGGGATCATGAATAGAATGGTTACAGTGCGAGCGAGTGCAGGGCCTTGGGATCATCAAAAGAATGGTTACAGTGTGAGCGAGTGCAGGCCCTTCAGATCATGAATAGAATGGTTACAGTGCGAGCGAGTGCGGGCCCTTCAGATCATGAATAGAATGGTTACAGTGCGAGCGAGTGCGGGCCCTTCAGATCATGAATAGAATGGTTACAGTGCGAGCGAGTGCGGGCCCTTCAGACCATGATTATAATGGTTACAGTGCGAGCGAGTGCGGGCCCTTGGGATCATGAATAGAATGGTTACAGTGCGAGGGAGTGCCGGCCTTTTAGATCATGAATAGAATGGTTACAGTGCGAGCGAGTGCAGGCCCTTTTGGATCCTGAATAGAATGGTTACAGTGCGAGCGAGTGCGGGCCCTTCAGATCAGGAATAGAATGGTTACAGTGCGAACGAGTGTGGGCCTGCAGATCATGAATAGAATGGTTACAGTGCGAGCGAGTGCAGGCCCTTCAGATCATGAATAGAATAGTTACAGTGCGAGCGAGTGCGGGCCCTTCAGATCATGAATAGAATCGTTACAGTGCGAGCGAGTGCAGGGCCTTGGGATCATCAAAAGAATAGTTACAGTGCGAGCGAGTGCGGGCCCTTCAGATCATGAATAGAATCGTTACAGTGTGAGCGAGTGCAGGCCCTTCAGATCATGAATAGAATGGTTACAGTGCGATGAGTGCGGGCCCTTGGGATCATGAATAGAATGGTTACAGTGGGAGCGAGTGCAGGCCCTTCAGATCATGAATAGAATGGTTACAGTGCGAGCGAGTGCAGGCCCTTCAGATCATGAATAGAATGGTTACAGTTGGAGCGAGTGCAGGCCCTTCAGATCATGAATAGAATGGTTACAGTGCGAGCGAGTGCAGGCCCTTCAGATCATGAATAGAATGGTTACAGTTGGAGCGAGTGCGGGCCCTTCAGATCATGAAGAGAATGGTTAAAGTGCAAGCGAGTGCGGGCCCTTCAGATCATGAATAGAATGGTTACAGTGGGAGCGAGTTGCTGGCCCTTCAGATCATGAATAGCACGGTTACATTGCGAGCGAGTGCAGACCCTCCAGATCGTGAATAGAATGGTTACAGTGCGAGCGATTGCGGGCCCTACAGATCATGAATGGAATGGTTACAGTGCGAGCGATTGCAGGCCCTTCATATCATGAGTAGAATGGTTACAGGGCGAGCGAGTGCGGATCCTTGGGATCATGAATAGAATGGTTACAGTGGGAGCGAGTGAAGGACCTTCAGATCATGAGTAGAATGGTTACAGTGCGAGCGAGTGCGGGCCCTTCAGATCATGAATAGAATGGTTACACTGCGAGCGAGTGCAGGCCCTTGGGATCATGAATAGAATGGTTGCAGTGCAAGCGAGTGCAGGCCCTTAGAATGGTTACAGTGCGAGCGAGTGCAGACCCTTGGGTTCATGAATGGAATGGTTACAGTGCGAGCGAGTGCGGGCCCTTCAGATCATGAATAGAATGGTTACAGTGGGAGCGAGTGCAGGCACTTCAGATCACGAATAGAATGATGACAGTGAGAGCGAGTGCAGGCACTTGGGATCATGAATAGAATGGTTACAGTGCGAGCGAGTGCAGGCCCTTGGGATCAGGAATAGAATGGTTACAGTGCGAGCGAGTGCTGGCCCTTCAGATCATGAATAGAATCGTTACAGTGCGACCGAGTGCGGGCCCTTGGGATCATGAATAGAATGGTTACAGTGCGAGCGAGTGCAGGGCCTTGGGATCATGAATAGAATGTTTACAGTGCGAGCGAGTGCAGGCCTTTTAGATCATGAATAGAATGGTTACAGTGCGAGCGAGTGCGGGCCCTTCAGATCATGAATAGAATCGTTACAGTGCGACCGAGTGCGGGCCCTTCAGATCAGGAATAGAATGGTTACAGTGCAAGCGAGTGCGGGCCCTTCAGATCATGAATAGATTGGTTACAGTGCGATGAGTGCGGGCCGTTGGGATCAGGAATAGAATGGTTACAGTGCGAGCGAGTGCAGGCCCTTGGGACCATGAATAGAATGGTTACAGTGCGAGCGAGTGCAGGGCCTTCAGATCATGAATAGAATGGTTACAGTGCGAGCGAGTTCAGGCCCTTCAGATCATGAATAGAATGGTTACAGTGCGAGCGAGTGCGGGCCCTTCAGATCATGAAGAGAATGGTTACAGTGCAAGCGAGTGCGGGCCCTTCAGATCATGAACAGCACGGTTACATTGCGAGCTAGTGCAGGGCCTTGGGATCATGAATAGAATGGTTACAGTGCGAGCGAGTGCAGACCCTCCAGATCGTGAATAGATTGGTTACAGTGCTAGCGAGTGCGGACCCTCCAGATCATGAATATATTGGTTACAGTGCGAGCGAGTGCGGGCCTTTTGGGATCATGAATAGAATGGTTGCAGTGCGAGCGAGTGCAGGCCCTTCAGATCATGAATAGAATGGTTGCAGTGCGAGCGAATGCAGGCCCTTCAGATCATGAATAGAATGGTTAAAGTGCTAGCGAGTGCGGGCCCTGGGGAACATGAATAGAATGGTTGCAGTGCGAGCGTGTGCAGGCCCTTCAGATCATGAATAGAATGGTTACAGTGCGAGCGAGTGCAGGCCCTTCAGATCATGAATAGAATGGTTACAGTGCGAGCGAGTGCCGGCCCTTGGGATCATGTATAGAATGGTTACAGTGCGAGCGACGGCGGTCCCTTGGGATCATGATTAGATTGGTAACAGTGCGAGCGAGTGCGGG
The DNA here is from genome assembly GCA_030390025.1 of Squalus acanthias. NCBI lineage: Eukaryota > Metazoa > Chordata > Chondrichthyes > Squaliformes > Squalidae > Squalus > Squalus acanthias. The sequence goes on along the minus strand of CM059440.1, from coordinate 39,063,605 downwards.
CCCGTCAGATCATGAATAGAATGGTTACAGTGCGAGCGAGTGCAGAACCTCCAGATCATGAATAGAATGGTTGCAGTGCGAGCGAGTGCAGGAACTTCAGATCATGAATAGAATGGTTACAGTGCGAGCGAGTGCAGGAACTTCAGATCATGAATAGAATGGTTACAGTTCTAGCGAGTGCGGGCCCTTCAGATCATGAATAGAATGGTTGCAGTGCGAGCGAGTGCAGGAACTTCAGATCATGAATAGAATGGTTACAGTGCGAGCGAGTGCAGGAACTTCAGATCATGAATAGAATGGTTACAGTGCGAGCGAGTGCGGGCCCTTCAGACCATGATTATAATGGTTACAGTGCGAGCGAGTGCGGGCCCTTGGGATCATGAATAGAATGGTTACAGTGCGAGCGAGTGCGGGCCCTTCAGATCATGAATAGAATGGTTACAGTGCAAGCGAGTGCAGGCACTTCAGATCATGAATAGAATGGTTACAGTGCGAGCGAGTGCGGGCCCTTCAGATCATGAATAGAATGGTTACAGTGCGAGCGAGTGCAGGCCCTTGGGAACATGAATAGAATGGTTACAGTGCGAGCGAGTGCGAGCCCTTCACATCATGAATAGAATGATTACAGTGAGAGCGAGTGCAGGCCCTTGGGATCATAGAAGACAGGAGCAGGAGTAGGCCATTCGGCCCCTCGAGCCTGCTCCGCCATTCGATGAGATCATGGCTGATCATCCAAACTCAGTACCCTGTACCTGCCTTCTCCCCATATCCCTTGATACCTTTAGCTTTAAGAAATATATCTAACTCATTCTTGAATATATTTAATGACTTGGCCTCAACTACCTTCTGTGTGAGAGAATTCCACAGGTTCACCACTCTCTGGGTGAATAAATTCTTCCTCATTTCTGTCCTAAATGGCTTACCCGTTATCCTTAGATTATGACCCCTGGTTCTGGACTCTCCGACCATCAGGAACATTCTTCCTGCATCTAGTTTGTCCAGACCTGTCAGAATGTCATATGTTTCGTTGAGATCCCCTCTCATTCTTCTATACTCCAGCGAGTATAAGCCCAATCGACCCAATCTCTCCTCATATCTCATTCCTGCCATCCCAGGTATCAGCCTTGTGAATCTTCGGATCAGGAATAGAATGGTTACAGTGCGAGCGAGTGCGGGCCCTTCAGATCATGAATAGAATGGTTACAGTGCGAGCGAGTGCAGGCCCTTCAGATCATGAATACAATGGTTACAGTGCGAGCGAAAGCAGGCCCTTCAGATCATGAATAGAATGGTTACAGTGCGAGCGAGTGCGGGCCCTTCAGATCATGAATAGAATGGTTTTAGTGCGAGCGAGTGCGGACCCTCAGATCATGAATAGAATGGATACAGTGCGAGCGAGTGCAGGCCCTTCAGATCATGAATAGAATGGTTACAGTGCGAGCGAGTGCGGGCCCTTCAGATCATGAATAGAATGGTTACAGTGCGAGCGAGTGCAGGCCCTTCAGATCATGAATACAATGGTTACAGTGCGAGCGAAAGCAGGCCCTTCAGATCATGAATAGAATGGTTACAGTGCGAGCGAGTGCGGGCCCTTCAGATCATGAATAGAATGGTTTTAGTGCGAGCGAGTGCGGACCCTCAGATCATGAATAGAATGGATACAGTGCGAGCGAGTGCAGGCCCTTCAGATCATGAATAGAATGGTTACAGTGCGAGCGAGTGCGGGCCCTTGAGATCATGAATAGAATGGTTACTGTGCGAGCGAGTGCAGGCCCTTGGGATCATGAATAGAATGGCTATAGTGCCACCGTGTGCAGGCCCTTCAGATCATGAATAGAATGTTTACAGTGCGAGCGAGTGCAGGCCCTTGGGATCATGAATAGAATGGTTACAGTGCGAGCGAGTGCGGGCCCTTCAGATCATGAATACAATGGTTACAGTGCGAGCTGGTGCAGGCCCTTGGGATCATGAATAGAATGGTTACAGTGCGAGCGAGTGCAGGCCCTTCAGATCATGAATAGAATGGTTACAGTGCGAGCGATTGCGGGCCCTTTGGATCATGAATAGAATGGTTAAAGCGAGAGCGAGTGCAGGCCCTTGGGATCATGAATAGAATGGTTACAGTGAGAGCGAGTGCGGGCCCTTAGGATCATAAATAGAATGGTTACAGTGGGAGCGAGTGCAGGCCCTTCAGATCATGAACTGAATGGTAACAGTACGAGCGATTGCGGGCCCTTTGGATCATGAATAGAATGGTTACAGTGAGAGCGAGAGCTGGCACTTGGGATCATGAATAGAATGGTTACAGTGAGGGCGAGTGCGGGCCCTTGGGATCATGAATAGAATGGTTGCAGTGCGAGCGAGTGCGGGCCCTTGGGATCATGAATAGAATGGTTACAGTGCGAGCGAATGCAGGCGGCTCTGATCATGAACAGAATGGTTACAGGGCGAGCGAGTGCAGGCCCTTCAGATCATGAACAGAATGGTTACAGTGCGAGCGAGTGCGGGCCCTTGGGATCATGAAGAGAATGGTTACAGTGCGAGCGAGTGCAGGCCCTTCAGATCATGAACAGAATGGTTACAGTGCGAGCGAGTGCAGGCCCTTCAGATCATGAATAGAATGGTTACAATCCGAGCGAGTGCGGGCCCTTGGGATCATGAATAGAATGGTTACAGTGCGAGCGAGTGCAGGCCCTTCAGATCATGAACAGAATGGTTACAGTGCGAGCGAGTGCAGGCCCTTCAGATCATGAATAGAATGGTTACAGTGCGAGAGAGTGCGGGCCCTTGGGATCATGAATAGAATGGTTACAGTGCGAGCGAGTGCGGGCGCTTGGGATCATGAATAGAATGGTTACAGTGCGAGCGAGTGCAGGCCCTTCAAATCATGAATAGAATGGTTACAGTGCGAGCGAGTGCGGGCCCTTGAGATCATGAATAGAATGGTTGCAGTGCGAGCGAGTGCAGGCCCTTGGGATCATGAATAGAATGGTTACAGTGCGAGCGAGTGCAGGCCCTTCAGATCATGAATAAATGGTTACAGTGCGAGCGAGTGCTGGCCCTTCAGATCATGAATAGAATGGTTGCAGTGCGAGCGAGTGCAGGCCCTTGGGATCATGAATAGAATGGTTACAGTGCGAGCGAGTGCGGGCCCTTGAGATCATGAATAAATGGTTACAGTGCGAGCGAGTGCGGGCCATTCAGATCATTAATAGAATGGTTACAGTGCGAGCCCTTCAGATCATGAATAGAATGGTTACAGTGCGAGCGAGTGCGGGCCCTTCAATCATGAATAGAATGGTTACAGTGCGAGCGAGTGTGGGCCGTTGGGGTCACTGTATTTCCTACATTTGTCCCGGAGCTGGTTCAGGACCAAAAGCATCAGCTGCCTGCAGAGAACACCAGTTTAACAGTTGCTGATCCGCATTAATCGAGGTGTAATCTTCTTCATTACATTACAACAGTGACTACACTTTTAAAGTACTTCATTGGCTGTAAAGCGCTTTGTGACGTCCTGGGGTGGTGAAAGGCGCTATATAAATGCCGGTCCCTCCTTCCATCTTTAAGTTGCACATTGAAGCAATTAAAACTATGAGATCAGAATGTACCAAAAAAACTTCACCATTGTCCAGATTGTAAGAAGAAATCTGCCCCTAAAATATTAGAAAAAATTGAAATCGAAAGAAGCTTGGTCAAGAACATTTTATGTACTGAATGGATCAGTTTATTGGGAGATCATTAGTGGATGAATACATAACACATTTATGTGATGACCCTCTGTCTGGTTTAAAGTGGAGCCATTAACCTATCTAAATAAGCACCAATACTTTCAACAGTAATTTAAAGAGTCATCTGTCAATGAAAACCAGCTTCATTCCCAGGTTGGTTGTTAAAAGCCACTTTTCGCTCGCTGCCAGCCAGACTGCTGGAAGCCGAGTGCGGGGAAGGTGTTTTAAGGACAGGTGATGATTGTACAGATTCATTCCTTCCACTCAGTCAAGTTTCAGCTGACATTGATGTGTCAACTTGGTTTAGATTTTGCTCTCTCACCCCCTGAATTAAAGTTGTGAATTTAAGTCCATGTCAAGCTTTGAGCATGTTATCTGGGCTGACACTCCAGTGCAGCACAGAGAGAGTCTCTGCCTTATTGGAGGTGCCGTCTTTCAGATGAGACCTTAAACCCAGGCCCCGTCTACCCTACTCGGGTGGATGTAAAAGATCCCATGGCACTATTGGAAGGTGAGCAAGGGTGTTATGCTGGCGACCGAGCTTACATTTATCCCTAAACCAACAGCAACAAAACAGATTATCTGGCCATTTAACCTATTGCTGTTTGTGGGATCTTGCTGTGTGAAAATTAGTTAACATATTTGCCTGGAAAACAGGGACTGCACTTCAAAAGTGCGTCTTTGGCTGTGAAGCACTGTGGGGCATCTGAGGCTATGAAAGGCGCTATATAAAGGCAAGTGCTATCTTTCTGATGTTGGGTTGTCGTTTGGTAGACAGTCTTTGAGACAGGTTTAAGTTTCTAGGCTGAAGGGTTAGAGTGAGTGCAATCACCTTAATGGGGAAGGCGCAGTCTATAGAACGAGCAAACAGTTGTGAGATTCCATATTCTGTTGGTGCAGCCCCCTTCCACAGGTAGAGTACACAGACTGACCAACAGAACCCAGAGGGTGGTGGTGCAGGGATTGTCATCTGGCTGGGAGAATGTTACCAGTGGGCTCTGTTTTGGGACCTCTTTTGTTTAATGTCTTTATAAATGATCTGGAGCTAGGAGTCACAAGCACTGTGACTAAAATTGCAGCTGGTACAAAGCTAATGAAGCTGGTCGACACCAAAGCTAAACACGATGAGCTGCAGAAGGATTTGAATATACTTGGGAATTGGGCAGACAGGTGAAAGATGAAATTCAATGTAGAGAAATGCAAAGTGCTTCAAATGGGTACAAGGGGGGGGGGCGGTTGTTAATGGGGGCGTGTCGGAGGTGGGACTGCTGCTTGTCGGGTTTTAGTCCTGCCTCCATCGACTTCTGGCCAACCCATGCTATTTTCCCTTGATTGACTTTGTTAAGCCCACCCAGCGGGCTTAGCAGGCCAATTAAGGGGAAGCCGGTGACAGAGAATGTCAGCGTATGATGTTTCATCTGTCAAAAGTTTTTGACAGATGAATTGTCATCATTTGACAGCTCTGTGAAGCTGTCAAACACTGACATTCTATGTTGTTTGATGAGTCCTTGTATTCAAACCACTTTTGTGAGCAGAAATTAGATGGATGTTGCATCGGAGAATGCAGCAGCCATCTGTCATCTCTGCCAGTGAGATGCGAGACTCTCCGCATCCCCAACTGTTGAAGCCTGCAGGAAGGATCAAAGGTAAGTAAACATTTTCTATCACTTTCCACTCACCTCGCATACTTACCTCTCACACTTGCACCCATCACTTACCTCCACAGCGCACTTTTGCACCCCTCCAACCCCCGCAGACCCACTGCTTGCCTCGGTGACCCTACCTGTTAACAGGCAGTTAAGTGGCTGTAATTCCCTACCCGCCTCCAGGAGACGGGACCTGGCACGGGTCGGTTTCCCGCCTCCTGGGAAGATGGCATGGGGGCGGATTGGGGGCGGGTTGGGCACACGCCCCCAGATTCTGCCATTTTCCCGGCAGTCCCGCCTCCAAACCCGCCTCCCCAGGGCTGGCAAGATTGCGCCCAAAGGGGGAGAAATTCACTATCGCCCCGTTTGGAGCACTAATTTTTAAAAGTTTGGAAAGTTAGTGCCAGGCAGGGCGGAGACTTCAGCAGCGCTCCACACTGGGCCGTGCAGTGCTGCCGCGTTCAAAGGCTACTTCCCTCCCTTAAAGGGAAAGGCCATCGCTGCAGGCTCTGCAGTAGTAAAAGTACCTACCTGGAGCACCAAGGCAGCTGTGATCCCGCGCTATCAGCCCAGCCCTCAAGCCGAGTGCCGAGCTGATCGATTGCGGGCAGGAACCCGTGAAAAAACTGGAACAACAAAGGTAACTTTTTTCTCCACTTACCTCGGTCACCTCGCCTTTAATCGTCGCCCCCAAAGCGCCCGGCAGCCCGATGCGTGCCTCCTGCAGCTGTCGGTGTTTTCGCCCGGCGCTGCTGCAGGGGGCGAAAGTCAATTTTGGGTCCGGGGCGCTACCGGGGCGATGCGCAGGGCGATGACGTCACGTTCTCTGGGCAAAGGAGATCGAGGCGCAACACCCTAGCACCGCCGCAAAACTCCCGCCGAATATGGCGGGAGTCAATGTCAGTGCCACGACCGGTCATAAAGCCATTTGCGCCCCATTATGGGGGGGCACTAACGGGAGGTGCAAAGACACCCAATTTCACCCCCAAAAAGTCCAGGAAAGGACTGTTATTTAAATGGAAAGAAAATAATGTGCCTGGAAAATCAAAGAGATCTGGCGGTCTGGATTAACAATAAATTGAAGCTATTGCAACAATAATCAGTGGCAGTGAGTAAAGCAAATCAGATGTTGGGATGTATTAAACTGTCAACATTGAGCTGAAATAGTGAGGTAATCCCGCCACTTTATAAATCATTGGTGAGACCGACCGCACTTAGACTGAATACTGTGTAGTGTTCTGGTCACCACATTACAAGTAGGACATTGCAGCTACTGAAAGGATACAGAAGAGAGCAAACTGAATGATTGAGGGGATGGAGGGATTGGGTTATGAGGAGTGATTATGTAATTTGAGCATGTTCTCACTGGAAAAGGGAAGGGTGAGAGGTGATATGATTGCTGGTTTTAGGATTCTAAAGGGAGTAGATAATGTCGACCATGACAAGCTGTTTCACCTTGTCCAGAACCACAGGACACGGCCTGCATTGAAGGGGGTAAATTCGAAACTAATCTGTGGATGCATTGGTGGTGACTTTAAATGAACCTGCCTGTTGGGAAACCTGTGGGATCGGGGGGCGACGCTGGTTTTACCCCCTGCCTGATTTCGTTCTCTATTGAAGTCAGTGGAGAGTAATAGCGGGCGGGGTGTAAAACCGGTGTTCCACCCGATCCCGCAGGTTTCCCACCTGGCCTGTTAGTTTAAAATTACCCCCATTATTTCAGTGAGTGAGAAGAAAATCTATGGAACAGGCTTCCTAGGGTGGACGCAGAAAATGTTAATTCATTCAAATGCAAATGAGACAGATTTATTTCAGAAAATATTGGCTCAGAATTTGCTGGGAAAGTAACGGTGAGTTAAATGCACACGTCGTTATTAGTGCGGAGAAACACAGCAGTTTGTGGTGAGGAAGAGGCGTTGTGAGTTGTGAATCACCGCAACTTGCTGTACGATTCGTGAAAACGGCAGCTCGCCTTCAACCTCCCCATGAGTTTCAAGAAATCGCTGCATTTGTGCTGTGAAAATGAATTAAACTCGCCGCAGAACGTTAGGGCTAGGATTTAACAATGTGCAGACCCTTTTAAGGAGGAGATTTATGTTCCTGCAATAGCACTTTGGCCCAGAAAGGGAACAATTGAAACTGTGGAGTCTCACTCCTGCAGGTAGTAAATTGTTCTTAGAGGTTTTTAAAATTTAAATTTTAAAAATTTCTTTCTTACTTTTCCTTTCTGTCTCTTTTTTCTCTCTCTTTTAATCCAATCTTTCTTTCCCTCTCTTTGGCTGGAATGTTGCCGGTGCTCAGAGGGCGGGTTCGGAGGCGGGCCAGCTGTCAAATTTGAAAAGATTGACAGCGGGTCGGGATCCCGCTCTGAAGCCGACTCCACGTGAGTCTCCCAAGTGTCGGGTCTGTCAGCGGTGAACAGACCTGACCCCAAGAGGCAGGACCGGCAATTAAGCTCATTAAAAGCAATTTAAAAGGTTGTTAAACTCTATTTTACCAGGTACTTACTATTTTTACACCTTTTTCACGAGATTCATGCCGTTCGGCGATCACGTCAGGTAAGTAGGTCAGGAGTTCTTCTGAATAGTTGACAGCTGCAAATGTAGTATAAAAGCTATCATTTCACAGCTGTTCACATTCCAATCTCAGAAGCTGCAGATTTAAGAATTTGGAAGACACTTTTGAGCTGTATACAGTTTGGAAGTGTTTGGAGTAAACTCTCTCTCCACTGTCACCTCCTTAGAGCAACCTCTCTCACCATTGACAGATTGCTTCTGTCATCTCAACTTCAGCTGCCATCTATTCCAGCAACATCGGTGCCCTTGAAAAAATCTCACATTGGTCCTCTGAATCCCTCCACGATCAGCCCCAACACCAACATCACCAGGCATACCAACATCACCAACAACAACACCAACCTTCTCCGCAATCACCTGATGCTGCACAGGACAGAGGGCATCAACACCCGACCACCTTGCTGCCCGGGATGCCAGCGATGGCCTCACCATGGCCAGATTTACTTCACTTGACGCTGTACACCCTGGCTGCTACATGATGCACCAGGTTGGCACCAACCCACAGCAACACCATAAAGCATCCCTACAATGCCCAAGCCATTCCTTTCACACTCACCACCATTGTGGGTGGGTACCGTTATGTCTCACCATTCACTGCAACTCACTAAGCCACTTTCCAAAGTTGCACACAAATCTGTCCAAGAACGTAAAGTGTTGAAAATAAAGATTTCAATGTTTGACACCACATTAACAGAAACTTCACATGAACGTTGGCTAAAACACCCAAGTGCCTACCCTTATGTGTTGTTAGTTGGTATACTTGCAGTAGGATGAGGGTGAGTGTGAGGGGTAGCTAGTGAAATGGGGAAGTGATAATGTAGATAGAGAGGGATTGGTGGAGGTGCAAGATAAGTTGGTGTGAGTAAAAATGTGCAGGAGTAGGGTACGGAAGGCAGAGTGATGGGGATGTGATGAGTGGCACAGCAGGATGAGGTTGAGTGTGGCTTTGTAGTAACATTTTGTGATCTACTGAGATCATTGGAAGGTTTGTGCCACTGCAGCCTGGTCCTCCTGATGGTATCCCTGCTTGTGTCCTCCTGTGCAATGTGCAACCAGGCTGTGTTGATCTTCTAAGGAGGTCTCTTCCACCCTTGGGAAGGGAAGAGAACCTCCCTGCGTGCTGTGATTCCCTCCATAAGCATATGGAGGGAATCATGGGAGAGCCTGGGTGCAGCCGTGCACCTCTGTGCAGTGATTGTCAGTGTTTGCAGCATCTCAATGCTGCAGAACACTGACAGCACAACTGTCAAAATCAATTTGGACGTGGCCCCTTTAAGGAAACCGGCTGATGACACGTCATCAAGTGACGTCATCAGACCCACTTCCTTTTAATTGGTCGGGAACCTCGCTGGGCAGGTTTAACAAACCCAATCAACGGAAAATCTCTTGGAGAGTGCGGGCTGGAGCAGGCAGCGGGCGGGGACCGCAACATCGACCCCGGCCACACTGGACCCCCCTCGGTCGGCGAAATCGCGGCCTTTATTTCTCTTTCTGTACCTGATTTGGCTCTAGTTCACCCTATTTCCTTCTCCGTCATTCCTCTGTTTCTTTCTCTATCCTATAATCTCATTGGTTAAGGAGATAGACTATTGGTCCCGTCGTTTACCAAGGTCCCAGATGCCTCGTTGCCCTCGCCATGCCGTTATCAACGCGCACTTCCCGCAATTTGTGGCACAGAAACATTTTGAGCTGAAGGACAAGGAAAAAAATCCAACTCAATGCGAGGTGCCCCGCTCCAGCAAATTCTGGCTCATTATTTTGGGATACAGTGGGGGTAATTTTGCCAATGGGGAGCTTTTGGAGGCGGGACTCCCACTTGTTGGGTTTCAGTCCCGCCTCCAACAACTTCTGGCCAGCCCACGCTATTTTCCCTTGATTGACCTTGTTAAGCCCACCCAGCGGGTTTAGCAGGCCAATTAAGGGAAAGCTGGTTGCAGAGAACGTCAACGTATGACGTTTCATCTGTCACAAATTTTTGACAGATGAATTGTCATCGTTTGATGGCTCTGTGAAGCTGTCAAACACTGACATTCTCTGTAGTTTGATGAGGTCTTGAATTCCCTCAGATTCTGCCATTTTCCCTGCAGTCCCGCCTCCATACCCGCCTCCCCAGGGCTGGCAAGATCTCGCCCAGTGTATCAGTAATTTGAGACATGATGTAGGGTAAGTGTAGCATGCTTGGGAGAAACAGGTGACTTTGGATCTACGGTTCCCAAAAATCTCCACTACTAGGATTGTCCTCGTGTCGTGTCTGGAACTGTTGTAGATTAATTGACAGAGATTGATTGCCGTGATTCGTCAACAATTCCCATTATCGTTGTACCATGCGACTACCAGGATAGTAGAAGGCGAACTAGATACACCTTGGTCTCATTTGTCTGGTGATTCCTACGTTCCTATTACTGAGATTCTTTCAATCACCACTTATGAATGTGGCACTTTTTTGATCTTTTTGGTCTCAGATTCTGATGTCACCAGAAACCTCCTCAGCTCTATAAGGTGTTTGAGCCCAGCCGTAACTTGACGTGCATAATAATAAATATTATATAATGTTTACCAGTGCACACAAACTGTTACAGTTCCTGCTGGGAGAGAAGGGCTTGATCCTGTCGTACTCAAAACCACTAAGAATGAATCCCTGCCCAAAGTCTCTCTTATCCATTCAGAAAGTAAAAATGTTTCTACTTTTCTAAGCTAATGTTGAAAGTAATTGAAGAACACCATGAAGTAATTCCAGTGCTAAAACACATACTGCAGTCACAGGACTCTGGAGGTTTGATAGAGGCACGGAGGGGTTAATGATCTGTGATACTTCTGATTAGTTGGCAGGTGGGTGGACCCTTTGTGCACCTTATCGGGGGATTGAATACAGAGCTGCCTTATGCTTTAAGCAGAAGGTATGTAATGAATGCATTAATCAGGGTTTCAATTTCATCGGTGACTAGCCAGGCAAGTTAGTGCGACAAACCTAAATCTCAGCAAGTCACGCTCCAATCTGAGTGGGTTTGGTTTCCATAAGCCTGCTGTAATCAGCAGATAGAAAGGATTAGGCTCCAATAGATAATCAATAAGTTTTAATACTTTCCACAGTCTTCCTGTTTCTGTACAGGTTTGGTTGTTGCAAATGGAATCTTTAACTTTATAGAGCAGACCATTTAATAGAAAACATTAATGCCCCTGATATACAACAACAACAACAACTTGTATTTATATAGCGCCTTTAACATAGTAAAGCGCCTCAAGGCGCTTCACAGGAGTATTACCAAACAAAAATTTGACACCGAGCTACATAAAGAGATATTAGGACAGGTGACCAAAAGCTTGGTCAAAGAGGTAGGTTTTAAGGAGCGTCTTAAAGGAGGAGAGAGGTAGAGAGGTGGAGAGGTTTAGGGAGGGAATTCCAGAAGTTACGTCCTAGGCAGTGGAAGGCACGGCTGCCAGTGGTGGGGCGATGGAAATCCGGGATGCGCAAGAGGCCGGAATTGGAGGACGGCAGAGATCTCGGACGGTTGTCGGTCTGGAGGCAGTTACAGAGATGGGGAGGGACGAGGCCACAGGGGGATTTAAACACAAGGATGAGAATTTTAAAATTGAGGCGTTGCTGGAACGGGAGCCAATGTCGGTCAGCGAGCACAGGGGTGATGGGTGAACGGGACTTGGTGCCAGTTAGGATACCGGCAAAAAAGTTTTGGATGAGCTGAAGTTTATGGGGGATGGCAGGTGGGAGAGTGGCCAAGAGAGCGTTGGAATAGTCGCGTCTGGAGGTAACAAAAGCAAGGAATAGGGTTTCAGCAGCAGATGGGCTGAGACAGAGGTGGAGTCGGGCGATGTTACGGAGGTGGAAGTAGAGGGTCTTGGTGATGGAGAGAATATGTGGTCAGAACATCAGCTCGGGGTCAGACAGGACACCGAGGATGCGAACGGTCTGGTTCAGCCTCAGACAGTTGGCAGGGGGAGGGGGATGGAATCGCTGGCTAGCGAACGGATTTTGTGGTGGGAGCTGAACACAATGGCTTCAGTCTTCCCAATATTTAGTTGGAGGAACATTCTGCTCATGTTGGACAACCAGCGTGACAAATCAGAGGCAGTGGAGGGGTCGAGTGAGGTTTTTTAAAATTCGTTATGGGATGTGGGCGTCGCTGGCGAGGCCAGCATTTATTGCCCATCCCTAATTGCCCTTGTGAAGGTGGTGGTGAGCCGCCTTCTTGAACTGCTGCAGTCCGTGTGGTGAAGGTACTCCCACAGTGCTGTTAGGGAGGGAGTTCCAGTATTTTGACCCAGCGACAATGAAGGTGGTACCATTATGCCTAATTCGTTAGCTCTCTTTTTGATTTCACCCTGCCTGTTTGTATGCATACTGTGAAGTTGTAGTATGGATTTTTCTGTTACTATCACCAGCCTATCCACAACCTCTGACACAGCTGACCACTGTATCCTCCTTCACCAGCCGTCCTTCATGGCCCATCTCTCTGGCATCGCCCTCTCCTGGTTCAATTCCAAACTGCATGAACGCAGTCAGCACAACTCCGCCAGTAACCTTTACTGCCAGGCCCACATGGTTACTTGTGGCATGTCCCAAGGCTCCATCCTTGCACCGGCCCCCCCCTCCCCCCACCGCCTAATCCTCATTAACATGTTGCCATCATCAGTAAACATGGGATCAGCTTCCTTCAATGTACCAATGACACCCAACTTTACCTCATTGCTACCAGCTGTGAATTCACAACTGACTGTCTATGCTGCCTGGTACCTAGTCCTTCAGTTCCACATCCTTGGTGAAGAGTAGGCTGGGTGGCACAAACACAGCTGTTCCACATGGCGGCGTAGTTCTGGTGGGACCTGTGGCCCCACATATTTGGGTAACGGTTGGTCTGTGCAGCCCACCCCAGTTGCAGGCAGGCTGCTGCCTGATGGAGGGATTCCCAGAGGAATGGCCATTCGATCCAGGGCACCTTGCTGAGAGATATGAAGAAAAGAAGCAATAAAAAGAACAAATCAGCGGCAAGCTGCAATATGATGAAAGAAATACAGCATAACCCAAACAAAAAAGCCGAAAAATTTAACTTCACGGTCCCTGGCAAACTAAGCAACAGACAACTTTAAGAATCTAACTGCTTCGGGGCAGGAGATCAACCTGTAAGCCCGATTTATACAGGGATGCAGCGATGACGCTGCATGTTAGGTGAAACAATCGGGAGGGAGCGCCCTTCTCTACATGTTTTGTGACCATTAATGAGGTCACACATTCAGCATTATGATCCTCCTGAATCCCCGGACTCCTTAATCACCAACCACCAGGCAGCACACCCCCAGCACAACCCCAGCACACTCCCAACACAATCCGAGCGCATTCCTAGCAAATTCCCAGCACACTCCCAGCACACTCCGAGCGCATTCCCAGCGCGTTCCCAGCACACTCCCAACACACTCCCAGCACACGCCCAGCACACTCCCAACACACTCCCAACACACTCCCAGCACACCTCCAGCACACTCCCAGCACACTGCGAGCGCATTCCCAGCGCATTCCCAGCACACTCCCAACACACTCCCAGCACACTCCCAACACACTCCCAGCGCATTCCCAACACACTCCCAACACACTCCCAGCACACTCCCAGCACACTCCCAACGCACTCCCAGCACACTCCCAGCGGACTCCCAGCGCACTGCCAGCACACTCCCAACACACTCCCAGCACACTTCCAGCACACACCCAGCACACTCCCAACGCAATCCCAGCACACTCCCAACACACTCCCAATGCACTCCCAGCACACTCCCAACGCACTCCCAGCACACTCCCAGCGCACTCCCAGCGCACTCCCAACGCACTCCCAATGCACTCCCAGCACACTCCCAGCACACACCCAGCGCACTCCCAGCGCACTCCCAATGCACTCCCAACGCACTCCCAGCGCACTCCCAGCACACTCCCAATGACTCTCAACGACTCCCAACGTACTCCCAGCACATTCCCAACGCACTCCCAATGCACATTCCCAGCACACTCCCAGCACACTCCCAATGCACTCCCAACACACTCCCAGCGCACTCCCAGCACACTCCCAATGCACTCCCAGTGCACTCCCAGCACACTCCCAGTACACTCCCAGCACACTCCCAACGCACTCCCAGCACACTCCCAGCGCACTCCCAGCGCACTCCCAGCGCACTCCCAGCACACTCCCAGCACACTCCCAACACACTCCCAGCACACTCCCAGCACACTCCCAACAGACTTTCAGCTCTTCCATGCTGCCCACAGATTTTCCACCACCCTCATAACCCTGCAATGGGCAGACACACACTCACACCTCAGCTTCAAGACAGCACCTCTTCCTAGTAGCATTTTTAAAAATTTCCTCAGATTTTATTTTAAACAGCACATTTTTGTTTAAATATTGAGTGCAGAGATTGCCAGGCTGGAGTGAACTCAGGCCCAGCAGTGTTAGAGAGGTGAATTAACATATAGTCAAAGTGACACATTCACCAGACCATCTGCTGCCAGTAGCAGAGTCTCTGCCCATTATCATTCAGATCACTAACAGTGCTGGCATCAAGTCAGTTCCCCCGGTGACATCTCCTAACCTCAATATTTAAACAAAAATATTCCTTTTCCAAAAATTAGAAGCAAGAAAGAAAAAAGGGATCTTAAAATGATTAATTCATTACAGCTGCATTTTTAAAGCTAGCCGCAGTAAAGAAAGACTTGCATTGATATAGTGGCATTCACCACCTCAGGACGTCCCAAAGCGCTTCACAGCCAATGAAGTACTTTGGAAGTGTAGTCACTGTTGTAATGTAGTAGTGACCTTGGTGCCATATTTGACCCTGAGATGAGCTTCCGACCACATATCCGCTCCATCACTAAGACCGCCTATTGCCACCTCTGTAACATCGCCCGTCTCCGCCCCGCCTCAGCTCAACTGCTGCTGAAACCCTCAATCATGTCTTTATTACCTCTAGACTCGACTATTCCAATGCTGACCTCCCACATTCTACCCTACGTAAACTTGAGCTTATCCAAAACTCGGCTGCCCGTGTCCTAACTCGTACAAAGTCCCGTTCGCCCATCACCCCTGTGCTCGCTGACCTCCATTGGCTCCCGGTTAAGCAATGCCTCGATTTTAAAATTCTCATCCTTATTTTCAAATCCCTCCATGGCTTCCCCCCTCCCTACCTCTATAATCTCCTCCAACCCCACAACCGCCCCGCCCCCCGAGATATCTGCACTCCTCTAATTTTGCCCTCCTGAGCATCCCTGATTATAATCGCTCAACCATTGGCGGCCGTGCCTTCAGCTGCCTAGGCCCTAAGCTCTGGAATTCCCTCCCTAAACCGCTCCACCTCTTTCCTCCTTTAAGACGCTCCTTAAAACCTACCTCTCTCTTTGACCAAGCTTTTGGCCATCTGCCCTAATTTCTTCCTATGTGGCTCGGTGTCAAATTTTTGTCTTATAACGCTCCTGTGAAGCGCCTTGGGACGTTTTACTATGTTAAAGGCACTGTATAAATACAAGTTGTAATTGAGGTACTAACAAACAGCTTGTGCAATGCACTGTTGGTGATATATGTGTTTCCATGGGGCTGTATAGGAACTGAAATGGTCTGAATTCCATCTTTAAATTACAGAAATTTTAGCCTGAACTCAGTCAGAGTTTCAAGTGCAAACCATTTGAAAGGTGATAGAACAATTCCTTTAATGGATTTGCATCAGTGGGTGAGTGAAGGTGCCACAGCTAGAATGTAAACTGAGAAGGGAAAAGGTCAGGGGACAGGCGCTAGAACTGTCAGATTGGAGAAATGGATTAATGCACAATCAGATATGGGGCTGAAAAGAGACGGGTGACATTGATATGTCCATGACTCACTGAGAGGTTGCGGGGCTCGGCACAGTACAGAGTTACTCAGCAGAAAGGTGGGCTTGATCTCAGGAGAAACGAGCTGTCAACTGCGGGAGGTGTTTGAAGTTACTTGTGTGGTGCCTGGTTAGAAAAGTTTAACAAAACACTCATGCATTGCATGATTCATTTTTGTGTTTTGCTCAGTTATATTTAGATACTTGTATTCATCTCCCTTTACCCGGTGTGTTTAATTATTTCGAGGGTGGGCAGCCTCTCTGCCTCGCCCACCACTAGTTTTTCATCAGGTCTACCTCTTCTGCCTCTCTCAGGCCGCGCCCAGTATTGTGCCAGCTGCTGTCTGGTGGAAACACTCCGTGTAACGTCCCTTCCACCCGTGGGTTGGCGCTCTCGCAGGGAGCGCTGGTCTGGGAAACCGCAAATGTAACACCCCTATTTAAGAAAGGAGGGAGACAGAAAGCAGGAAACTATAGACCAGTTAGCCTAACATCTGTTGTTGGGAAAATGCTGGAGTCCTTCATTAAGGAAGCAGTAGCAGGGCATTTGAAAAATCATAATGCAGTCAAGCAGAGTCAGCATGGTTTTATGAAAGGGAAATCATGTTTAACAAACTTGCTGGAGTTCTTTGAGGAGGTAACAAGCAGGGTGGACAAAGGTGAACCAGTGGATGTGGTGTATTTGGATTTCCAGAAGGCATTCAATAAGGTGCCACATAAAAGGTTACTGCATAAGATAAGAGCTCACGGAATTGGGGGCAATATATTAGCATGGATAGAGAATTGGCTAACTAACAGAAAGCAGAGAGTCAGGATAAATGAGTCATTTTCCGGTTGGCAAACAGTAACTAGTGGAGTGCCACAGGGATCGGAGCTGGGGCCTCAACTATTTACAAACTACATTAATGACTTGGATGAAGGGACTGAGTGTAATGTAGCCAAGTTTGCTGATGATACAAAGATGGGTGGGAAAGCAAGTTGTGCAGAGGACTCAAAGAACCTGCAAAGGGATATAGACAGGCTAAGTGAGTGGGCAAACATTTGGCAGATGGAGTATAATGTGGGAAAGTGCGAGGTTATCCACTTTGGCAGGAAAAATAAAAAAGCAAATTATTATTTAAATGGAGAGAGATTACAAAATGCTGCAGTACAGAAGGATCTGGGGGTCCTTGTGCATGAAACACAAAAAGTTAGCATGCAGGTACAGCAAGTAATCAAAAAGGCAAATGGAATGTTGGCCTTTATTTCAAAGGGGTTGGAGTATAAAAGCAGGGAAGTCCTGCTACAACTGTACAGGGTATTGGTGAGAACACACCTTGAGTACTGCGTACAGTTTTGATCTCCTTATTTAAGGAAGGATATACTTGTATTGGAGGCAGTTCAGAGACGATTCACTAGGTTAATTCCAGAGATGAGGGGGTTGACTTATGAGGAAAGGTTGAGCAGGCTTGGCCTATACTCATTGGAATTTAGAAGAATGAGAGGTGATCTTATTGAAACATATAAGATACTGAGGGGGCACGACAAGGCAGATGCAGAGAGGATGTTTCTCCTCGTGGGGAAATCTAGAACGTGGGGGCACAGATTTAGAATAAAGGGTCACCCTTTTAAGACTGAGATGAGGAGGAATTTCTTCTCTTAGAGGGTCGTAAATCTGTGGAATTCTCTGCCCCAGAGAGCTGTGGAGGCTGGGTCATTAAATACATTTAAGGTGGAGATAGACAAACTTTTGCAAGATAAGGGAGTGAAGGGTTATGGGGAGCGGGCGGGGAAGTGGCTTTAAGCCCAAGATCAGCCATAATCTTATTGAATGGCGGAGCAGGCTCGAGGGGCCAAGTGGCCTATTCCTGCTCCTATTTCTTATGTTCTTATGTTCTTATTAATCGTGGCCCCACAGCGCCTGATCTTCTGTCCATTCCTATTACTGGGGGGGCAGTTGGCCTGAGTGAGATGAGCGCTGCTACTCGCTGTAAGCATCTGATCAGGGAATCCACCCTCCCATTCCCTCCCCTGGAGGGCAGGCATGTAGACCTTCCCTTAGCCCCTGCCTGTGCTTGGTGTGGCTCTGCAGTCTTGGATTCACTCCCTGACCTTCCCTCTTCCCTGTCCCGGCCCATCTGCCTCAATGGCTCAGTGGTTCTGAGTTTGCTTTAGCCTGGTTCCTCACATTCTCACTCAATTACAATTAATAATAACATTCCTGTTTGGTAGCAAAAGCTACCCCAGTATAAAGATAAAAATGAGACTGCCTGTAATGTGAGAGTGTGTAACAACCTTGATTCGCTTTAGTGAAGTGAAGACAAGACTTTGCTTACTCAGTGTGTTTGTACAGTTGGGAGAATCCTCCAGAACGATTCCACAGATATGTTCAGGATTGTTTCACCGGTGGGAGTGATTAGAGGTTGTCTAATACCCCCTAACTGGGTAACTAATATTAAGGTACAGATAGGGTAGGCATAGCGTATCACGCTGATTAACAGAGCCATTGTAAAGCTCAGTAACAGGGCAGCTTTAATTGCCATTTTTCAGGTGGGTCCACAAAGAATTTCATTCTTATTCCCATCTATCAGACTCAGACTGTAAGTAATGACAAAAATGAAATGTTATTTGTACAATGATATGAAACATGTGAGAAGCCCGGCCTATCGGAGAGGTAGAGGAAGATTCCATTGCGATAACAGTGTCAGCTGTGGCTCAGTGGGTAGCACACTCATCTCTGAGTCAGAAGTTTGTGGGTTCATAGTCCAACTCCAGGGACTTCAGCACGTAAATCTAGGCTGACACTCCAGTGCAGTGCTGAGGGCGTGCCGCACTGTCGGAGCTGCCGTCTTACGGATGAGACGTTAAACCGAGTCTGCTCTCTCAGGTGGACGTAAAAGATCCCATAGCACTATTTCAAAGAAGAGCAGGGGAGTTATTCCTGGTGTCCTGGCCAATATTTATCCCTCAACCAACATAACAAAAACAGATTATCTGGTCATTATCACATTGCTGTTTGTGGGACCTTGCTGTGTGCAAATTGGTTGCTGCGTTTCCCACATCACAACAGTGACTACACTTCTAAAGTACTTCATTGGCTGTAAAGCGCTTTGAGACGTCCGGTGGTTGTGAAAGGCGCTATATAAATGCAAGTCTTTCTTTTCTTTTATAACCCCAAAATCACAATCTACTACCAGAAAATTAATAAACATATTTCAATCAACCTGCTCCATCAAGGGATTCCTGTCCGGTCGGAATAATGCAGCTCTCAAATTCATTATGCACCTCCACTGGGACCTCAGTTCTAACATGGTGACAGAGGCCAGGTAGACCTTCTTCTGCCTCACTTGGTCAATACTTGTGTCACAACTGCCAATCACATACATTCTAAAATGTCGTCACATGCATGGTCAGTGTGGGTGAACGAAGTGGCAATCATTTATTCATCTGATTTGGAGATGTGATGCAGCAGGTTTGATGTTGATGAGATGGACTGGCACTGGTAGGGGAGAGCAATGTAAAGCAGGAAGCATGCCCATTAACCAGTGCTGACTGTAGCATTGTGGATTACTGGGATCCATCATTAACACCTTCTTCATAAAATATCAAGTTGTTCACCCCTCCAAAAAGCAATCTATTTTTATATAGATTGCATATGTTTATCTATCTGTCTATATCTTATATCTAACCATCCTTAAAGGGCAATTTTAACCAAACCCGCCCATCAGGAAACTGACGTGATCGGGTGTAACGCTGGTTTCACACCCCGCTCCATCTTACTCTCCATTGAAGTCCAAGGAATTCTTTAACATTATTTGAAAAGCTACAAGATGAACTTAAAATGATTTATTCAAATACAATTTATATTGGATTTTTTCAAAATACAGAGGATATCTGTGAGTGTGAGAGAGAGCGGGTGTGAGTGTGTGTGAGAGAGCGGGTGTGAGAGAGCGG